>JACEFO010001913.1:0-512528 GCA_015342445.1 Digitaria exilis
CCCAACATCCCCGACCCAGTTCGCCGTCGTTTCGCCGGCGGAACAACGCCGACGAGCCCAAGGACTCGTTCTGCGTTCCCCTTTTAGTCTAGGGTCCTCTGCGCAAAACCAGGGATCGTTTGAAAGGTTTTGAAAGTTCTAGGGTCTCCAGCGTAAAAGATTCTTAAAAAACTAGATCTAATTTTCCCGAATGTTGTAAAATCCCTTAAAATTATACAAAAATAGAAAATGCACAAGAATTACTCCTGGACTCGTGAGATGAACTCCAACTCCTTTAAGCATGTGTATACTTTTGGTGAACCATTTTTTTGATTAAATTTTAAATGTAAAATTGAAACTTGTGCCGCCCAGTTCAAATAACAGAGCCTCCGCTAGGGTTGATCTTTGGATAATGTTGTTTGTAGTGAACTTTGGCACCTTGTGTCCCAACAGGACCTAAAAATGTGAAGTGTAGCTTCATATGATTAAAATGTGTTTCTGTTTTTTGTAGTCTCAGAAATATGAAAAAATAATCCATGTAGTGACAAATCACTATTTTTCCAGAGGAATGAACTGTAGCACACCTGTTAAAAATGCAACAACTTAATTTTTGCTCTGTTTGACTAGCAAATAATGATATGTTTGTTAGGATAGAAATTTATTGAGCTGTCCAGGGTTGTTTTGAGCACCACTTGGCCAGACGCCGTCCTTGCACTCATGACTAGCTCTGTAGAAGATTTTCTGATTTGGATTATTTTTCAAGTTTATATGAATTTATTTCATTTCTGCGCAGCAGCAATTGTAGTTATTTAATAATTTATGTTGTAGCTCAGATTTAGCTAAATTTTGGAGTGAGCTTAGCTCTTATACTCCATGGCTGTCATAAAGTTTTATAGATAAAAATGATGAACAGAAAGTGAGAAACAAAAATGAGAAGGGAATTCTATGTGGAAATTTTGATTTATATAAAAGAATAAAACCTTTTGTTATTAGTTAGAATAAAATAAGGAGAATCTACTAATTCCAGAACAGCACCCTAAATTGAAATAATAAATAGAAATTCTTTTATATATGTACACAATCACCATCAAAGATGAATAAAAATTTCCCCACACCTACTCTATTTGTGAGGAAATAGTAAGTACTTAAGATGTCTAGGTGAATATGCCTTCAAGGCCTTAATCTTGCAATCAATAGGCAGCAATAAGTTATCATCTCATGTAGAAGCCTATTCCGGACGGCACCTACCATCTCATCCCCGCGACGAGGAAGGAATCCCGAGGGAGGTGCCGGCGAAGGATCGACCAACCCGGAGGGCTACCCCAGCTAGACGCACAGAGAAGGCCAAGCCCCGGAGCATGACCTAAACTTTTAACAATTATGCATCTATGAACTTCCCTATGCTTGTGCATTTACGTTTCAAGGAGCTTGATTGAATACCTTAGCTGCACATTTCCTAGTACTATGACTCTGCAACACTAGTATGAAAGGATGAAAGCGGGCATTGCTTTAGGTCCGTTACAAGTCGAGTGATTTCCTGTCACTCGCGAGACATAGGAGTTGCTTGTCTTTACTTATGTTGGAATCATAAGGATTGACGGGCGGGATGATAGATGTAGATCTCCCGTCCGTGTATGATAATTGATTTAAGGTCGAAACGTGTGGTTGAGTGTGTCAAGTTTTTGAACGTACCACATGCATGCCGATATATGGGAGTCGGTAAGCCCGGTACCAGATTGAAGCAGCTAGGGCCGATAGCCATCTCTCCTTGGAAACTTTGTTTTCCCCTGCCGTACACTTGTGGATATATGCGTGAGACTGTGAGTGAAGCAGTAACCTTTATCCTAAGGAAATGGACCCGGTTCCGAATTGTGGATCGATGGGAAAGGTTGGGAAGTGCTTGTACCTTTTATAGCAAGCATTATCCGTGTGTGTGTTGGGTTTCCCCTGGCCAGGTAGCAAAATTCGGTTCGAACTGTCCGCTTCTCGCGGTTAATGAGACTGCTATGACCGCTTGCTGCATTGAGTAACAGTGGAAACTATGGAATGATGAATTGTTGCATGAGAGAAAATTGTTTGCACCACTTGTATGCTTAGACAGGATGCAAATTAGACATGGTTAAATCTATAGAATTATGATGTAAAACTTGAAAGAGACCTACTCTTAGTGCTTTTATGGCAAACAAAACCACCGCCAAAGCCTCTCATTGTTAGAATGTCGGTTGAATGTAGTTCACCCGACGGGTAGGCTGCTGAGGATAGTAACTCAGCTTGCTTGTGGCATTGATTACAGGACCATGTGATGTGGCAGTCGATCTATGACTTGGCTACCAGGGTTCCCCCTGGATGGCACACAGTGGTTTCCGTTCCTCTGCGGGAACGGGAGGAGAGTAGCACCGTTTGCAGCTTCAGCATGGTGTTATTGTTCGTCGTTAGACTATCTTCGCTTGCAATGAAACTTATTTCCGCTGCATTGAACTACTTTTACTTTTTCCGCTCTGCAATAACTAGATTACTTGATTTAATTCGAACATGGTTTGTAATAACTTCGAGATACTATTTGTGTATGTTAAATTTGTGGAATGTTGTAATCTCTGGAACTCACCTTCGTGTGGGCGTGCTGTTGTTTCGATCGAGAAAGTACGTGGTTAATCGGGTTAATCCGACGGCGCTCCAGCTTATTCCGGATTAAGTGCCTGACTACTTGGTTAGTGGTCCCGGGGGTACTTAACTTGGAATACTTTTCAGAGTGGTCCGCCACAGCTGGCATCAGAGCCGAAACAGCACACCGGAGAGAGCAACAACCCTAAATAAACATTTTGGAATAAAATTTGCCAAACTCGTACTTCCGACGCGCTTGCGATGGAAGGATATTCTTAGGACCGTTAAGGGTATTACCTAGAGCGTGAAGCCTATGTGGGTTAAGGGATCACGATATGATAGGTGGCAAATAGTATATTATACTGACTTCCAGCACATTTCATTCTGTCATTTACCTTTACGCAATGGTGGGCGCAAGGTACGGCGATTGCTGTAACGTACCACGGCACTATATGAAAATATAGTGGGCGCACAATAGTCAATAGCTGTGACGGCGTATGAAACTAGAATAGATGGTGGGCGCAAGGTACGGCGATTGCTGTAGCGTACCATGGCATCATATGCAATATGATGGCGGCACAAAGTCAATACGCTATCTCATGAGCGTATGAAATTGTCAATATATTGCTTTGGTGACATATGAACATTGCCCGTTCAATGTTAAACGTTCGGGTGCCACCTCTATAGTGGGTGGTAATGAATGGAGACGCTTTCGTGAGTGCTGGCACAAAAGGTTGATTATATGCTCTGGAATGGAATTTTCTGCAGGTACACTAACCGCGAATCCGTATGTTGAAACGGTTAGAAAAGTTCGGCTAGATAATACAGGGAGAGACGGATATTGCCTAGCCACCGGCACTAACTTCGTAGGCCAAAAGTTTAAATGTTACGAAGTATATGCTGTAGAAATTTCAACGAAAATGGTTCAGTAAAACTGGAGTTATGCTTAAAATGGTAACCCCCTGTCTGCTGGAAATTTCTGGGAACAGTGAGATAAAAATTGAATTTTTACACCATCTTAATGGCAGTTTCTGCTCAAACCTCCAACATGAAACTTGTCTGGAATTACTTAATCAATGTCCTGGCCAAACCTGAGAATTTTTGAGCTTGTAGATTTCGAGTTTTGTAATTTATACTACACTGTCCAGAATCTGTTTTATTTTTCTTTGGCGCTAACCGGTTCTCACCCTTGCCCTTTCTTTTGGTTCAGAATGGACGCTCACGCTTACTTGGCTAGCTACCCCAACGACGTGTCCTTCTCAGATTGCTTAGGATGGAAGGCTTTCCTAGCATTCTGTGGTCGGTTTTGCCGGCGCTCGACTACCCTACACCGCCGCAGTATGAGAGGACCCTCATCCGAGACCGCGGTGTGACCCGTTCCCGTGTGCGTTTGGTGGTATATCGCCGCCCATCGTGTCCTAGCTCCCCCACCTTGGACGGTGGAAGTTCATGGACACCACATGGAGACGACCTATGAGCTAGCCGCCTTGAATGGCATTAGTTCCTTTGTTGCTCAGAACCAGGAGTTGGTAGAGCACCAGTTGCTGGGGTTGTTTCCACCGACTCAGCCGGATGATCCCCATTGGATGAGACGCTACCTTAGCTCCCCTTTGAGGATGGCGGAGAACCCCGTCGCTGCAGCTGCATTGATGATGAGGTGGATCCGAGCCTATCACCGTTTGCAGGCACTCCTAGGACGGTCGCAGAGCAAGATGCTCAACCTTGCTATGGACATGTCCGCCCGTGCCCGTGACATTGGGGTTGAGAGGACCTCATTGTCCATTGAGGTGACCACCAGGGATGCCATGATTGCTGATTTGGAGAGGCAATTGAATGACCTCCACATTGCGCACAACACGTCCAAAACGAGCTAGCCCAAACTAGAGATGAGCTTGAGGAGGTACACGGTACCTTGGAGCATGCTAATGCTATGCTAGCCGCCCATGATGCTCAGCACCTTCTTGAGCAAGAGGGAGAGCAAGGAGAAGGAGAGGCCCCCGATTCCGACATGGACACCGAGGGTGACATGCCGCCCCTTCCAGCTCCACCATCACCTATGGGCAGCGAGGCTACCGCTAACAACTTAGATGATTTCTAGAAGTGGTAGTAACAAGTTTACTCCTCCGCTAGGCCTAAATTTTGGCTTCATGTTGTAATAGGCTAGATGGAGTTGAGCTCCCCTTTTATCTTTTGGTGGCAATGTAATTTAATGATGTGGTTGTGTGATCAAAACTTGATGGAAGTTGTAATCGCTGTGTTGAAAACATTCTGCAGCTAACCTTGTTTTAATTATTGATGGGTTTTCCATTCATTTCTGGGCTGTGATGTGAACTACAAAGTTGTTTGAAATTTGTCAAAAAAAATGATCACCAAATTGCAACCCCATTAGTTAAGCGAAATAAAAATGGCAACCAAAACACTACAGCTCGGCCTGCTGAAAAAACAGCAAACGCAGAGAGCTAAAGATTGAATTTTTCGGCTTAGTTACAGTCCGAATTTGAATCTGAGCCCAACGTGAAAGTTGTAGAGCATGAAATTTTCAAGCTACTGACCGAATTGGAGCATTTGACTTGCTTCCTGTTGGGAGATATGATTTTTCTTCCGAACTGCGTGCTAACATGTCATTCTGCACAGTAAACTTCAATATATTGTCACGTTCTATCTTGTCATTCATTATGCAAGCTTATGAAATGTGGCTAATACAAGTACCTACTGCAGATGGCAATCACCCGCAGCGGTCATGACGCTAGTGGCTCCAACGCTAACCAGCAGGGGGCCAGAGGGGCAGCAACAGCCGCCACCACCTCCTCCACCGCAGCAACCTCCGACGTGGCAGCAGTTGTATGCCACGCAAACGGAGATTCTACGGAACCTGCAGCATCAGCAACAAATGATGCAGCAGCAGATGCTTCAGCAGGGAGGTCAACGGGTCCCTCAGCCTCAAGTGGCCCGATATGAGGATTTCCTGGCTACACACCCGCCAATATTCTCGTGAGCCGATGAGCCCTTGGAGGCCGATACGTGGATTCGAGCCATCGAGTCCAAGTTCACAATCCTGGCGACGCCTTGCACTTCCAACCGCAAGGTAGTGTTCGCGGCGCAGCAGCTCCACGGCCCAGCTCTCCTATGGTGGGAGAACTACCTGGCCCTGCAGCAAGAGGGTCATGTGGTTGAATAGGATGAGTTCAAGGCAGCGTTCAAGGCTCATCACATTCCGGCCGGTCTGGTAGAGCGGAAGTTGAATGAATTTCTGGCTCTGACCCAGGGTACCCGCACAGTGCTCCAGGACGCCCAGGCCTTCAATGGTCTGTGCCCATACGCGGGTCATCACGCCGACTCTGACGAGAAGAAGTTAGAGAGGTTCCGACGTGGCCTTAACACCAAGTTAAAAGCTCAGTTGGCCACCACCCGTGCTGCCACATATGGCGATCTCGTGAACCTCGCCATTGCCCAGGAAGACGCCAACATGGTGCACAAGGCGGAGAAGAAGAGGAAAGCTCCCGCTGGACCTTCGAGCGCGCAGCCGCCGAGATTCCGCTTGGTTCCCCCGGCTGCACCGCAAGGACAGTCCAGGGCACCTCAGGGAGGTGGATGGGTTGCTAGGCCACCATAGCCTAATGCGCCCCGTTCCCTCCACCACCGCAGCAGCAACAGGCGCCAAGGCAGAATGCACAACAGCCAGCTCGCCCTGGAGCCGGCTATCAGTGCTTCAAGTGCGGCTGTAACAGCCATTTTATCAAGGATTGCCCGCAGAACAAGCAGCAGAACCAGCGCCCGGGAAATCAGCAAAACAAGGGCAAACAGTAGCAGCGTGTGCAGGTTCGACAAGGACGGCTCAACTACACCACTTTGGCCGACCTACCGAGGGAGCCCCAGACATGACTGGTACCTTCCCTATCTGCACTCAACCTGCTGTGATATTATTTGATTCCGGGGCAACACATAGTTTTATAAGCACAAGATTTCATGTGAAATGTGGATTAAAATCGTACCATACCAAATCATCTTATGTGATATCAACTGCGGGAGGTAAAATTGCATCCAACCAAGTCACCGGAAAAGTTCCAATCAGGCTGGGAAGTAAAACATTTCCTACTGATTTAATTCTGCTTGGTATGGAAGGAATTGACATTGTGTTAGGAGCCAACTGGATGACTCAACATAAGGTTGTGCTAGATGTTGCGGAACGAGTTGTTGAAATAAACTCGCGTACGCATGGCCCTAGTGTGCTATATCTGCCACAACGGACTTGCGTCAATGGATGTGCCTATACAATGGTAGAAACCCAACTAAAGGACATTCCGGTGGTATGTGAGTATGCCGATGTTTTTCCGGATGACTTACCTGGGATGCCGCCGGATAGGGACATTGAATTTGTGATTGAACTTCAACCTGGCACAACACCTATATCAAAGAGACCATATAGAATGCCACCCAATGAATTGGCTGAATTAAAAATTCAACTCCAAGAATTGCTAGACAAGGGTTTCATTCGTCCGAGTGTATCACCTTGGGGATGTCCCGCTATCTTTGTCAAGAAGAAGGATCATTACTTGAGGTTGTGCATTGATTACCGGCCTCTCAATGCGGTGACTATTAAGAACAAATACCCACTCCCCCGTATTGACATCCTGTTTGACCAACTAGCTGGCGCCAGAGTGTTCTCCAAGATTGACCTTCGCTCTGGCTATCACCAAATAAAAATCAGGCCTTGTGACATTCCAAAGACTGCCTTTTCTACACGTTATGGACTTTATGAATTCTTGGTCATGTCTTTTGGACTCACCAATGCCCCAGCCTACTTCATGTACCTCATGAATTCGGTCTTCATGTCAGAACTGGATAAGTTTGTGGTGGTTTTCATTGACGACATTCTCATATATTCTAAGAATGAGGAAGAGCATGCCGAGCACCTTCGCATTGTTCTCCAAAGGTTGAGAGATCACCAGCTCTACGCCAAGTTCTCCAAGTGTGAATCTGGTTAGAGAGCGTGAAATTCTTAGGTCACACGGTTTCCAAGGATGGCATATCCGTAGACCCAACCAAGGTGCAAGAGGTACTAGATTGGCAACCACCTACTTCTGTCCACGAGATTCGGAGTTTTCTGGGTTTAGCCGGTTATTATCGCCGTTTTATTCCGGACTTCTCTCGGATTGCGAAACCCATGACCGAACTCTTAAAGAAGGGAGTCAAGTTTGAGTGGAATGACAAATGTGATGAAGCTTTCCACACTTTGAGAAGACATTTAACTTCAGCCCCAGTTTTAGCTCAGCCCGATTGCACCAAGCCCTATGATGTCTATTGCGATGCATCAGGCACCGGACTTGGCTGTGTCCTTATGCAAGAGAACCGAGTCATTGCTTATGCTTCTCGAGCACTTCGGCCTCATGAGCAAAACTACCCCACGCATGATCTTGAGTTAGCAGCGGTTATTCATGCTCTCAAGATGTGGAGACACTATTTGATGGGTGTTCCATGCAACATATACACAGACCACAAGAGCCTCAAATATGTCTTCACTCAGGCACATTTGAATATGAGACAGCGAAGATGGTTGGAGTTAGCAAAGGACTATGACCTTAGTGTGCATTATCACCCCGGCAAGGCTAATGTAGTTGCGGATGCACTAAGCCGCAAGGCTCATTGTCATTGTCTTTCCGTGGAGTCCTACGCTGACACCTTGTGTCATGAAATGTCAAAGCTCAATTTAGAGATTGTTCCACACGGGTACTTCAACCATATTGCAGTTGAACCAACCTTGCACGATCAGATTGTTGTAGCCCAATTGAATGACGCGAGCATTAAAATCCTTAAAAGGAAATTGTCAAAGGAGAAGGTGAAAGAGAAGTACAAGTGTTTCCGGCTAGATGGACAGGGAGTGATGTGGTTTGGACATCGCCTCGTGGTGCCCAAAAACACGGAACTCCCGAGGAAGATTATGGATGAGGCCCATCTCTCTAAATTTTCCATCCATCCCGGTAGCACCAAAATGTACCAAGATTTGAAACAAAACTTTTGGTGGACTCGGATGAAGCGAGAAATTGCCACATATGTGTCGGAATGTGACACGTGCCAGCGGGTTAAGGCTAGCCACTTGAAGGTAGCAGGCATGCTTCAACCTCTACCTATTCCCTCATGGAAGTGGGAAGATATAAGCATGGATTTCATTGTTGGACTTCCCAGAACCCCTCAGGGGCATGACTCCATTTGGGTAATTGTGGATCGCCTTACCAAGACCGCACATTTTATTCCGGTCAATACCATTTATACCGCTAAGAAATACGCTGAGATTTATTTGGAACGGATCATTTGTCTACATGGGGTACCCAAGACGATAATTTCAATCGTGGTGCTCAGTTCGTAGCACGCTTTTGGGAACAATTGCAATTATCCCTAGGCACAAAGCTGATCCGTAGTTCAGCATATCACCCTCAGACCGATGGGCAGACGGAAAGGGTAAATCAAATACTTGAGGATATGCTTCGAGCTTGTGTTATCCATTATGGCAAGAATTGGGAGAAGTGTTTATCTCTGGCCGAATTCTCCTATAACAACAGCTACCAAGCGAGTCTTAAAATGGCACCTTTCGAAGCCTTATATGGTAGAAGATGTAGGACCCCGTTGTGTTGGTCCCAGACAGACGAGAGGTATACCTATGACCCTGACCTTGTAAAGGAAGCAGAAGAAAAGGTTAGGATCGTTCGTGAAAACTTGAAGACCGCCCAATCACGGCAAAAGAGCTACTTTGATCAACGGCAGAAGCCACTTCAGTTCGAAGTTGGTGATCATGTGTATCTCAAGGTCTCCCCGACCAAGGGTGTGCAAAGATTTGGGTTAAAAGGAAAGCTTGCACCTCGTTATATCGGCCCCTATGAAATTACTCAACAATGTGGACCGGTGGCCTATCGAGTGAAGCTTCCCGAGAAGCTCTCAGCCGTACACGATGTATTCCATGTTTCTCAACTCAAGAGGTGTCTTCGTGTTCCGACCGAAGTTGTGGAAAGAGAGGAACTCTCGGTTGAACCGGATCTCTCTTATGATGAGCATTCCATTAAAATCCTCGACGAGAAAGAGAGACAAACACGAAGGAAGGGAGTTAAAATGTACAAAATTCAGTGGAGTCATCACTCCGAAGATGAAGCCACGTGGGAAACCGAGGACTACCTTAAGAAGAATTACCCCGACATTCTTTCGTAAGCCAAGGTATTTCTTCCCCGCTATGTTCCTAAGTTTAATCGAATCTCGGGACGAGATTCCTTTTAAGGGGGGTAGGCTGTGACATCTCTGATGTAATAATGAATAAAACACATATGAAATAGGTTGAAAAGGGATTTATGGGTTGAGAATTTAAAAATCCATCAAAAATTCAAATTTAAATTCAAAAACAAAGGAGGTTTGACACCCAACTGAAAACTCAAGAATTTTGTACTAAACTTGAAAATCTCCAAATATAAAAGTTGTTTTTCATCACAAATAAGGCCTAGTCACTGTTTGGAACTTTTGAAAATTTTGCGGTTTAGACCCTCAAAAACCCAAAATACAGTTCTGAACACCTTTTTGAATTTGGGTTGTTTGAGCTCGAAAAATTTGAAATTTCAGGTTCACCCCAAAAATAAAGTTGTGTCCCATCTTCCAAACTCCAACTTTTATTTTCACACTTTTTCAAGTTCAGTTCAAATTTTTGGAGAAAATTCAAATGTAGCAGTGGAGCTCCCCAGGGCTGCCAGCTCGGCCCTGGCGCGCTCTGCGCCTGGCCGGAGTTCGACCGCCACGTGGCCGGCGAGCGGCGGAGGCCGCGCCGAGCTGGCCGAGCCGCGGCGTCGGGTGGCGCTTGTCGCCTTGTGCTTGTCCAACCCCTCCCGAGCTGTCACCTCGCCGTCGTTCGCCCGCCTCGTCTCGCGCCGCGGAGTGCCATCATTGCGGTCGGGCGCCGCCGTGGCCGCGCGCTCGCGCGCGCGTCGCGCAGTGCCTCCCCGCGGTAGATTCCGTCCCTCTCCGCGCCAAGGGCCCTGTTGGAGATCTCCCAATGCTCCACGCGATGATCTTTGACGCCCTATCCCGTGCGCGCGCACTGCCCGAGCTCGCCGCGCCATCAATGGCGACCGTGACGGCCCGTGCACGCGCTCACACACCCCCGAGCCCACTCAGTGCCCCTAGCGCACTCCAAACCCTTCACTGAGCACCCTCACTCCTTCCCCTCAGTCCACGCGTAGCCATTCCCACTTCACCACGCTCGTTCCCATCGTCTTCCACCTCGGGACGCTTTGAGCCGAGCTCGAGCTTCCCCGCCGCAACCTCGAATCGACCGCGAATCCCTCCACCCCTTTCCAATCCCCCGCGCGTGCAGCTCGCTCACTCACCCCGCTAGCTGCTCGAGCAATCCCCAGCTCGAATCGAGCCTCACTCGCCGCGAATCGAAGCTTTTCCCCATCGCTCGGCCGTTGACACCGCAAACACCACCTCCACGTCGAGCCCTATACCCCGGCCATCCCCGCCGCAGAAGAACCCCACGACGAGCTCCACCATCGTCCCGTGAAGCTCACGAGCCTTTCCGCGCACCGCCTCGACCACCGCAGACCGCCAGCGACATCGCCGGAGCTAACCGCGCCGCCGCTCAACGTCGACGAGCCGCGCCGTTTCATCTCCGACCGCGAGACCTACCTCAACCAACTCGCGGTGAGCTCCTCTCCTTTTCCCCCAACATCCCCCGACCCAGTTCGCCGTCGTTTCGCCGGCGTAACAATGCCGACGAGCCCAAGGACTCGTCTGCGTTCCCCTTTTAGTTCTAGGGTCCTCTGCGCAAAAACCAGGGACTCGTTTGAAAGGTTTTTAAAAGTTCTAGGGTCTCCAGCGTAAAAAGATTCTTAAAACCTAGATCTAATTTTCCCGAATCTTGTAAAATCCGTTAAAAATTATACAAAAATCAGAAAAATGCACAAGAATACTCCCTGGATTCGTGAGATTGTAAACTCCAATCTCCTTTAAGCATATATATACTTTTGGTGAACCGTTTTTGAATTAAAATTCAAACTGTAAAATTTGAAACTTGTGCACCATTTCAAATCCAGAGCTCCGCTAGGGTTGATCTTTGGATATGTTGTTTGTAGTGACTTTGGGCACCTTGTGTCCAAAGGGGACCTAAAAATGTGAAGTGTAGCTTCAGTTATGAATTAAAATGTGTTTCCTGTCTTTTTGTAGTCCAGAAATTATTAAAAATAATCCATGTAGGGACAAATCACCATTTTTCTCCAGAGGACTAAAAACTTGTTAGCACACCTGTTAAAAATGCAAAACTTAATTTTTGCTCTGTTTAGACTAGCAAATAAATAGATATGTGTTTTTGGATAGAAATTTATTGAGGACTGTCCAAGGGTTATTTTGAGCCACCACTTGGCCAGAGCCCTCCTTGAACTTATGACTAGCTCTGGTAGAAAGATTTTCTGAATTGGATGTATTTTCAAGTTTATATGAATTTATTTCATTTCTGCAGGCAGCAGATTGTATTAATTTTAATAAATTTTGTGTAGCTCAAATTTAGCTAAATTTTGGAGTGAGCTTAGCTCTTATACTCCAGTGGCTGTCATAAAGTTTATAGATAAAAATGATGAACAGAAAAGGAGAAACAAAAATGAGAAGGAATCTATATGGAATTTGATTTATATAAAAGAATAAACCTTTTGTTAATTAGTTAGAATAAAATAAGGAGAATCTAAAATTTCAGAACAGCACCCTAATTTGCAAATAATAAATAGAATTCTTTTATATACGTACACAATCTCCATCAAAGTTGTATAAAAGTTTCCACACACCCCTCCTCTAATCTTATGAAAAAGAAAGTAGTACTTAAGTATGTCTAGGTGAATATGGCCTTCAAGGCCTTAATCTTGAAATCAATAGGCAGCCAATAAGTTATGCATCTCATGTAGAAGGCGTTATTCCGGACGGCAACTACCATCTCATCCCCGCCGACGAAGGAGGAATCCCGGAGGGAGGTGCCGGCGCCGGATCGACCAACCCGGAGGCTAACTCCCAGCTAGAGCAAGAAGGCAAGCCCCGAGCATAACCTAACCTTTACCAATTATGCATTTATGAATTCCCTATGCTTGTGCATTTACGTTTCAAGGAGTTGATTGAATACCTTAGCTGCACATTTCCTAGTACCTATGACTTGCAACACTAGTATGAAAGGATCGATAGGGCATTGCTTTAGGTCCGTTACAAGTCGAGTGATTTCCTGTCACTCGCGAGACATAGGAGTTGCTTGTCTTTACTTATGTTGGAATCATAAGGATTGACGGGCGGGGTGATAGATGTAGATCTCCCGTCCGTGTATGATAATTGATTTAAGGTCGAAACGTGTGGTTGAGTGTGTCAAGTTTTTGAACGTACCACATGCATGCCGATATATGGGAGTCGGTAAGCCCGGTACCAGATTGAAGCAGCTAGGGCCGATAGCCATCTCTCCTTGGAAACTTTGTTTTCCCCTGCCGTACACTTGTGGATATATGCGTGAGATTGTGAGTGAAGCAGTAAACCTTTATCCTAAGGAAATGGACCCGGTTCCGAATTGTGGATCGATGGGAAAGGTTGGGAAGTGCTTGTACCTTTTATAGCAAGCATTATCCGTGTGTGTTGGGTTTCCCCTGGCCAGGTAGCAAAATTCGGTTCGAACTGTCCGCTTCTCGCGGTTAATGAGACTGCTTGACCGCCTTGCTGCATTGAGTAACAAGTGGAACTATGAGAATGATGAACTTGTTGCATGAGATAAATTGTATTGCACCACTTGTATGCTTAGACAGGATGCAAATCTAGAATGGTTAAATCTACTAGAATATGATGCTAAAACTTGAAAGCAAGGACCTACTCTTAGTTGCTTTTTTGCAAACAAACCCACCAGCCAAAAGTCTCTCATTGTCTAGATGTCGGTGATGTAGTTTTCACCCGACGGGTAAGCCTTGCTGAGTATTAGTATACTCAGCCTTGCTTGTGGCATTGATTTACAGGTACCATGTTGGATGTGGCAGTCGATGCTATGACTTGGCCTACCCAGGTTCCCCCTGGATGGCACATCGAGTGGGTTCCGTCCTCTGCCGAGGAACGGGAGGAGTAGCACCATGGCAGGCTTCAGCATGGTGTTATTTGTATCGTCGTTAGATTATCTTCCGCTGCAATGAAACTTTATTTCCGCTGCATCGAACTACTTTTTATTTTCCGCTGCAATGAACCTGATACTCTGATTTAAATTTCGAACATGGTTTGTAATAACTTCGAGATACTATTTGTGTATGTTAAATTTGTGGAATGTTGTAATCTCTGGAACTCACCTTCGTGTAGGCATGCTGTTGTTTCGATCGAGAAAAGTACGTGGTTAATCGGGTTTAATCCGACGGCGCTCCAGCTTATTCCAGATTAAGTGCCTGACTACTTGATTAGTGGTCCCGGGGGTACTTAACTTGGAATAATTTCGGAGTGGTCCGCCACAGTGACGGCGGCAGAGCTCTGCTTCGGCTCCGTCTCCAGCGAGCTCGAGCGGTGAAGGCGACTGGCAAAGGGGTCGATGAGCACCAGCGGAGAGCGGGGAAGGTGGTCGAGCGGTTGGTTGACGCAGCGGTGGAGCGGAGAAACGGCTCGACGTGCGGCGCTTGGTGAGAGCTCCGGCGAGCGATTCCGCGCGCGAGGAAGGGGGAGGGCCGCTTATAAAGGCATGGAACGTTTGTGGGGGTGGTGTGAACACTCGGAAGCTTGCGGCAGGGGCTGGGCTAGAGCGGACGACGCGTGTCGCCGTGGCATGGCGGGTTTCGGCCGCCAAGCTTGCTGCGACTCGCCGCGGTGGTTTCAAATGGGAGAACGATGACGAGCGAGGAAGAGCAGTCAAGGACCTATCAAAAGGTCGAGTGTAAGGTGCATTGACTAGAGGAGTGAGCTGGCGCGGCGGTGTGGCTGGCGATGGCGCGTGCGGCAAGAAAGCAGAGGCGCGGCGGAGAGGAGAGAGAGGAGTACGGCGTGGGGAAAACTTTGGTCGGGCTCGGAGTCAAAACCAGGCGCGATCGACCATCGTTTGGCATGGCGGTTTGGAGGTATCAGACTTCGCGCACCGCGTGGCGGCTTCGCCCTGACGACGGTCGGCCAGTGCTCGCTCCGCGGCCGCGACAGTGGCAAGACGACGGCCGGCGCGACGGGGCAGGAAATCCCGAACGGATTCGTGGGCCAGCTTCCAGATACGGTCAGACACGACGCCGAGGGGTTGGCGGACGCCGTCTGCCACGCGGTGGCTGGGCGCCAGCGACGACACGACGGAACAGAGCGTGAACGCCGCGCTCCGGAGCCCGTCGGGCGTTGCGTGGCCACCCAATTGACATGTGGTTTTCTCCGAAAAATTGAACTGCACAAAACTTTCTACAAAAACAAAAGTTGTAGATGGCAGTCCAAAGTTTCTAATTGGCAAGGTTTGACATAGGAAAAGTTGTACGGTTAGGGCGGTGACATGATGTGAAGTTGGTGTTGCCACTGGGTCGGGTCTGGACAGAAACAAGGTTGTTTGGGCTTCTTCCGGTCAAAATTTGCCAACACTCCCAAAAAGGCATAAACCTGATATAAAATTTTTGACAACTTTTATTTTTGGATATCTTTAAGTTATGTCGTGGATTTAAGAGTAAATTGATGGTTTTCAGAAACAGCAGAGAAAAATTGGGTTAAATTTTAAGTTTCTGAGAATTGTTTTGGTTTTAAAGCAAAGTTCCCTTCACTTTTCGGCAAAACCTTGAACTAGAAACTTGTTTGGTTGCATTTTTACTGAAACTTTCATGTTAACCAATTTTTTGAGTTTTGTTGGACATTTTGGTCTTGAGAGTAAAAACCAATTCAGCTAGTTTGAATTTGATTTCTTTATTTGAATTTTTTTTTCCAAAATTTTGAATTCAGTTCTTTGCTTTGTCTTCTCTTTCTCCACTTAAATTCTTGTTTAGCATTTAATCATCAGAGATGTTAGAACCTACCCCCTTTAAAAAGAATCTCGCCCCGAGATTCAAAAATGCTAAGAGAGGTGTGAGTTCGATTGTACCTTGGTTTGTAGAAAGAAAACCATGAAATTTCTTATTTAGATAAGCCTCAGTTTCCCATGTGGCTTCATCTTCAGTATGGCGACTCCACTGTACTTTACACATTTTTAGCTCTTGTTTTCTTGTTTTTCTTTCCTTGGTGTCAAGAATCTTGATTGGATGATCATCATAGGAAAGATCCGGTTCAATGGATATTTCATCTTGATCAATGACTTCGGTACGAACCCGGACACATTTCTTTAGATGGGAGACATGGAAAACATTGTGTATAGCTGAAAGCTTTTCTGGAAGTTGGACACGGTAGGCAACTGGTCCACATTCTTCAATGCTTTCATAGGGTCCAATATAGCGTGGTGCTAACTTTCCCTTGATCCCAAACCTTTGCACTCCTTTGGTAGGTGACACCTGAAGATAAACGTGATCACCTACTTCAAAATGCAGAGGTTTCTTCCTTTGATCAAAATAACTCTTTTGCCGGGATTGAGCGGCCTGAAGGTTTTTACGAATTATTCTAACCTTCTCTTCCGCTTCCCTCACAAGATCGGGGCCATAAAAATATCGCTCACCCGCTTGAGACCAGCATAAAGGAGTTCGGCATCTCCTTCCATACAAGGCTTCAAATGGTGCCATTCTTAGACTTGCTTGATAGCTATTATTATAGGAGAATTCAGCTAGCGACAAACATTTGTCCCATCTCTTCCCATAATGAATAACACAAGCTCTGAGCATGTCCTCAAGAATTTGATTTACCCTCTCCGTTTGCCCATCGGTTTGAGGGTGATATGCTGAGCTACGGATCAGCTTGGTACCAAGGGATTCTTGCAATTTTTCCCAAAATCGTGCCACAAATTGAGTTCCACGATTAGAGATTATGGTTTTGGGAACCCCGTGGAGACAAACAATGCGATCCAAATAAATTTCAGCATATTTTTGAGCTCTAAAGTCCACCTTGACAGGAATGAAATGCGCAGTTTTAGTGAGTCGGTCAACAATAACCCAAATAGAGTCATATCCTTGCGGCGTTTTGGGAAGCCAACAATAAAATCCATGCTTATATCTTCCCATTTCCATGAGGGTATCGGTAGCGGTTGAAGAGTCCCCGCTGCCTTTAAATGACTTGCTTTCACCCTCTGGCAGGTGTCACATTCTGACACATATTTTGCAATTTTAATTTTCATTTTGGTCCACCAAAAATTTTACTTCAGATCTTGGTACATTTTATTGCTACCAGGATGAATAGAAAATTTAGAAAGGTGAGCTTCATCTAAAATTTTCTTCCGAAGTTCTGGATTGTTGGGTACAACTAGTCGATCTTTGAACCATACAACACCCTGGCCATCTTGACGGAAACATTTATATTTTTCCTTGCCTTTGGCAATCTTTCTTTTGATGATTTTGACACGTGTATCATCTAATTGGGCCAAGACAATTTGATCATGCAAGGTAGGCTCTATGGCAATGTGATTTAAGTATCCATGTGGGATAATTTCTAAATTCAGCTTCGCCATCTCATGGCATAAAGTATTAGCATAGCATTCAATGGAAAGGCAATGACATTGAGCTTTGCGGCTTAAGGCATCCGCAACCACATTAGCTTTGCCGGGATGATAGTGCACCTCCATATCATATTCTTTTGCCAATTCTAACCACCTTCTTTGCCGCATATTCAAGTGAGCTTGAGTGAAGATATATTTGAGACTTTTGTAGTCAGTATAGATATTGCAAGGAACTCCCATGAGATAATGCCTCCATATTTTGAGTGCATGAATGACGGCTGCCAATTCAAGGTTGTGAGTTGGGTAATTCAGCTCATGGGGACGAAGTGCTCGTGAAGCATAAGTGATGACCCGATTCTCTTGCATAAGCACACAACCCAGGCCAGTGCCAGAAGCGTCACAATAAACATCATATGGCTTGGAACTATCGGGTTGTGCCAGAACTGGAGCTGAAGTTAAATGTTTTCGCAAAGTGTGAAAAGCCTCTTCACACTTTTCACTCCAAATAAATTTAGCACCCTTTTTCAATAATTCCGTCTTTGGTTTAGCAATTCTAGAGAAATCCGGGATAAAACGGTGGTAGTAACCAGTCAACCCTAGAAAACTCCTTATCTCATGCACGGAGGTGGGTGGCTTCCAATCCATGACTTGCTGCACTTTGGTTGGATCGACAGCAATGCCATCCTTTGAGATAGTGTGCCCCAAAAATTTTACACTGTCCAACCAAAATTCACACTTGGAGAATTTGGCATAGAGTTGGTGATCTCTTAGGCGTTGGAGAACAATTCGAAGATGTTCGGCATGTTCTTCTTCATTCTTGGAATACACAAGAATATCATCAATGAATACCACCACAAATTTATCGAGCTCAGGCATGAATACCGAATTCATGAGATACATGAAGTAGGCAGGAGCATTTGTGAGCCCAAAAGACATGACCAAATATTCATATAACCCATATCGGGTAGAGAAGGTGGTCTTCGGAATATCGCAAGGTCGAATCTTAATTTGATGATAGCCTGAGCGAAGGTCAATTTTGGAGAATATCTTTGCTCCAGCCAATTGATCAAAAAGGACATCGATGCGGGGCAGAGGATATTTATTTTTAATTGTCACCGCATTGAGGGGTCGGTAATCAACACACAACCTCAACGTGTGATCTTTCTTTTCCACGAAAAGAGCTGAGCAGCCCCATGGTGAAGTGCTAGGCCGAATAAAACCCTTGTCAAGAAGTTCTTGAAGTTGAATTTTTAATTCCGCCAATTCTTTGGGTGGCATTCTATAAGGTCTTTTTGAGATAGGTGCAGTGCCCGGTTGAAGCTCAATTGCAAATTCAATATCTCTATCCGGTGGCATCCCAGGTAAGTCATCCGGAAATACATCGGCATACTCACATACCACTGGAATATCTTCAAGCCGAGGCTCTACCATTGAGAAAGCACAGGAATTGATACACCTTTGTTGTGGCAAATAGATTGTGCTGGCCCCATGTGTTGGTGAATTAATATCCACGGCTCTTTCTGAAACATCTAATAATACTTTGTGTGCAGTCATCCAATTAGTCCCTAGAAAAATATCAATTCCTTCCAAACCCAAAAGAATTAAATTGGTGTGAAATATTTTACTACCCAACTTGATTGGCACTTTACGGGTATCTTGATTTGACACAATTTTACCACCGGCGGTTGCTATCATGTATGATGATTTGGTATGACAAAAGTTCAACCCACATCTTACACTTAATTTTGGACTTATAAAACCATGAGTTGCACCCAAATCAAATAATATAACCGCAGGTTGGTTGTGAACAAGAAAGGTACCCGTCATAACTGGAGCTCCCTTAGGCACGTCGACTAGAGTGGTAAAGTTGAGCCTCCCCTGCCTGACTTGAACTCGGGGTTGTTTGCCCTTGTTTTGCTGATTTGGTTTCTTGTTCTGTGGACAATCTTTGATGAAATGTTTGTTACTGCCACATTTATAGCAATTATGGCCACTTTCGGGACGAGGTGGCTGCTGTGCATTTTGCCCCGAAGTCTGCTGCTGTTGAGACTGTGGAAAACGAGGCGCATTCTGCTGTGGTGGACTGACCACCCATTTTCCACCCTGAGGTGCCCTCTGCTGCCCCTGGGGTGCCGCTGGGGAAACAAGACGGAACCCCTATGGCTGCCCACCAGAAGGGGGAGCAGGAGCCTTCCTCTTCTTGTCAGCCCTGTGAGCCAAGTTGGCATCCTCCTGTGCAATAGCAATGTTCACCAGGTCACCATAGGTAGCAACCCTGGTGGTTGTCAATTGTGCTTTAAGCTTGGTGTTGAGACCACGACAGAATCTCTCCATCTTTTTGGCATCCGTGTCAGCGTGATGATCCGCATATGGACACAGACCATTGAAGGCTTGAGCGTACTGCATAACAGAGTGAGTACCTTGAGTCAAAGCCAGGAACTCATTTAACTTCCTCTCCACAAGGCCCTCAGGGATATGATGTTTCTTGAATGCATTTTTAAATTCATCCCAATCCACCTGATGACCCTAAGGAACTAATGCCAAATAATTTTCCCACCATAAGAGTGCTGCGCCGCGAAGTTGTTGTGCAGCGAAAGTCACTTTGCGGGTTGCAGTACAAGGTGCAGAGAGTGGTGAATTTGGAGTCCATAGCCCGAATCCAAGCATCCGCCTCCAAAGGTTCCTCCGCCCTTGAGAATAAAGGTGGATGCGTGCCCAAGAAATCCTCATAGCGGGCCGCTTGCGGCTGACGGTCTTGCTGGCCCTCTTGGCGTTGTTGTTGTTGCTGCAATTGTTGCTGGATCAACTGCTGCTGCTGCTGAAGAATTCTGAGAATCTCAGTTTGTGTTGCATACAACTGTTGCCAATTCGGGACTTCAGGTGGTGGTGGTGGTGGTGGTTCTTGGCAACCCTTACCCTCAAGACCGCCACTACGAGTGCGGCGATTTGATGCCATCTGCATTCAATGAGCCTTCATATTAGCCACATATCTCATAAGCTTGCTTGAATGAAATACAACAAGATAGGACATGGGCGTTATAAAGAAGTTCGATACTACAGAAAAATGCACTTGACAGTAACAGTTTTGATAGAAAATTCATATCTCCCAAACCAGACCGAGTTAGAGGCTCAAACTTGGTGAGTAGTTAGGAAATTTATCACCCTAAAACTGTCTTATTAAACTCGGAGCCAAAAACCCAAGGCAACAAGGTCGAAAAATGCATTTTCTCAGTTTCTGTCCTGGCTGTTTTTCAGGTGGCCGCGAGTTAGAGTTTTTAGCATAGCTCGAAATTTACTGATCCAGTATGCCTGAATTTTGGTGTGAAGCTTATTTATAACATTTCAAACAAGTTTATTGTTCAGCTCAAAACCCAGAAATGAAAGGAAGCAACATTAATTAAGCGAAGAAGGTTCAGCTGTAAGGAGTTTGCAGCTCATCGAAATATATATTACATCACTTGCTAGAGTTTTCGCTACTCATACTAGTGGCTTCAACCTACTCATCTTTACAAAAGACAAAACTCAACTTAGTGCTAGCCTATTACATTGTTGTCCAAAAGTAGGCTACACTAAGGAGTACGGTCATCCTACTTGCAGTCTATTCATAACCAATGCTAAGAATAAGCTCAGTCGCTATCCATAGGAGAACCCGGTGGTGGTCCTCCCTCACTGTCAACCTCCATGTCGGTCAGCTGGAGAACCTCTGGAGGATCAACCTCCATAGGCTGCTGAGCCATCTGTAAGACGTGCAACTCTGCCTGCAAAGCCAAGTTATCCTCCTCCAGATCATCCATCTCAGCGTGGAGATCATGAATCCTATCCTCAGCCTCATCCGCCCTAGTAACCTGGGCATTGAGGTGGCCCTGAAGATGGGTGATCTGACCCTGAAACTGCTCAACCAGGGTATCCTTGTCCACCAGCAACACTGACAAGTCAACCACAAAGTGGTCACGCTCTCTAATCCTACCCTGAGCGTCCTCAAGCAGACCGGTGTAGTTGGCCAAGGTCTGCCCCATCAATGTCTGGAGATCAGAAAACGCCTTCATAACTCTGACAGTGAAGTTAATGGTATCCTGAGGGTACATGAGGGTCAAGTAATCAGAGTGAGCCAGCCTGAACACCCAATCCTGATAGTGCCCATCAAGTGGAGGAAACAGCCCCACCGGATGGTTGCTAACCATCACGGGGTGGTGAGCACAGAAAAGGGCCAAGGCACGCCCTGCTGCCAACTCCTGAGCATCCCTAAGCCTGTGGCACACCACATCAATATCCAACGGAAGCCATTCTGGCCGCTGGGGGTGTGGTAGGAGATGGAGGCGAACTCGACAACGAGGAACACCCCTGTCTGTGAACTCTTGCCCTGCATAACTGGGCGGTGAAGTGTACCCTGCAGCGGCTAGAACTTGCCACAGGATCAAAGGAAAACCATCTCTGTGGAGGCAGTCTGAGTATACCACATCGCCTCCAGGCGCTGGGGCGTCCATCTGAGTAAAAGAAAGTTAGAAGTGAGAACCGGCAGAAAAGAGTCAAAACTGGGCAGATTCTGGACAGTTAAGAAAATATTCGTAGACGGAAATCTAGTACTCCAAAAATTACCAAACTTCACAGGATTGATCTTGACATGCTAGAGTACAATTTCACTGTTGATCATTTCGTCAAAATTCAAGGTTAAGAAGGTGCAAAGACTCAATTTCTTTCTGACTGTTCCCAGGAATTTCAGCTAAACAGGAAGTTGGTATTTGGTTCATAAATCTAATTCTACTAGGCCAAAACCTTTGAATTTTCTACAGCATAAACTTAAAGTCATAACAAACAATTTTTATATTGAACATCTTTACAACAAACATACAGAAAAAGCCTGAAACACACCTTAAACAGAACTGTCACAAAAAGGACAGAAACCGTGCTCACTGATTTAGTTGGATTTTGGTGAGATTAGCCTTGATTTTTGTGCCACTTAATTTATGAGTATTCCAATGGATTAAATGATGCAACATCCGCCTATACGTTCTCACAATCACACACTTTGTCCCACAACCATGGACATACGGGGTTAATGCCGGTGGCATGGCAACATAGTCGGCTCTCTCTATAATAGCTAGTCGAAAACTTTCTACTCGTTTTTAACCTAACGGATCGAGGTTAGTGTACCTGCAGAAATTTCATCCAGAGCATTTATATTGAACCTTCCGTGCCAGCACTCACGAAAGCGTCCGCATTCATTACCACCTAATATAGTGGTGGCACCCGTACGATTGTCGCTGTACGGGCAACGTGCATACGTCACCGAGACAACGTATTAACGATTTCATACGCTTATGAAATAACTTATTGACTTTGTGCCGCCACCATATTTTCATATGATGCTAACAATCACCGTACCTTGCGCCCACCATGCTATTCTATATTCATACGCTATTTAAATAGCGTATTGACTATGTGCCGCCAATATTTTTTCATATAGTGCCGTGGTACGCTACAGCAATCGCCGTACCTTGCGCCCACCATGCTATTCTATATTCATATGCTATTTAAATAGCATATTGACTATGTGCCGCCACTATATTTTCATATAGTGCCGTGGTACGCTACAGCAATCGCCGTACCTTGCGCCCACCTTACAAGAATTTAAAAGACGGAATTTAAATGTGCTGGGAGTCAGTCATAAAGTTAGGTAGCCACCTGTCATAACGTAATCCCTTAACCCACATATAGGCTTCACATTCTATAACTTAATCCTTAACAATCCAACGTCTAAGCACGGAAGCTAAAGTTGACAATTTTTATCGAAAGGATTTTTTTAAGGTCTGTTGCTCACTCCGGGTTGCATGTCTCGGCTCTGATACAAACTGTGGCGGACTACCCCTAAATTAATCCAACTTAAGTGCACCAGGGACCACCGTGAGTCATCCGTATACTTAAATAGGATTAAGCTGGAGCATCGTCGAGTCTAGCTCGATTTCACCACGTACTTTTGATCGAAACAACACGCCCGCACGACGGCGAGTCCCAGAGATTACAACATTCCATTGTCCAAATTCAATTAAGTCTTAATTCAAATTATTACAAACCGAGTTTGAAAGACATAATAAAGTTTTCAGAGTTCAAAGCAGCGAAAGGTAAACGATGATCTAAACGACGATACAAGTAACATCAGGGTGAAGCACCCCTGACGCTACTCCTCACGATCCTCACCCGAGGATGGCTCCCAAGAGACAGACCAACCGGGAGGAAGCTGACTCGGCCAAGTAACAGCATTGACAGACTCAACAAAAGCATCACCTGCAAAAAAAATTAAGCCACAAGCAAGGCTGAGTATACTAATACTCAACAAGTCTTACCCGTCAGGTGATAGCTACTTCACCAAACTCTAGACATGCAAGGCTTTTGGCTGAGGGGTTTGTTTTGCCCAAAAGCACTATTAATGGATCCTTACTTCCAAATTTTTAGCATCCAATTCTAGTAAATTAATTATTCTAGGTGAGCATCCTTTCTAAGCACTCAAGTAGTGCAATACATTTAGATACAATCATCACCTTTATCAAACTCAAGTTCCACTTGTTACTCAATGCAGCCGAGCGGTCAAGCAGTCTCATTAACCACGAGAAACGGACAGTTCGAACCGAATTTCACTACCTGGCCAGGGAAAACCCAACACACACGGATAATATTGGCTATAAATGCACAAATACTATCCAACAACTCCCATCAATCCACAATTCGAAAACCGGGGCCAACTCCTTAGGATACACGGTTATCGGATACTCGCGGACACATGCCGGCCGATCTCACGCATGTAACCACATGTGTACAGCAAGGGAAATAAATTTCCAAGGAAGTAGGCAAAGCGGCCCTAGCTGTTTCAACCCGGTACTAGGCTTACCGATTCCCATAGGTCGGTATGTGCGTGGTACGTTCAAAAACTTGACACACTGAACCACACATTTCGACCTTAAGCAATTATCATACACGGACGGGAGATCTACACATACCATCCCGCCCATCAATCCTTATGATTCCAACATAAAGAAAGACATTCAACTCCTATATCTCGCGAGTGACAGGAAATCACTTGACTTGTAACGGGTCCTTAAAGCATGGCAACTAGCGAACCTATCATACTAGTATATAAAACATAGGTAATAAGAGTCATGCATCTAGGTTCTCAGTCAACTCCTAAAAGCGTAAATGCACAAACATAATCAAATAATTGCAAGGAGTTATAAACTTGGGTTATGCTCCGGCGCTTGCCTTCTTGCTCAACTCTAGTTTCTGCCTCGTGAGAAGGTGCTTGCTCTACAACGATGGTGTTCAATTCTCCTCCCTGCGCGTCCTCGTCAATGTCCGGCACCAACTTGTAGTTTCCGTCAGCAATTTGCTCTTCTACACGTGATGCAACAACATGATGATTTAACTTTAAACACTTTTTCCTCAACAAAGAAAAATACATGTGCAAGAGTGGCCATATTCACCTAGACAAAGATTATTAAATTCTAGCTCTTCAAAAGAAAAGTGGTTCATATGTTACTTTTTATTTTTCTTTCTATGGTGATTGTGTACATATATAACATTTTCGAATTTAATTCTTCATTTTAGTCACTCAGAATATTTTACTTATTTATTGGCAACAGAAAATAATTTATTTTACCCAGAAACTAAATTACTCCTTTTTAGGCAAATTCAATCGCTTAGAAACAAAATTAAATCCTAGAAAAATAAATACTCAGGAAAATAAGTTGAACTATTTATAGGAGCAAAAAGAAGTCATGCTTAGCTCATCTGCCTAGTGGGTACAAAATTTAAATGGCAAACATGGGCTAAACAAATGATACCCTATTTTCAACCCCTGATTTAATTCAGCATATTACCAGAACATAACAGGTGGTTTGATATTTTTCTTGGATGGTTCATAACATGTATACACTACAGATCTGAGTTGGTTAATTTTCGTCGCATAAATTAATTATTAAAATTCGAGCAAGATTTCAGCAGAGATAAACTAAACAATTTATATATGGAGCTAGAAAATAGAACTCAGCGCAATTTTGATACAAAAAATCTATGATAACAAGGGTAACAACATATCCAAAAATCAGATTCATAGGAGCAGCAGTTTAGGAGTTATGCCCAAAAGTTCATTTTCAAACTTTAATTTGTATAGGCTAAACCAAGCATCAAAAGCATGCACATGCTGAAAGTTGAATTTAGAAGACATCCTCGGGATTCCAAAGAAATTTAGTTTGTATTTTTCTGAGTTTTATACGATTTTTAACCGAATTTCAAAATTTCCAGCTTTTAACCCTAGATCTAAAGATACGTTTTTCGTTCCGGCCCTCAGAAGTTTTAAACTCTTGCCAAAAGGCCCTCGGTTTCTTTCGAAGGGAACCCTGGAACTTTGAGGAAGACGAAGAAAAGTCCTCGGCGGTGACGGCGGTGGCGATTCCGGCCAAACGCCGGCGAACCCGTGCGAACCAAGGGTTGGGGAATGGCGAGGGGCTCACCGCGAACTGACTGAGGTAGGTCTCGGGGTCGGAAAAGGCTTGGAGAGGGGGTCTCGACGGTGACGGCGGCGGAGCTCTGCTTCGGCTCCGTCTCTGGCGAGCTCGAGCGGTGAAGGCGACCGGCGAAGGGGTCGACGAGCACCAGCGGAGAGCGGGGAAGGTGGTCGAGCGGTTGGCTGACGCAGCGGTGGAGCGGAGAAACGGCTCGACGTGCGGCGCTCGGTGAGAGCTCCGACGAGCGATTCCGTGTGCGAGGAAGGGGGAGGGCCGCTTATAAAGGGATGGAACGTTTGTGGGGGTGGTGTGAACGCTCGGAAGCTTGCGGCAGGGGCTGGGCTAGAGCGGACGACGCGTGTCGCCGTGGCACGGCGGGTTTCGGCCGCCAAGCTTGCTGCGACTCGCCGCGGCGGTTTCAAACAGGAGAACAGCGACCGAGCGACGAAGAGCAGTCAAGGAGCTATCAAAAGGTCGAGTGGAAGGCGCATTGACTAGAGGAGTGAGCTGGCGCGGCGGTGTAGCTGGCGATGGCGCGTGCGGCAAGAAAGCAGAGGCGCGGCAGAGAGGAGAGAGAGGAGTACGGCGCGGGGGAAACTTTGGTCGGGCTCGGAGTCAAAACCAGGCGCGATCGACCATCGTTTGGCGCGGCTGTCTGGAGGTTTCAGACTTCGCGCGCCGCGTGGCGGCTTCGCCCTGACGACGGTCGGCCAGTGCTCGCTCCGCGGCCGCGACAGTGGCGAGACGACGGTCGGCGCGACGGGGCAGGAAATCCTGAACGGATTCGTGGGCCAGCTTACAGATACGGTTGGACGCGACGCTGAGGGGTTGGTGGAGGCCGTCTGTGGCGGACCACTCCGAAATTATTCCAAGTTAAGTACCTTCGGACCACTAATCACGTAGTCAGGCACTTAATCCGGAATAAGCTGGAGCGCCGTCGGATTAAAGCCGATTTAACCACGTACTTTTCCCGATCGAAACAACAGCAGGCCCACACGAAGGTGAGTTCCAGAGATTACAACATTCCACAAATTAAATTACACACATAGATAAGATAGTTATTACAAACCGAGTTCAAATTAAAATCAGAGTACACAAGTCTTGCAGCGGAAATTTAAAAGTTCAACAACTGAAATTAAAGCGTCATTGCCGCGGAAGATAAACATCTAACGACGATACAAGCAACTCCGTGCTGAAGCCTGCCACGAAGCTACTCCTCCCGATCCTCGCCAGAGGACGGGACCCATTCGATGTGCCAGCCAGGTGGAACCTGGGCAGGCCAAGTCATAGCATCCACATCCAAGATTATACCTGTAAAATATTGCCACAAGCAAGGCTGAGTATACTAATACTCAGCAAGGCTTACCCGTCGGGTGAAATCTACATCACCGACATCTAGACAATGAGAGGCTTTTGGCTGGTGGGTTTGTTTGCCAAAAAGCAACTAAAGTAGATCCTTGCTTTCAAGTTTTAGCTTCGTATTCTAGTAATTTTTAACCATTCTAGATTAGCATCCTTTCTAAGCATACAAGTGGAGCAATACAATTTAATTCATAGAACAAATTCATAATCTCAAATTCCACTTATTACTCGATGTAGCATGGCGGTCAAGCAGTCTCATTAACCGCGAGAAGCGGACAGTTCGAACCGAATTTGTGCTACCTGGCCAGGGGAAACCCAACACACACGGATACTCTGCTTGCGATAAAAGGTACAAGCATTTCCCAACCTTTCCCATCGATCCACAATTCGGAACCGGGTCCACTTCCTTAGGATGAAGGTTTACTGCTTCACTCACAGCATCACGCATACATCCACAAGTGTACGGCAAGGGAAAACAAAGTTTCCAAGGAGAGATGGCTATCGGCCCTAGCTGCTTCAATCTGGTACCGGGCTTACCGATCCCCATACATCGGTATGCATGTGGTACGTTCAAAAACTTGACTTAGCATCCACACCTTCCGACCTTAACCAATTATCAAACACGGACGGGAGATCTACATCTATCATCCCGCCCGTCGATCCTTATGATTCCAACATAAGTAAAGACAAACAATTCCTATGTCTCGCGAGTGACAGGAAATCACTCGACTTGTAACGGACCTATAGCAATGCTCTATCGATCCCTTTCATACTAGTGTTGCAAGTCATAGGTACTAGGAATTTGCTGCAGCTATGGTTTTCAATCAACTCCTAGAAACGTAAATGCACGAACATAGAGAATTCAAAGTGCATAATTTAGTAAGAGTTAGGTCATGCTCCGGGGCTTGCCTTTTTGCTTAACTCAAGGCTTGGGCTAAGGCAGAGTTAGTTTGACTTGCTTCAGCAGCATTCTCCCATCCTTCTTGTGGTCCTTCTTCGCAATCCGGGACGGGTACGCATGCTCCGGGATCTATACGAGATGCACATGCATAAGATTTACATTGATTTCAATGTTCTCATAAAAGCACGGGGCAATTGAGGCCATAAAGGTTTTTGCTTTCGATGGTGATTGTGTACATATATAAAATTATACTTTTTATTCCTTCATTTAGCAACGCAGGTGGTGTTTTGGGATAATTTTAGTTTTTCCCCTAAATTTTACTTTCACGCGCGTGTGATAAAGAATTGTTCTTCTATTAAACAAGATTCAAACTCCAATTTGTTGTTCTATTCCTATAATTTGAATGCTAGTGAAACTTCATAAATAAACTCAGGTCACTATGCTTATGTTTGCTGCAGAAAAGTTGAGCATATTTTATTAAGTAATCTGAATTTTTGGATTTCTTACAATTTCAATAATTTCAGCCGCTAGGAGATGATATTAAATCCTATAAAAATAAATACACAGGAAAAATAGGGTGAACTATTTTTAGGAGCAAAATAAAGTCATGTGTAGCTCATCTAGCAAGTGGGTACTCAATTTTAGTAGTAAACATGAGCTAAACAATTGCTACTTCTTTTTCTCACCCCAATTTATTTAGGCATGTTAACAGAGCTAAAAATGAGGTTTAGCATTTTTCTAAGATAGCTGCTAATATGGATACACTTCTGTACAAAGTTGGCTAATTTTTGTTGAAGGGAATAATTTCTAAAATTCAAACAATGTTTCAGCTGAGATAAACTTAAACAATTTATATCCGGAGCTAGAAAATATATCTCAGTGCAAGATTGATACTGCAAAGCCTTTGTAACTAGAGTAACAACATATCCAAAGATCACTTTCATAGCTGCTGTAGTTTAGGAATTATGCACAAAAGTTCATTTTCAAAGTTTGATTTTTAGAGCCTGAACCAAGCAACAAAAGCATATACATGCTGTGTAGGAAATGAAATATACATCACCAGGAGTACGAAGAATTTTGGTTTGCATTTTTAGGATTTTTCTACGATTTTATATTGAATTTACAAGTTCACAGCCGGAACCCTAGATCTGCAGTTTTCATTTTTCGATCCAGCCCTGTAACTTTTCAAAACTTCACAGCTAAGCCCCTGAAATCTTACATTGGGAACCCTGCAGAAGGAAGAAGATGAAGGGAGGCCCTTGGCCGGCCATTGACGGCGAAATCTCGCCGCCGGCGAGGTCTTGGCGAGGGGGAAGGGCATGGGGAGCATCACCGCGACGAGGGCTATCCATTCCCCACCTTGGACCGGGGGATTGGAGGCCGGGAAGGGGGCGACGGCGAGCAGGGGCGGCGGCAGCCACTGGTGGCTATGGCGGCGGTGCTGCAGGCCGATGGAGGGGCTGCTGGGTGGCTAGACTCGATGGAGAGGTGGAGGGGATGGTCAGGGGCTGCGCGGTGGAGGCCGTGGGGCAGCAGGACAGCGGGGACGAGCTCGAGCCGAGCTCCATGGCAGCAATGGCGGGGCGGCAGCTCTGTAGATGAAAATGGCTAGGGTTTGACAGTGGAGAGCTTAAATAGGCGACGACCGGAAGGGGTAGAGATGGGATTTCGCGTGGGGAAGGGAGGAGCTGGCGCCAGGGACTCGTGGCGCCTCCACCATCGCTGCCCAGTGCATGCAGGCAACGTGCAGGAAGGAGATGGCGTGAGGAGGAAGAAGGGGCTGACAGGTGGGGTCGGGCTGTAAGAGAGAGAGGAGAAATTTTCAAATTAAAAGTTTTGCTCTAAAAGAAATAGCTCCCAAGGTCCAAAAATTATGAATAAATACATTTTAGAAACCTTAGAACATTTGTGTTACAATGGAGGTTTGAAAAGTTGCAAAACATTCTTGGTTTAGATGCAGTTTTAAATTCAAAAAGACTTGAATTTGAATTTGGTATGAATTTTTGGCCCTAGCAAATCAACTCCAAAAATATGGGGAAAAAGATGTAAATTCCACATTTGAGACCTAGTCTTTTATAAGCTTTTTACCCATCATAGTTATATTAGAGAATTTGGGCTTTCTTTACAAGTCATAATTTTAATCCAAATTCAATTTCCATAAATCGAATTGCCTCCAAAGATATTTCGAACAAGGTAGAAAAGAGGAGGTGTTTTATTTGCATACTAATCCACCTTTGTAAGACCAAAACTCAAGTCTGAATTAACTTCCTCATTTGGTAGTGTTAGTCCAGTTTTCTCCCTTTTTCAATAGGTTGGTAAAATCATAACTTTCTTTCCATTGCATTGCCTGATCTTCCCAATTCCTTTTATTAATTATTTTATTAACCTCTCCCTCCTTTCTTAAACCCTTCATTAGTGTCACTTGAACATCAGAGGTAGGATACTCAAGAGAGTTTTCAATTTAAAGTCCTACCCCCTTTTATTTTGGGAGTAAAATCTTATTTTAACTTATAGTTAAAACATGGACACATACGTGGAGGTTAAAAGCTTATTTATTTTATATGCCCAACTTTAATTATGTCACTAACAACATAACTTATATTAAAATATTAATTAATTTACATCCTTTGTTCTTTATGAAAGCTCATGTTGTGGACAATTTCTCATTTTATTACTAAAACCAAAAGATTGCCACATGTAGGCCATGATTAGAACTGCAAGCGTTATTAGTCCAAGTGTTTAACCCTAACATTAAATCATTCACACTCATTTTACTAAAGAGCATTAGGAGCACTCTAAATATTATTTTAATTATAGCCCAAAGTGTGCTCCCTTAAAAAGTGTGTGCTCGTGTGTTTTTCATCTCATGGTTAAGTTGGTCTTTCAAACTTGATTTCCTATGTTTGGTGGATAAAGCCTCTGAGATATACATATCTCACCAAGGTTGCAAATGACACATTTTTATATATATACCCAACTTCCATTTGAGGAAGTGGTTTGGTTTTACAATTAGAAATTACTTTCTCGAAGAAAGGTGTTTCGAAACAAGAAAAGAACTACACCTTTCATATTGATCAGACGTTTGGGAGGCACAACTCTTATTCATAATTTTAAATTAGAACCTTGCCTTCAGAAAGTCACTAATATCTTTGGTTAGAATTATTTCATATGTTTGACTTCATATGAGCCATTAGTCCTTTAAGACCTTTAGGGGCCTAGAAGCATTACTTAATTTGCCGTTCAACTTGTAAGAGAGGATGTTTAGATTTGTGCTAGAAAAGTTTTTGTAGGGTTCAATTTCAAGAACCAAGGCTCGAGTACAAACTTAACACTCCTCATGTATAATTCTCATTCCTATTAGTAATTTAGTTCCAGGGTCTATAGTTCCTTAGTTTGTTTAATCACTCTTACTTATACGCTTTAAACACCATGGGTGTTACACCGTCTGCCACACGGTGGCTGGGCGCCGGCGACAACGCGACGGAACAGAGCGCGAACGCCGCGCTCCGGAGCCCGTCGGGCGTTGCGTGGCCACCCAATTGACATGTGGTTTTCTCTGAAAAATTGAACTGCACAAAACTTTCTACAAAAACAAAAGTTGTAGATGGCAGTCCAAAGTTTCTAATTGTCAAGGTTTGACATAGGAAAAGTTGGACGGTTAGGGCGGTGACATGATGTGAAGTTGGTGTTGCCACTGGGTCGGGTCTGGACAGAAACAAGGTTGTTTGGGCTTCTTCCGGTCAAAATTTGCCAACACTCCCAAAAAGGCATAAACCTGATATAAAATTTATGACAACTTTTAGTTTTGGATATTTTTAAGTTATGTTGTGGATTTAAGAGTAAATTGATGGTTTTCAGAAACAGCAGAGAAAAATTGGGTTAAATTTTAAGTTTCTGAGAATTGTTTTTGTTTTTAAGCAAAGTTCCCTTCACTTTTCGGCGAAACCTTGAACTAGAAACTTGTTTGGTTGCATTTTTACTTAAACTTTCATGTTAACCAATTTTTGAGTTTTGTTGGACATTTTGGTCCTGAGAGTAAAAACCAATTCAGCTAGTTTGAATTTGATTTTTTTATTTGATTTTTTTTTTCCAAAATTTTGAATACAGTTCTTTGCTTTGTCTTCTCTTTCTCCACTTAAATTCTTGTTTAGCATTTAATCATCAGAGATGTTACACCTCACTAGCACAAGGTAAACATATTCATCACACATAGCATTGCATACATAGAGTTCACCATACATGAAAGTATTCAAGTCTTACAAACCAAGTTCAAGTTTCATGTCTAAACATGCTTAGAAATTTTGTGTCGTTACATGAACCATCGTTTGGTACAAGTAATCTTCAGGTACCTCCACAGCAAATGAGATGCTCTATCTTGCCACTGGTTCAGCAAAGGAAAAAGACACAAATAGAGATGTGTTAACCTTGTCGGCTATCATTGCTACAAAATTCATTTTGTGGGACACACCAAAATAGAGCTCAGAGCAGATGGTAAAAAAAACGCCTCTGTTAATAGGGCGATTAACGGAGACGGACTTTTTTATTTTTGGAGGCAGTTTTTTTTACCGCTTCTAAAAAATCGATTAACGGAGGCGGACACTTTAAGATGCCTCGGTTTATTGATTTTCGGAGGTGGAGAACTTACAAAGCCCACTTCCTAAAATCCTCAGGCCCAAACAGCCCATCTCAGCCCGTTTAAGGCCAGTGGCGGAGCATACAGTATGGCGAGCCATGGCAGCCGCCATACCTGCCGCCCGGAGAAACTCCCCTCAGCCCCGCCCTAAGTTCTTGCAGAGCCGGCATGCACCATGGATTCCTGAAGGCTGGAGGTCGGTTTGTCGAAAGGAGGCATCACTTACCCACCGGCCACCACAAAGCCCACACATCAGAATAGGAATCGATGCTGCAATAAGCTTGGGTGCCGTCGCCGTCCGTCGCTCTCCGCCCTCGTCTCGGGCACTCGGCCTTCGTGGCTTCTCCGTTCGTCGTTATCCAGAGTCCAGGTCGAGGCTGGCCGCGGCTGCTCCGCCACGGCACCACCGCGTGTAGGGCAGAGGGACAGAGCGCCAGACGAGAGGAGAGACGACTGTGTGATGCCGTGGGCCCGTGAATCATGATGGCGTCGGACGGTGCGGACGGGCAGCAGGGTTAGCGGCGACGCCAATTCAGATTCTAATGCAACCAGGATTAGGAAGAAATTAAAAGTTACTCCGTAAGGGTTCGTCATCTACAGAAAATTAATTCAGCCCTATTTGTATTTGTTACTATTATACTATATCATATTTGCAAACAAAAAAGTTGAGCAAGATATTTGCAAATTTTGGTATATGTTTCATTCAATCATTTATTTGTTTCAATGTTTTCACTTTTCAGTTGTAAGCATAAGGAGTTTTTTTTTAGCACTGCTCCTGCGGAAGAGATATTTAAAGAACCTGATGATAAAATCATGAAGCTCTTTGAAGCCTTGAAACATAGGAGGATGAATCTTCCTCGGCCAGCACTTAGTGCTTGTACAATATGTTCATCTAATTGTCTACTTACCATGCCTATTATTTTCATACAATTGCGACTCATGCCCTGAAATTTATGCATATCGGATTACTATATATACATATATATCTATATCTATGTATATTAAATTATGGTCTTTGCTAGTGCTTTTTAAACAAATATAGGTAGTGGTAGGTTCGCCATAGCTAAAGATATGTGAGTTCCTTTGGTTAGGGTTTCATTTTTCCCTCCTCTCTCACTTCCATTCCTGGCAGCACCTCCCTCCCCTCTCTCCCTCTCCGCTCCTCTCCCTCTAAGCTCTCCCTCACCTTCTTGGCGCGAGCCCCGAGCAGCGGTGGCTGCAGCACGGGCCCAAGCAGAGGTGGAGCTCCGAGCTGTGGCGGCGGCATGGCTCTGCTCGAGGCGGAGCAAGCAGCGGCGACACGGCTCTGCTCGAGGCGGAGCAAGCGGTGGCAGCGTGGCTCTGCTCAAGGGCAGCAACTGGCGGCGGTACGACTCTTCTTGAGGTAGAGCAGCGGGCGGCGTGGGGCTCCGAGCAGCTAGGCGGCTCTTCTCGATGGTTGTGGTGCCAGGTGAAGCTCCAACTATCGAGCAACGGGCGGCACGGATCTGGTGTCCCTGGTGCCGGATCCGGTGGCAGCGAGCGTCAAATCCGTCGGGGGTGGCGACGGTAGCCGCGGATCCAGCGGTGGCGCCCTGTATAGGCTCGGTGGGCCCGTCTAGGGTTTTTTTTAAAATTTTTTTAATTTGATTAACAAACGCAGGCAGGAATCCGCCCCCAAAAATGCCCCATTAACAGAAGTGCTAGTTCGGAGGCGGATCCAAAAATCGCCTCAGAAAATCGATTTTGCCCGCCTTTGAAAATGGTTTTTGTAGTAGTCAATTCATCGAACAAATGTTCTGCAATAACTAGAATCAGAGGTGATGTTTATTATGCATGCAGGGGCTGACTCCAGTAGGGGAGGTAACCAAGATGCCGCAGCCGCCGTCCTCTTCAGCTTCATGGATGTATGAAGCACATTAGGATCAATCAGATCGGTTAAGGACTAAGGACTGCAGGCAAGTTGGACAGGTGCTGCAGAAAACCTAGATCGAAAATCAAACAACTGTATTACCTTGGCCATCTAATTGTGGTTGTGTGGATCCATGCTGCCCCTGGTGTCGACATTCCAGAGGTGGTGAACCAGATGCACCACGCAGAAGCGGGTCTCCGTGTAAAGAACCGCCCAATTTACATTTGGTTTATATGAAATCATCGATCAATCCCTTAAGATGAGAGCTACCACGCGTCCATCTCTTGACTTGCCACGTGGTAACCCACATCTAGAGGCTCATGATAAATGCAATATCACATAAAACAATGCAAATCCGGTAGTCCCGGTATGTGTTCCACAACATGCCCAAGATCAAGCATACACAGCAGCAGCTGACGCGTGGGGCCCGCAGGTCAGTGACCTGGCCAGAGCCAGCCATGGCCGGCGGCCAAAATCCGGCGAAATCCATCGCCTCCGGCGAGATTCCGGCGAGGAGAAGGGCATGGAGAGCAAGGGGGCGATGAGAGCAATCCATTCCCCACCTTGGATTGAAGGATTGGTGGACGGGGTGAGGTCGTCGGCGAGCGGCGGCGGGCTGCAGCAATGGCGGCGATGGTGGCGGCGCTGCAGGTGACTGCGGCGGCGATTGGGTGGATGGGAAGGTCGGCGAGGTGGAGGAGGAGGTTCCTGCAGGTTCAATCGAGTCGCCGTGGACTGCAATGGCGAGATGAGCTCGGGCCGAGCTCCAATGGTGGCAATGGTGGTGGCGGCTGCAATGGAGGATTGGGCTAGGGTTTGGAGGCCGGTTGCTCGGGGTTTAAGTAGAGGGGGAAGAGCGGGGGCAAGTGAGGCATTTCACGTGGTCGGGGAGGTCAAGAACGGGTGGCCAATGGCAGCGTGGCAGCGCCGCCCTCGCTGCCCAACCAGCGAGCAGGGACGCAATGGGAGGAAGAAAAAGACCCTGACGAGGCGGGCCCACATGTAAGGGAGGCAGTTTTGAAAATGAGTTCAAACGTTTTTGCTTTAAAAGAAATAGTTCCCAAAGTCCAAAAATCACAAATAAATACATTTTGGAAAGTTTAGAACACAAGGAGGGTTCTGCAAGTTGAAAAATTTGAAAACCATGTTTGGTTTGGTTGCAGTTTTGAATTCAAAAGATACAAATTTGGATTTTCCACTAATTTTTTACCCCTGCAAATGAACTCCAAAAATCTTGCAAAAATACTCTAAATTCCACTTTTGAAATCTAGTATTTTATAAAATTTTAAGCCAGCACAGTTGCAGCACGAAATTTGGACTTTCTTAACAAAATGACATTTAAATTAATTCAAACAATTCAATAATGCACACAATGCTTATGTCATGATGCTAGTTTTGTGCACTAATGATGCTCATGATGCTAGTGATTACATGTTGATCACGGGTTAAGATTTGGGTTGTTACAATTCTCCCCCCCCTTAAAAGAATCTCGTCCCGAGATTCAAATAAGTAGAGAAGGTCGGGAAAAAGAAGTGATGTCAAAAATATATGAGATCAAGCAAAATTTTATTCAACCAACCCAATGTGGACAGCAAGGATTCAAGGTAAAATTCTCAAGTTAGGGTAGGCCATATTCACCTAGACAAGATATTCATCAAGGAGGTTTCTCATGAAACAAGAGTGGTTTGATGGAGAACTATTTAGAATCTTTCGATGGTGATTGTGTACATATATAAGATATCAAAAGGTGATTTCTCATAGAACAAGCATGGAGATAACAAGGCTTACTCATTGGAGAAGAGTTCGGGATATTCTTTTCTCATCTTATCTTCATGTTCCCATGTAGCTTCATCTTCGGTGTGATTACTCCATTGGACCTTGACAAACTTGACATTGCCCTTCCTCATTTTCCTTTCATGGTGATCAAGAATGCCAATGGGATGTTCATCATAGGTGAGACCCGGTTGAAGATCAAGTTCCAAGTCAATAGCTTCGGTTGGGACACGAAGACATTTCTTTCATTGAAATATATGAAAGACATCATGCACGGCAAGAGATGGAGGAAGATCCAATTGATAAGCCATGGCACCAACTCTTTTTTGTGATTTGAAAAGGTCCCACAAACCTTGGTGCTAACTTGCCCCTAGCTTGGAAGCGACGAGTACCCTTGAAAGGAGAGACTTTAAGATAAACATGATCACCAACTTTGAAATGTAGCTCACGATGACGACGGTCAGCGTAGCTCTTTTGACGAGATTGGGCTATGCGAAGATTTTTATGGGTTGTCCTCACTTGTTCTTCGGCTTGCATAACCAATTCCGGGCCAAAGAAATTCCTTTCCCCAGATTCGGACCAATTAAGGGGAGTTCTACACCTCCTTCCATAGAGAGCTTCAAAGGGAGACATTTTGATACTTGCTTGATAGCTATTGTTGTAAGAAAATTCCGTAAAAGGCAAGCAAGCTACCCACTTCTCCTCATAGATGAGTGCACAAGCACGCAACATATCTTCAAGGATTTGATTGACTCTCTCAGTTTGTCCACCGGTTTGAGGATGATAAGCGGTGCTATATCTGAGATCGGTTCCCATGGCTTCGTGAAGGCTTTTCCAAAAGTGAGATACAAATTGAGAACCACGGTCGGAGACAATTGTTTTTGGAACACCATGAAGACATACAATCCTTGTGAGATATAACTCCGCATATTGCTTGGCTAGGTTGGTGGTTTTGACCGGTAGAAAGTGAGCCGATTTGGTCAAGCGATCCACAATCACCCAAATAGAATCATACCCTTTAGACTTGGGTAAACCGGTGATAAAATCCATTCCAATACTTTCCCACTTCCAAGAAGGTATAGGTAGAGGTTGAAGAGTACCGGCCGGTTTGAGGTGTTCGGCCTTAACCCTTTGGCAAACATCGCACTTGGCAACATACCGTGCAATTTCTTGCTTCATGCGAGGCCACCAAAATCTTTGCTTGAGATCTTGATACATCTTGGTACTACCCGGGTGAATAGAGAATTGAGAACTATGAGCTTCACCAAGAATGAGACACCTCAAATTATAATCCTTGGGCACCACAATTCTATTCTAAAATAAAATGACACCTTGATCATCAATAGAGAAACTTTTGGCCTTGCCTTCCTCCAATAGCTCACGAATTCGAGCCATCTCCTTATGATGCTTTTGGGCTTCCTTGATTTGATCATAGAGATTGGATTCAATAGTAAGACTAGCAAGATAACCTTCTTTGACCATTTCAACACCAAGCTTTCTAAGATCATCACATGGAGTTTTGTTGTAGGGTCCATTGATCAAGCAATTGCATCTAGCCTTGCGGCTCAATGCATCGGCAACAACATTTGCCTTACCGGGGTGATAATGCACTTCAAGATCATAATCCTTGATTAAAAGGAGCCATCTTCGTTGCCTCATGTTAAGCTCGGATTGAGTGAAGATATATTTAAGACTCTTATGGACGGTGTAGATATTACAACGTTTACCAAGGAGATAATGACGCCATATCTTCAAAGCATGAACAACGGAGGTAAGCTCTAGGTCATGTGTAGGATAATTCTCTTCATGTCTCTTGAGTTGACGGGAAGCATAAGCCACAACTTGGCCTTCTTGCATAAGAACAAAACTAAGACCAATGCGAGAAGCATCGCAATAAACATCAAAGGTTTTATGAATATTGGGTTGAGCAAGAACGGGAGCGGTAGTGAGACGAGATTTCAATGTTTGGAAAGCTTCTTCACATTCCTTGGACCATTCAAACTTGACTCCATTCTTAAGCAATTCGGTCATAGGTTTAGAAATCTTGGAAAAGTTCTCAATAAACCGACGGTAGTAACCCACAAGTCCAAGAAAACTCTGGATATGTGTGACGCTTTGAGGTTGCTTCCAATTAAGCACATCTTGCACTTTGCTTGGGTCCACGGCCACACCATCTTTAGAGAGAACATGACCAAGAAAAGACACTTCCTCTAGCCAAAATTCACACTTGCTAAACTTGGCATAAAGGCGATGCTCTCTAAGTTTTTGAAGAACAACATGAAGGTGACGAGCATGATCTTCCTTTGTCTTGGAGAAGATAAGAATGTCATCAATGAAGATTACCACAAAGACATCAAGCTCTTCCATGAAGATACTATTCATCAAGTACATGAAATAGGCTAGTGCATTAGTGAGACCAAAGGACATGACGGTGTACTCATAGAGCCCATATCTAGTAGAGAAGGCCGTCTTAGGAATATCTTCTTTGCGGATTTTAATTTGATGATATCCCAACCTTAGATCAATCTTGGAGAAGTAGCAAGCACCAAATAATTGATCAAACAAGATATCAATGCGAGGAAGGGGATATTTATTCTTGACGGTGACTTCATTGAGTGGGCGATAATCCACACACATGCGCAAGCTATGATCTTTCTTCTCCACAAAGAGAGCCGGGCATCCCCAAGGTGAGGAGCTCGGACGAATGAAACCTTTTTTCAACAATTCTTTGAGTTGCTCTTTTAACTCCATTAACTCATTTGGAGGCATACGATAGGGACGCTTTGAGATTGGAGCCATCCCGGGCAAAAGTTCTATGACAAACTCAACTTCACGATCGGGAGGCATACCCTGTAACTCCTCTGGAAAGACATCCGGATACTCACAAACCACGGGAATATTTTCCAAAGCCGTGATTTCGGTACCCGACATGATGCAAAGACAAGATTCCTTTTTGTCAAGAGAGAGCATGACCCTATGACCGGATGGGTGTAAGAGATCAATGGTACGAGGTCCAAGAATGCTTACCCAACCAATTCATACCAAGAATGACATCCAACCCCATCTTTTCTAATAGGAGAAGAGTAGCTTTAAAGGGAACTCCTTCTATGGTGATTGGGATCCACATAATGCCTAGTGATGATTTCTCCCCCCGGTGAGTCTATGAGATATGGTGATGGTAGGGTGTGTATTTGAATGTCATGATGCATTGCAAAAGCCTTATTGATGAAAGAACGAGTAGCTCCAGAATCAAAGAGAACAATGGCGGGAGAGGATTTTACAAGGAGCGTACCCATGAGAACTTCGGCATCATCCGGGATCTCTTCAATGGCAATGTAGTTGAGCCGGCCTCTCTTGGGGGTTTGTTGAGTCTTGGAAACTTGGCGTGTAGCTTGAGCTTGAGGTTGAGCTTGAGTGTTGCCTTGCCTTGGTGCGTTGGAGGCACCGCCTTGCCTTGGAGAGGGGCAATTCTTGGAGATGTGGCCGGTACTGCCACAAGTGAAGCATGGGCCCCTTAGGCCACCACTAGCATTGCCCCAAGTGTTGTTTGTTGGCCTTGAAGATTGTCCTTGAGCATTGGGAGGACGGCGCACAACCCACATATGGCGTGGAGGAGCGGAACCCGACGCACGAGGAGGAGGTAACCCCATGCGTGGGCGTGAGGCACTCCCACTAGCCGGAGTAAGAGCGGTACGCCTGTTGTTCTTTGCTTCAAGCTTCTTCCTCTTATGTTCGGCTCGGATAGCCACATTGACCATGTCATTGAAATATTCAAACTTGGTAGTAGAGAGCTTGTCTTGCATTTCTTCGGAGAGCCCTTCATAAAAGCGCTCTCGCTTCATCTCGTCATTAGCCACGGACTCGGGAGCATAGCGAGAAAGAGTATTGAACTCATGAACATAAGTCATCACATTCCGATTTCCTTGGGTGAGGCTAAGGAATTCCTTCTTCTTTATGTCCATAACACCCTTGGGAATGTGAAAGGCACGAAAGGCCGTCCGAAATTCATCCCAAGTAAAGCGGTAGTCCGCTGCTTTTGTGGCAAGCATAGCACGCCACCAAGCCCCGGTGGAGTCTTGAAGTTGATGTGCGGCAAAGAGAACCTTATCATGCTCCCCACATCGGAGAAGACCAAGCTTTTGTTCAATTGTACCAAGACAATAATCCGCATCAAGTGGATCCTTGGAACCACGAAAGATAGGGGGGTCGGTGCGGAAAAAGTCCCCATAGCCATGTGCTTGTTGATTGTCTTCCCTTCTTCCTTGATTTCCCATTTTTTGAGAAAGTTGAGCAAGGATTTGAGTTTGATTGGCAAGGACATCCACTAAGTTGGCCGGCAAGGGAGGAGGAGGAGGAGGAGGATTGTTGTTGCCCTCCGGTTCACCATGCTCACGTCCCGAGCGATTCCTCATCCTATTGCCAAGCCAAAAAGGTTAGCAACCAAAAGTGATTTACATATAAGAATGGGATAAACTCACAAGTGAAGGACAGCTAGGAGATGAAACTTGTCATGAGAGCAAATGGTTCAATAAAATTCAAGGAATTCTCATGCGTAAAGGTGATAAGCAAGATAACAAAGACATCCTCTGATTTTCTAGACAGCAGCGAGTTACATTATTTTTTTGCCATGCTTGGACAGCAAAAGGACAAGAATGAAGTGGAATTTTTGATACAACATGTAACCAATATATGTATGAATGTGTATGCCAAGAATGAATGCAAAATGTCGTCTCCTCACATCGTTACAAACAACACAACATGTGCAGCGACAGATTTCAGCAAGCATGCAATTTTACAAATGAGCATAAATAACATAAAGGCATACATAGGATGGTGGAGAAATCAAATAACATTGAACTTAACAAGGTTCACAACAAAGTTCAACACACCAACAACGTCTTAAGGTAAAGGTTACAACGCAAACTTCGGATACAACTCTCAACCATGGCGCTCTCACCATCAACCAAACCCCAATGGTGGTCTACTAATAAATTCACTCTAAGGGGAAAGGCACCGGGGCTCCCAAAAGCTCCTCGCGTGTGGTGCGCACACGTGGAAATTTAGGTGTGTGCAGCCCCACGGACATGCGAAGTTGGGTGGCTCTTCTCTCCGCGAAACGACCTGGCACAAGTGGAAAGCGGTCGCGAAGATCCATGTCCTCTTGCACCGTGCGGGATGGTAACTCATCAAGTAGCCTCCTATGCGGTGGGCTTTGTGACCGCGCAAAAGGCTCCACCAATACTTGAAGACTAAGGTAGTGCCTCCGCGTATACTCCAACTCCGCCCTTAGGCTTCGATTAGCCCAAGCATAGATGGAGATGGTATCCGCCATCACCCTCTCAAGGGGAGGGGCATGCTCTGGAACTCTAACCATGTAGCTCAATGCCTCCTCATCCGGCTCTTGGACCGGAATGTAAGTGAATGGACCTTCCCACAACTCTTGGTGCTCATAGTGAAGTCGAGTGAGGGCTACCCTTGCCACTTCTTGGATAGCCATTTCCATTGAGGTTGCCGTGGCTTGAAACCTAAAGTCCGTTGCACCCTCCACTCTTCTTGCATAAATGTGGAGAGTGGCTCTATACTCCACCAAGCCAATTCCAATACCCATGGCATGAACCACGTATTCGGGCCTCAAGTCATAATGCGACCTCCTCATTGCCGCATTGAGGAGTGTGGGAAAACCAACCACATTCTCACCACGTGTCGCCATGATCAAAGTCCACCCACGCGACATCTAACCCATCAAAAGAGAACAAAGCAAGTTAACAATTACATTAATGAATAAGTTAAGCAACTTCATGAAATATAACAACTTGAATACAATTGCAGGCGAACCGGATGCCGTGCTTGGTCTTTTCTACCCCGTTGATCCTCATACGGGTGAGGAGTAGGCCGGGCATGTGATGTTTGTGCCATTGGTGTGCTCGTGCTAGGCACCTTTGCTTTTGTTGTACCGCTGTGTTTTATTGTTTGTGTAACACCCAGATTTCCAAGAAATCCGAATGCTTCCATATGTGTGCCCAGGATGTCCACAGAACACATATAGATTACAAATATTGAATCACAGAGAACACAATGCTCGAATAAAATAGTTTATATCAGAGTTTAACACAAGACATAGTCTTAAACAAATAACACAGCGGAAGACTTAACACTAATGAACGCTTCATAACTAAGTAGAGCCTCAAAACCACAGGGACACCGACTGGTTGAACACAGCTTAGAAGTACGGCAGATCCTCCGGAAACTCAGCAAGCGTCTGATCATTCATTGCTCCATCTGTTACCCATCCGGGATTTTGTTGAATAGTTGCAAGTGTAAGTAAACCATCTTACTTAACAAGTATAACACGGGTTATGCAAGGACAAAAGGCTTGACACGGTTATACTGCATTAGCACTTTTAGTTGTTTCATTTTATTATCAACCAATCTTACTACAAATGAGTAGAACCCGAGTAATAATCCATTAATAAGGTGTAAGTGATTATAGAACAAACCAACATCAACCACTAATATCATCTTCTAATCAAAAAGGATCCAGGCCGCTCGTATCCGTGAGCACGGCTATCATGATAGATCAACACTCTGCAGAGGTTTCACCCTTTACCCGCCGGTCACATAAATCCGAAAGAACTTATGTTACGAGGACTTTCACAAAACACCCTAACAAGCACAGTAGCCGTTTTGGTTCAACATAGGCAGCATAACCCGAGGCATCGAGATTGACGTACGCTCAGGGCGCAACGTGAGGGGGTCAATGGCGTCCAGAGCGAGAGCGCAATCATCGCAACATGTGAAGTTGCCGTACATCAGGCGCTTACATCACGGGACTTTGCCTAACGGGGCATAGCCAACGGATAAAACCGTCCTCGATGGATCAAACTATACTCTCACCCATGCACCCCACATACGCCTTTCGGTAACCACTGGCGAGCTAGAGACGTACAAGTTAATTATCCAAGACCAGAGCCATTATAGTTCCAACGGCGGCGAACAAGTTCCTGGGTTGCCGCTTTAAGAACCGGACCTTATGGAGAGACATTAGAACAAAGCACAAAGCACATGCTCTAATTCCCTAGATCAAACCTTACAGAGACACTAGAACAAAGCACACAGCACATGCTCTAGTTCCCCGAACCATGTTGCTAAAAAAACATCTTTTAATCATCATTGAAGTGAACCATTAATTCAATATTGACATTAAAATAAATGTTGGTTGCAGCGCGTAGCATAGACTAACCATAATGCATAAAACCCTGGGTAACAAGGAATAGGGTAAAGACTAGGAACATCCTTAATGGTTAACAGTATTAGACACATGCACATGAGTTTGGGTGATTAAATGGTGTATAGGTAACAAGGATGGTCCGTGTTATACTTGCCTTCCTCAGTGAACTGCTGCTGCACTTGATCTTCAAGAACGGGATCGTCGGCGAACTCGAACGGCTCGGCAACTACTCACATAGATCACCACACAAGCATCCACACATACATGCAAACAAGGTATTTAATTAGAACAGTACACCAAACATAAACAAAAGATGGAAAGAAGGTTTTAGAACTATTCTACGCTTCACTACGAACACGTGAGCGCGAGAATCACTCAAATCGGAGTTAAAACGGAGAAACTACGCTTAAAACGGGCTCTAGGGACTTGCTGGTAAAGATTTTAGGCTTCCAGGGGTGTTTTTGAAAGAAACCAGGGACCTAAAACATAATTTTATATAAAAACTCGAGGGCTAACGAGTAAAACTGTCACTCAGGACGGTGGGCATGATTTTTCAAAAGGACAGGGGCTAAAACGAAAGAAAGAGGACTAAACTGTAAATACTTTTGAATAGAGGTGGACCGCGGGTTGATTTTTGAAAAACAGAGGGGCTCTTTTGCAAAAACGCCACGGCCGCGGGTGGTTGCTGACGTCAGCTGACGTCATGGTCAACTGTGCCGTGGACCGGCCGTAGACCGCGGTCCACGGGTCCACGGTGAACCGGACCGGGTTTATCCTGGGTTAGATCTGGACCGCATAGATCTAATCGAACGGCTCTAACGCGTTGGGAGCTCTGGGTCGCCGGAGCGCGGCGGCGCTGGGTCGAGACCTCGCCGGAGTTGCTCGGCTCGGCGCCACGGTGCATCAAAGCTCGCCGTGATTGGCTCAAAAGAGAGAGGAGAAGTTGGAGGTTCGGTTTTGGGGCTCGGAGGCGAACATCGCGCGGTGGAGACAGCTCGCGACGAGCGGCGGCACGGTGATGGCTCCGGTGAGCTCGCGCGGACACGGGAAGGCGAGAGAGAGGGGGGTAAAGGGCTCGGCATGATCCTCACCTCACGGCGAAGCTTCGAGGTCAACCCTAAGCGGCTAGGCGGCAGCGAGGCGGCGGATTGATGGCGGCGGCGACGTGGAAGCTCGGCGGCGCTAGGGTTTGAGCGCTATGGCACGAGGGAGGGGTTTGGGGATTCTCGAGCAAGGATGGCGGCTTATAAAGGGGCCCCGGGGTTCCTTGGCGTGCGCGCCAAGCCGGAGAGCCCCGGTGTAGCACGGCAGCGCGACGCGGCGGTGGAGTCCCGGTGGCGTACGGCTGGAGGTAGGCGATGACAGGTGGGCCCGGGTGTCAGCGGCAGCGAGCGAAGGAAGAGCGCGCGCTGCGGAGAAGAGAGAGGCTGGCAGGTGGGGCCAAGATGTCAGTCACAGCGGAGGCGCGGGCTGGCGGCTTGCTGGGCTGCGGGATGGGCTGGCGCAACGGGCCGGCCGAGCTGGGCTGCGCGGAGAAAGGATGGGCCGCGCGAAAAGGAAAAGAAAAAGGAAGAAGAGATGGGCCGCGCAGAGAGAAAAGGAGAAAAAGGCTGGGCTACTAGGCTAAAAAGGTAGAAGGGAAAAAGAGAGGAAAAGAAAAGGTTTTTCTTTTATTTCAAACACTCATTTGAATTCAAATTCAAATTTGAATTCATCAAACAAAAATAAATGCACCAGCATGATTGCAACAATAATGTTTCTATTTCCTATATTTGCTTTTAATTATTCAAAAATTTCATTTTCCTACATTATTTATGAGCACTTAAACATAAAAACCAATTAATTGCTAAATTTTTAATTGGGCATTTTTAGGGTGTTACAAACCTACCCCCCTTAAGATGAATCTCGTCCCCGAGATTCGGACGTGGATTGGAAGAGATGTGGATATTCTGCCTTGAGATCATCCTCCCGTTCCTAGGTTGCCTCATCCTCTGTATGACGATTCCACTGAACCTTGCACATACGTATCACTTTGTTCCTGGTGACTCTCTCGGACTCCTCTAAGATCTTGACCGGATACTCCTCATAGGTAAGGTCCTCCTGCACATTCAATTCCTCTAACGGAATCTGTTCCTCTGGCACCCGTAAACACTTCTTTAGCTGAGACACATGGAACACATAATGCACTCCTGCCAATTTCTCTGGTAACTCCAACTGATAAGCCACTTCACCTCTCCGTTCTAATATCTTGAATGGTCCAATGTAGCGAGGTGCTAGCTTGCCTTTCACGTTGAATCTCTTCACACCTCTCATTGGTGACACCTTAAGGTACACAAAGTCACCAATCTCGAAGCTGAGGTCTCGTCGCCTTACATCTGCATAACTTTTCTGCCGCGACTGAGCTGTTCTCAAATTCTGCCTGATGACCTGCACTTGTTCCTCTGCCTGCTTCAAAACTTCAGGTCCAAATACTTTACCCTCTCCGGTCTGATTCCAAAACAGCGGTGTCCTGCACTTTCTTCCGTACAACGCCTCAAATGGTGACATCTTGAGACTCTGCTGATAGCTGTTGTTGTATGAGAACTCTGCATAGCACAAACTCTTATCCCAGCTACTCCCATACTGCAATGCACATGCCCTCAACATATCCTCTAATATCTGATTTGTCCTCTCGGTCTGACCGTCTGTCTGCGGATGGTAAGCGGAACTGAAGTGAAGCTTAGTATCCATGGAGTCATGTAACTTGCGCCAAAAGTGCGACGTAAACTGACTGCCTCGATCTGACACTATCTTCTTCGGTACACCATGCGAACATACAATCCGCTCCATATACAACTCTGCTAGTTTGGCACCAGAATATGTAGTCTTTACCGGAATAAAGTGAGCCACCTTCGTCAATCGGTCCACTATCACCCATATAGAGTCATAACCTTTCTGCGTACGGGGCAATCCTGTTATAAAGTCCATACCCACTTCTTCCCATTTCCACTCTGGTATCTTCATAGGCTGAAGCAAACCTGCCGGTCTCTGATGTTCGGCCTTGACTCTCTGGCATACGTCACAAAGAGCTACATGTGCTGCAACATCGCGCTTCAAACCATACCACCAAAATCTTTCCTTGAGGTCCAAGTACATCTTGGTACTTCCCGGATGAATGGAATATGCTGACTCGTGTGCTTCCCGTAAGATAACATCCTTGATATGCTGCTGATCCGGCACCACTATTCTGTTACCATACCACACTGTTCCTTGATCATCCAGTCGAAATCCTGGCGCTTTATCTGTCCCAACCTTCTTGATCAACTCCTTGATTTCCTCATCCTCCAATTGACCTTTTCGGATTTCTTGTTCAAGAGTTGACTCTACTTCTAGCTCAGCCACATTGGCTACCATACCCAAGTTTAAGCGTTCAAACTCCCTACTAAGCTCTTCTGGTAAATTCTGACCCGGTAGCACATTCGCATAACTCTTTCTACTCAAAGCATCGGCCACCAAGTTAACCTTCCCTGGATGGTAGTGAATTTCCAGGTCAAAGTCATTGATCTTCTCCAGCCAACGACGTTGCCTCATATTCAACTCGGATTGCGTGAACACATACTTAAGGCTCTTGTGGTCGGTATAGATGTCGCACTTGTGTCCAATCAAATAATGCCTCCAGATCTTCAACGCATGTACTACGGCTGCCAATTCCAGATCATGTGTCGGATAATTCAGCTCATGTCTCCTTAACTGTCTGGATGCATATGCCACAACTCTACCTTCCTGCATGAGTACACACCCCAATCCTTGACGAGACGCATCGCAATACACTGAGAAACTTTTAGTAACATCTGGCAGTACCAATACTGGTGCAGTGGTTAACCTTTTCTTCAACTCCTCAAAGCTAGCTTGACACTGCGGTGTCCACACAAACTTGGCATTCTTTTCTAGCAATGATGTCAAAGGCTTAGCAATCTTGGAGAATCCCTCAATAAAACGCCGATAGTAGCCTGCCATTCCGAGAAAACTCCTAATCTCACTGACATTCTGCGGTGGAATCCAGTTGAGAACATCTCTGACCTTCTTCGGATCAACTGCGACACCTCCATTTGACAACACATGACCCAAGAACGATACCTCCTTCAACCAGAATTCACATTTGCTCAACTTAGCATACAACTGATGTTCTCGGAGCCTTTGCATCACCAACCTCAAATGTTCCTCATGCTCTTCCTCATTCTTGGAGAAAACCAGAATATCATCGATGAACACCACGACGAACTTGTCAAGGTAATCCATGAACACGCTATTCATCAAATACATGAAGTAGGCCGGTGCATTAGTCAATCCAAAGGACATAACTGTGAACTCATACAAACCATACCGGGTAGTGAAAGTTGTCTTAGGGATGTCTGTCACCCGAATTCTCATCTGATGATAGCCTGATCTGAGATCGATCTTCGAGAACACACAAGCTCCTCTTAATTGGTCAAAGAGATCATCGATCCTTGGCAGTGGGTACTTATTCTTGATGGTGACCTCGTTGAGAGCTCGATAGTCTATGCACATCCTCTGCGTCCCGTCTTTCTTATCAACAAACAACACTGGAGCTCCCCAAGGCGAACAACTAGGACGAATATACCCCTTAGCTAGTAGGGCCTTTAATTCTTCTTTAAGTTTCTTTAATTCTTTTACCCCCATTCTATATGGTCTTTTAGCTATGGGTGCTGTGCCAGGCATAAGTTCAATAACAAATTCAACTTCACGGTCCGGAGGCATACCTGGCAATTCATCTGGGAACACATCTGGATACTCGTTCACCACTCGAATGTCCTTCAACTCTGTGCCTTCAGCATGATTGACCTGACCAGGTTCTGTGGTTTTGGTTGCTTGATACTCAATCTTCTCCCCTGATGGGGCCACTAACTGAACTGCACGCTTGGAGCACTGTATGACGGCGTCGTACTTTGCTAGCCAGCTCATTCCCAAAATCAGATCCATCCCGATAGAATTTAGGACTATTGGGTGTGCTAAAAAGTCTACCCCCCTTATGTTAATTGCTACATTAGGACAACGTAATGTAGCCCGAAGTTCTCCCCCCGGTGAGTTAACTAACATGGTGTTTCCCATAGGTTGCATAAGCATCAAGTTCTTTTTCACGAAACCAACGGATATAAAAGCATGCGAAGCTCCAGAATCGAACAAAACTGTAGCAGGTTGTGAGTTGACTGAAAACGTACCGACTACCACATCTGTGGCCACTTCTGCAGTTTCTGCTCCCACATGGTTGAGCTTGCCCCTGGCGTAGTTCTGCTGGCCACGGTTTCCCTGTGCCTGCTGCTGATTTCCATTCTGAGTTTGTTGTGGCCCTGCCTTCTGGTTGTTGTTCTGACCAGTGGCGTTCTGGATCCTCCGGGGACAAAAGTTAGCGTAATGTCCCTGTTCTCCACAGTGATAGCATACCCTTGGGCCGACAGGAGTGGTGTTAGCCTGGGTAGTGCGCGAAGCCTGAGTGTTCTGCTGCACGTTCTGGTAGCGCTGTTGTTGCTGCTGGGGTGGTGCATACTGGGGACGTTGTTGGTTCTGACCGCGGTTCTGAAGGCTTGACTGTCCCTGAGTGCGCTGCTGATTCACCTGCTGGGGGTTGTAACGGGGGCGGACGTTGCTGCTAGATTGCTGGTTCATGAACTTTCTCTTCTTGTCCTCAATCTCACGATGCTTGTGCTCCACCATCAGGGCACCATCAACCAAAGCACCGAAGGTTGGGAAGGTGATGCACATCAACTGTAGCTGCAAAACATCTTGGAGTCCATTCCGGAAGCGAGTTTGCCTCTTCTCATCCGTCGACACCTCATCTGGTGCGTAGCGGGCCAGCTCAAGGAACTTGTCACGGTAGGCAGTGACGCTCATTCCTTCCTGCGTCAGGGCTAGAAACTCCCTCTTCTTTAGGACCGTCAGTCCCTCAGGCACGTGGTGAGCACGGAAGGCATCACTGAACTGCTGCCAGGTGATCTGGTTGCGATCGGGTTGCGCATATTGGTATGCTACCCACCAGTCGAGAGCGGCTCCTTCGAACTGTCCAGAGGCATAGAGCACCTTCTCCCTGTCATCACACTGAGCAATGTCGAGCTGTCTCTCCACTGCCTTGATCCAGTCTTCAGCTTCCATCGGGTCCTTGGCGCGGGAGAACTTTGGCGGGCGCCCCTTCAAGAACTCTCCCCTCCTGTCCCGGATGGGCTGGGGAGGTGGCTGAACAGGTGGATTCTGCAGGTTCTGCTGCATCAAAGCTATGGCCTGAGTCAACTGTTGCATCGTCTGTGTCTGCAAGCGGACTAGATCTTCCATGGTGGGCGGCTGGTTCTGGTTCTGATTCGGGTTCTGGTTCTGGTTTTGGTTCTGGTTACCACCACCCATCGATCCTCTTGTCCCGACCATCTGTCACAAATCAGAATCCCAACATTCACAATCATAGTCATGTCTGAACCATTGTCGAGAACAGAAGCGATCCATTGACAAGATAAGGTACTCAGGCGATAGGAAAGATGATAGATGATGTGTAAAGGAGAGATTAGGAACCCATCTATCTAACCACTAAATACCTTATACCTTAATCCAATACTAGATGATTGCAGACTTCCATCTGCGCTCATCACAATCATTACAAAGATCCAAATCACACATAAGCATTATGACAATTCACTCAAGCATTCAAAGACAGGGTTCACACAAGACTCGACACTCTTAGACTAGTTTTGCTTCAAAAACGTCTATTTGATCTCAACTAGCATTTAGGGTCGATGGTGGTGCAGCGAGCTAGGGTGCTGCATCTCCTCGGGGTTCCCTCCTTCGGCCTCCTGCCTAAGAAGCTCCTTGTAGGCGTCTAGGTTGCGTGCCTCCAACGGGTACTCATTGATGCGGGGTGGAAGGTAGCCATCGGTGCTCCTACGGACTATCTATCTCTGTCGAGCCATCTATGGAAGTGAAAACTAGAGGAGGGCTAGAAAATTTTCACAAAGGACAGGGGTAGAATAGAACACCATTTTTCAACAGAAACTCAACTCTAGGATGTAAAATAATTTTTAGAGCAAAGATTAAGCAAGTTCTAATCGACCGTTCTCCCTAGGCTGTGATCCTACAGTCAGCACGGCTCTGATACCAACTTTGTAACACCCAGATTTCCAAGAAATCCGAATGCTTTCATATGTGTGCCCAGGATGTCCACAGAACACATATAGATTACAAATATTGAATCACAGAGAACACAATGCTCGAATAAAATAGTTTATATCAGAGTTTAACACAAGACATAGTCTTAAACAAATAACACAGCGGAAGACTTAACACTAATGAACGCTTCATAACTAAGTAGAGCCTCAAAACCACAGGGACACCGACTGGTTGAACACAGCTTAGAAGTACGGCAGATCCTCCGGAAACTCAGCAAGCGTCTGATCATTCATTGCTCCATCTGTTACCCATCCGGGATTTTGTTGAATAGTTGCAAGTGTAAGTAAACCATCTTACTTAACAAGTATAACACGGGTTATGCAAGGACAAAAGGCTTGACACGGTTATACTGCATTAGCACTTTTAGTTGTTTCATTTTATTATCAACCAATCTTACTACAAATGAGTAGAACCCGAGTAATAATCCATTAATAAGGTGTAAGTGATTATAGAACAAACCAACATCAACCACTAATATCATCTTCTAATCAAAAAGGATCCAGGCCCCTCGTATCCGTGAGCACGGCTATCATGATAGATCAACACTCTGCAGAGGTTTCACCCTTTACCCGCCGGTCACATAAATCCGAAAGAACTTATGTTACGAGGACTTTCACAAAACACCCTAACAAGCACAGTAGCCGTTTTGGTTCAACATAGGCAGCATAACCCGAGGCATCGAGATTGACGTACGCTCAGGGCGCAACGTGAGGGGGTCAATGGCGTCCAGAGCGAGAGCGCAATCATCGCAACATGTGAAGTTGCCGTACATCGGGCGCTTACATCACGGGACTTTGCCTAACGGGGCATAGCCAACGGATAAAACCGTCCTCGATGGATCAAACTATACTCTCACCCATGCACCCCACATACGCCTTTCGGTAACCACTGGCGAGCTAGAGACGTACAAGTTAATTATCCAAGACCAGAGCCATTATAGTTCCAACGGCGGCGAACAAGTTCCTGGGTTGCCGCTTTAAGAACCGGACCTTATGGAGAGACATTAGAACAAAGCACAAAGCACATGCTCTAATTCCCTAGATCAAACCTTACAGAGACACTAGAACAAAGCACACAGCACATGCTCTAGTTCCCCGAACCATGTTGCTAAAAAAACATCTTTTAATCATCATTGAAGTGAACCATTAATTCAATATTGACATTAAAATAAATGTTGGTTGCAGCGCGTAGCATAGACTAACCATAATGCATAAAACCCTGGGTAACAAGGAATAGGGTAAAGACTAGGAACATCCTTAATGGTTAACAGTATTAGACACATGCACATGAGTTTGGGTGATTAAATGGTGTATAGGTAACAAGGATGGTCCGTGTTATACTTGCCTTCCTCAGTGAACTGCTGCTGCACTTGATCTTCAAGAACGGGATCGTCGGCGAACTCGAACGGCTCGGCAACTACTCACATAGATCACCACACAAGCATCCACACATACATGCAAACAAGGTATTTAATTAGAACAGTACACCAAACATAAACAAAAGATGGAAAGAAGGTTTTAGAACTATTCTACGCTTCACTACGAACACGTGAGCGCGAGAGTCACTCAAATCGGAGTTAAAACGGAGAAACTACGCTTAAAACGGGCTCTAGGGACTTGCTGGTAAAGATTTTAGGCTTCCAGGGGTGTTTTTGAAAGAAACCAGGGACCTAAAACATAATTTTATATAAAAACTCGAGGGCTAACGAGTAAAACTGTCACTCAGGACGGCGGGCATGATTTTTCAAAAGGACAGGGGCTAAAACGAAAGAAAGAGGACTAAACTGTAAATACTTTTGAATAGAGGTGGACCGCGGGTTGATTTTTGAAAAACAGAGGGGCTCTTTTGCAAAAACGCCACGGCCGCGGGTGGTTGCTGACATCAGCTGACGTCATGGTCAACTGTGCCGTGGACCGGCCGTAGACCGCGGTCCACGGGTCCACGGTGAACCGGACCGGGTTTATCCTGGGTTAGATCTGGACCGCATAGATCTAATCGAACGGCTCTAACGCGTTGGGAGCTCTGGGTCGCCGGAGCGCGGCGGCGCTGGGTCGAGACCTCGCCGGAGTTGCTCAGCTCGGCGCCACGGTGCATCAAAGCTCGCCGTGATTGGCTCAAAAGAGAGAGGAGAAGTTGGAGGTTCGGTTTTGGGGCTCGGAGGCGAACATCGCGCGGTGGAGACAGCTCGCGACGAGCGGCGGCGCGGTGATGGCTCCGGTGAGCTCGCGCGGACACGGGAAGGCGAGAGAGAGGGGGGGTAAAGGGCTCGGCATGATCCTCACCTCGCGGCGAAGCTTCGAGGTCAACCCTAAGCGGCTAGGCGGCAGCGAGGCGGCGGATTGATGGCGGCGGCGACGTGGAAGCTCGGCGGCGCTAGGGTTTGAGCGCTATGGCACGAGGGAGGGGTTTGGGGATTCTCGAGCAAGGATGGCGGCTTATAAAGGGGCCCCGGGGTTCCTTGGCGTGCGCGCCAAGCCGGAGAGCCCCGGTGCAGCACGGCAGCGCGGCGCGGCGGTGGAGTCCCGGTGGCGTACGGCTGGAGGTAGGCGATGACAGGTGGGCCCGGGTGTCAGCGGCAGCGAGCGAAGGAAGAGCGCGCGCTGCGGAGAAGAGAGAGGCTGGCAGGTGGGGCCAAGATGTCAGTCACAGCGGTGGCGCGGGCTGGCGGCTTGCTGGGCTGCGGGATGGGCTGGCGCAACGGGCCGGCCGAGCTGGGCTGCGCGGAGAAAGGATGGGCCGCGCGAAATGGAAAAGAAAAAGGAAGAAGAGATGGGCCGCGCAGAGAGAAAAGGAGAAAAAGGCTGGGCTGCTGGGCTAAAAAGGTAGAAGGGAAAAAGAGAGGAAAAGAAAAGGTTTTTCTTTTATTTCAAACACTCATTTGAATTCAAATTCAAATTTGAATTCATCAAACAAAAATAAATGCACCAGCATGATTGCAACAATAATGTTTCTATTTCCTATATTTGCTTTTAATTATTCAAAAATTTCATTTTCCTACATTATTTATGAGCACTTAAACATAAAAACCAATTAATTGCTAAATTTTTAATTGGGCATTTTTAGGGTGTTACAGTTTGTCATTGTGAGATCGCCATAGGAAACTTGAACCTTAAATTCATGATACTCATGTTTTATTTTGTGAGCTCAAGACTTGTATTTGGAGCTCTCATTTGAATTTGAATCTCTATGTTGGACTTGTAATATTTTCAATGTTGAACTCTCATGTAATGACTAAAATTGCTCTCTATGGTTAATTTGGTGATGTGTGTATTTGTATGAACGGTATGTGTATGCTTGATCTTGGGCATGTTGTGGAACATATACCGGGACTACCGGATTTGCATTGTTTTATGTGATATTGCATTTATCATGAGCCTCTAGATGTGGGTTACCACGTGGCAAGTCAAGAGATGGACGCGTGCTAGCTCTCATCTTAAGGGATTGATCGATGATTTCATATAAACCAAATGTAAATTGGGCGGTTCTTTACAAGTGAAATATAACAACTTGAGTACAAAGGGTACTCGCAAGACTTACGCAAATATAATATAACCAAGGAGTATGCATATTTGGATGTAGCAAGGAATAAGGCTTTAAGGTTAAATAAATTGCATGAACGCCTATCTCATCCTAGCCTTAACTTTTATATAACATGAGCAAGTGATAAATCATCCTATAGACCTAGTTAAATTTTATTTGTTTTGCCCATCCCACCTCAATTTTTAGTGAGCAACAATATATCATAAGCATGTGGACATAGAGCATAATGTGAACATCATTCTCATCCATACGGTAACTCTACGATGAATCCATGGGACATTGAGCGGGTGCCATAACCAAGAGCGTGACAATTCGAATTGATTTTTAAACCTTGCAAGGGTGTACATCTTTACCCACACGACTCGAGGACCTTACGGCTCATACACTTGGCCAAAAGTGCATAAGGGGGTACTCATGTCAACCTTTCCCGAAAAGCCTTGGACGTCCGGAAGTTCACGCCTAACTTATGCGGAGGGTTGCCTAGGCCCACTATGAACACTCTAGGGCCCTCACCATACACGCATATCTAGGACCGTGCCCGGATGACCAATTCAATTTCGGTAATTAGCTTATCCTCCCATTCATGATACGTGGTAGTACGAAAAAATGCTCAAACCGACGTCAACAACGGATGGTCCTTAATCATCTCAAGCGGATCTATGCCCGAGACTCCATTCTCAAGGCCCTACACCATATCCGCTCAAGTCTCGTAATTTAATTCCATCAACAAGTTCCAATAAACATTTTTAAACCAAGGACCATAACGACATCGTTGTTGATTAACATATCTATTCCATTCCCAATAAGCCAACCACTCTACCACTAAGCATGGCTAAGCATTAAGCAACTTAAATCAAGTTAACCCATACTACTCGAGTGACAAGGCATAAGGTAGAAACATCAAGGAATGGTAAATGCATCAAATAGGGTCTACAAACTAACCACAAAATACAACCCAATGGAACCCATAGCTCATATTGAAATATAATTATTTGCAAACATAGGTATTTCAACATGCTTAGCTGCTTGCCTTAGTTCTCCTCGGTGTCAACTACGTTCTCCTCCGGTTCTCCTTCGACCTCGGGCCCAACGGTCTCGCACTCCGGCGTCTCGCTCACTAAAAGAGTGAATGCATGCATGCATTAGAGATAATGACATGATGTGAATGAAAATGAAATGGATGAGCATGGTTGTTGATAAAAAGATCTTCAACAAATTATCTAAAACGGCCACAAGACTAGGACGCGGATAAAGGTTTACCGAAAAGGTAGAACTACTAGCAAGCAAGGGAATAACACATACAAATTCTAAATCATGGAATTAAGGCCTAGATAAAACATATAACATGCTCACTGTTATTACGAGATTAAATAAGTTGGTCATGCATTAAAATTACTTCTGCATATTTAATTATAAAATAATCAAGTTACACCTAAGGAAACAAATTAAATCTTAAAAGTCATGTTTAGCAACAGAAAAATATGAATGACATTTTTCCTAGATTCTATACAGTGAAACAAGATTAACAAAATTGGTTTTACCATTTTTTCATTTGTGAGCTAATTACTATGCCATTTCTCATTTTTGGACAGCAACCATATATTTTACTAAAAACAGTGGTAAAAGCATATAAACATGGGTGAAAAGTTATAGATCTAGCATTCATATGATACAAGAGTTCTTTCAAAACTGGATTTGACATTTTTAGAGCAGCAGAACATTTAATATGAATTAATCCAGCTTTGAGCAATATAAATTCTAAATAAATATACACAGCAGTACAACATGCAACCACAGGTTTTTTTATGAAAATTGATCCTTCTAGGAATCGAACAAAACAAGTTTCACCATTTTTGGAGCAGTATACAAATTTCTACGCATTTCACAAGTTTTCAGCCGATTCAAAACAAAACCCAAAACGCTTTTGCATCCAAGTCCCTAGAAAACCTAGATCTACGCGCGACCACGCCCACACAGCAGCAGCTGACGCACGGGGCCTGCAGATCAGTGACCTGGCTGGAGCCAGCCATGGCCGGCGGCCAAAATCCGGCGAAATCCATCGCCTCCGGCGAGATTCCGGCAAGGGGAAGGGCATGGAGAGCAAGGGGGCGACGAGAGCAATCCATTCACCACCTCGGATTGAAGGATTGATGGACGGGGTGAGGTCGTCGGCGAGCGGCGGCGGGCTGCAGCAATGGCGGCGATGGTGGCGGCGCTGCAGGTGACTGCGGCGCGATTGGGTTGATGGGAAGGTCGGCGAGGTGGAGGGAAAGGTTCCTGCGGGGTTCAATCGAGTCGCCGTGGACTGCAGTGGCGAGATGAGCTCGGGCCGAGCTCCAATGGTGGCAATGGTGGTGGGGGCTGCAGTGGAGGATGGGGCTAGGGTTTGGAGGCCGGTTGCTCGGGGTTTAAGTAGAGGGGGGAGAGCGGGGGCAAGTGAGGCATTTCACGTGGTCGGGGAGGCCAAGAACCGGTGGCCGATGGCAGCATGGCAGCGCTGCCCTCGCTGCCCAACCAGCGAGCAGGGAGGCAACGGGTGGAAGAAGAAGACGCTGACGAGACAGGCCCACACGTAAGAGAGACAGTTTTGAAACTGAGTTCAAACGTTTTTTCTTTAAAAGAAATAGTTCCCGAAGTCCAAAAATCACAAATAAATACATTTTGGAAAGCTTAGAACACAAGTAAGGTTCTGCAAGTTGAAAAAGTTGAAAACCATGTTTGGTTTGGTTGCAGTTTTGAATTCAAAAGATTCGAATTTGGATTTTCCACTAATTTTGGACCCCTGCAAATGAACTCCAAAAATCTTGCAAAAATACTCTAAATTCCACATTTGAATCTAGTATTTTATAAAATTTTAAGCCAGCACAGTTGCAGCAGGAAATTTGGACTTTCTTAACAAAGTGACATTTAAATTAATTCAAACAATTCAATAATGCACACAATGCTTATGTCATGATGCTAGTTTTGTGCACTAATGATGCTCATGATGCTAGTGATTACATGTTGATCACGGGTTAAGATTTGGGTCGTTACACTCCGAAGTCCAAAGCATCACTTGTTAGTTACCAAACACATGATTTGAATTTGAGTTGGATCCAAATGAAATTCAAATGAAACTCAAATAATCTCCAAGTTCATACTAGCATTTAATTGTCCTTAGCAAAATAAAAACAGTTTAAATGGCTTCTAGGAATTTTAGAGGAGAGAAGAAGTCACACTTATGGTTTTTGACATTTGTTTCATGCATGTTCGCACAAAAAGTTTCTGAAGTTCATATTTTTTAAACATCCAAAATTCAGGGCCGTTACCAAGTTCACGGAATAACCGAAATATACCTGTAAGAGGACAAGGAATAGAATATGTATCGGAGATGCAAAATTCAGTTCGAAAGAACCGATTAATAAGCTGATACAGATACACGAGTTTTGATCATGTTCATCATCATTTTGAACTTTCGTCACAACCAGAGCATCGAATCACCAACATATATAAATAACAATCCTCCACGAAGTATTCTGCGTTTCCATGTAGAATGAAGGCGAACTTGAATTTTATGGAACACTGAATTAGAGCTAGTAATATAACTATCATCAGCTGCATGGAACAGGAATGGCTTTATTTATTTCCTTTGGAACCTCAAAGACAGATAATGCATGAGGGCATGCATATTGCACACCTAGTACAGGTACACGTCGACCTCCACAATCCCACCCTTGGCCAAGTCATAATCATAGCTTCGGCTCAGCGCGTAGCCTCGCGCGAATCGGAACTGGCCGGTGCCACCGACGATCACCGATTCGCGGACGGCCAAGTCGGTGTCGACCCTGCTATTCACCACCAGCGAGCTGCCCGCGTACTTGCCGGCCTCCATGACCAGGTGCATGCTCAGGGCGTTAACCGAGCCACGCTCCGCCACGCGCACGGTGAACCCCTGCGCCGTGCCCACGCGTGGGCTGCCCCGCTTTGGCCCCTCGGTAAGCGCGTTGTTCATCACGGCGATGTCACCGAAGCGGCGCGACGATGAGGTGCCTGTGGCGTCGGGAAGCGGCGTCGTCCTGCCGGGCACGATGAGCGCTGCTGTTGGGTTTGGGCCGGTGTACTCGTCGTGCATGAAGAAATGTAGGTGGATTCTTGCGGTGACGCTACCATCGGAGCTTCCCGCGTCACGTCGGAAGTAGACGACCGCCGCAAGGACGACGGCGGAAACGAGAAGAAGTGCTGATGTCGTGCCAGCCATGGCCTCCGTGCGTACTTTGTCTACGCTGCTATAAGATAACTATCGATGGACACGTAGAAAGATTGGTTGTCTCTGAGAAGGAAACCAAATCTAGTCCATATTTTGTTGCTCTGACTGCATACGATTATATATATATGCTAACAGAGCAGTGCATTGGCCAAGGACTGAAGAGTGAAGACGAGGCGCAATAGCAGCAACCATTGGAAGTTTGCAGCATGGAGTAATCGGACCCACGCCTCGTGTCTTCAGTCTTGGAATGAAAAGTCATACCCTCGTGTTTGGCGTGGAAATGAGCTACGGGGCTGAGATGATGCGACTGGTGTGGGTGTGGGTATTGGTGATAAGGTTCGTGTGGACTAAATCTTTTGTGGAGTGGAGTTGCTGTTGATTTGGACATCAGATCGAGTGGCACAGGTTAGGCTTTGTTATCCAAACGAGTTTCTGTCGTAACCAATGTACACCTTCGCTTCTCAGGAAATATCGGTCACTTGCTTTAATGCTGGAACTCTAAAAACATGCTGTATTTCTGCATCACCCATATTGCTGTAAACAAATGGATCCCAGCAATGATATTGGTAGAAAACAAGTAAGCAACTGTCGTCTACATTCCTGGTGGTTGCGATTTCAGTATCGAACAGGAAGGCGACAGCAGCAATATAGGGAGCAAGACGCCGTGGAGGAGAGGCTAGGAGACACTGGTGCTGACGTCATGATGTCTTAGATCCATACAAACTGCGAAGATACCTGTTGATGGCCAAAATTGACACATAGCCGATTCACAGAATCTGGCACAGGGAAAACCAGGCCTACCAATTTTGTTAGGAGTCTGAGGAGAATTAGTGAATTTGATAGATTCTCGGTTTGTAAAAGGATTTCTTTGCGGGGTATATAAAGGGTTATGGCCGATTGAGATTTTATCACAACACAATCGATCAAATACGTTATTTACTTTTATCTCCAAACCCTAAATCTTTTCCAACCCCTTTGTTTGCCTCCTTCCTTCGTCTCTACGGCGATCGAAGGCGTTCTGAGTGGCCTGCCAATCTCAGAGCAACCCTAGGCGCACCCCGACGAAACCGGACCTACCGGTTTGGCCTAAAACCAGTTTTACCGGCTTTATAATCAAATATTTATGGCTGAAGAAGACACATTTAAAACGCTTTTTATATGTCCGCACTTTGTTGGTTTGTTTGAGGGGTTGTTATGACTTTTGGGTTGACGAATGCCGGCGCTACTTATCGAAAGGCCATGAATTTAATCTTTCATGATTTGTTTGGTATTATTCTTGAGGTATATATTGATGACATAGTTGTAAAATCGGCCGGTTTAAATTCTTATTTGGCTGATTTAAGGCTTGCTTTTGAAGTATCGGCTAGGAAGTTTTTGGGTTTTATTGTTCTTGAGAAAGGCATAGACATAGATGCTAAAACAATTGATGCTATTAAGAAGGTGGACACACCTATATGTAAGAGGGAGTTACAAAAGTTTTTGGGCAAGGTGAATTATTTGAGAAGATTCATTTATAACCTGTCCGGAAAAGTAAGTGCTTTTAGTCCTATCATTCGATTAAAGAACGAGATTGATTTTGCTTGGAGGGGCAGAATAGCAAGAAGCTTTTGACAAGATTAAAGAATATTTGTCTTCGCCACCGGTTATTAAGGCACCTACAAGGGGGCTTTCTTTCAAATTATATGTAGCTGCCGAGGATATTGTTATCGGGGCTGTTTTGACTCAAGAAACCGAAGGCAAGGAGTATATCATTGCCTATGTTAGTAGAAGATTATTGGATGCCGAAACAAGGTACACATTCACTGAGAAATTTTGTTTGTCATTATATTATGCTTGTACTAAGTTGAGGCGTTATTTATTATCAAGTTCTTGCATAGTGGCATGCCAGACCGATATAATTAAATATATATTGCACAGACCCATTTTAAGTGGTAGAATTGGTAAATGGGCTTGTGCTGTTATTGAATATGATTTGGCTTGTGAACCTTTAAAATTCATGAAAGGCCAAATTGTAGCAGATTTTGTTATAGAGCATCGAGTTGATAATAAGCTTGAATTGGATGTCGGTCTTATTACTATTACTCTCTGAAAATTGCATTTTGATAGATCGGTTTGTAGAAGTGGTTGTGGAGTTGGAATTATTCTCATATCACCAAATGGAGTAGTTTTTGAAACACTTAACCGATTGGAAGTTAAATGTACTAATAATCAAAACGAATATGAGGCTTTATTATTCAGATTAGAAATTATGCATGAGATGGGAGTTAAGCATATAGAAGCATATGGTGATTCCTTGCTGGTGGTACAACAAGTTTCTAAGACATGTCAATGCTTTGATGGAATTTTGAATGCTTATCTTGATAGATGTTTAGACATAATATCTTGCTTTGATTAATTTACTATTTATCATGTACCACGAGAGGAGAATCAAGAGCTAATACTCAGGTGCAAGCATCTGGTTAGAATGTTCAAAAGAAAAATTTTCATGAAAAGAAACCGATGATGTGTGGTGCTGAGAGTTGGCTGTTGGAAAAACCGGTACTACCAGATTTTGTAAATCGGTCCTACCGGCAGAACTAGTAGATCCATTTCTTCAAACCGGTATTACCGGTTTTCTTGTTGAGAGTGCTACTTCGAATATTATTGCTACAAAAGTAGTGAAGGACGAAGTTGGAGATTAGAGGAAGCTTTTAGTTGATTATTTACAGAATCCTAATATAAAGGTTGGTCGAAAAGTCCGGCTATGGGCATTTAAATTTACTTTGGTAGATGGTGAATTATATCATCGGACGACAAATGATTTGTTATTGAAATGTTTGGATAATGATCAAGTGAATGTGGCCATGGGTGAAGTTCTGAAGGTATTCCAAGGGCGTGCTTTTATTGGTCAAATATGATTGCCAATTGTTTTCGTTACTACAAAGGATGTGAAGAATGTCAGAAGTTTGGAGATATTCAGATGGCTCCTGCTGCGTTGATCCATCCTATTATCAAGCCATGGCCATTTCGAGGATGGGGATTAGATTTTGTTGGGAAAATTCATCCTTCATTATCAAAAGGACATTGCTTCGTGTCAGTGGCTACTGATTATTTTACTAAGTGACCAAAGCAATTCCTTTGAAGAATATGACGCATCAGGAGGTAATTGAGTTTACTAAAGAGCATATTACTCATAGATTTGGTATTCTACAAACTCTAACTACAGAACAAGGTACGTATTTCATATCTAAAGAAGTACGTGAGTTTGTTGGGCTTATGATTCAAATTACTCAATTCAGCTTCATATTATGTTCAAGCTAATGGTCAAGTTGAATCTAGTAACAAAATTTTGATAAATCTCATTAAGAAAAAGATAGAAGAAAATCCTAGATATTGGCATGAGTTGTTATCTGAAGCTTTGTCGGCTCATAGGATATCTAGACATGGTGCTACTAAAGTTACCCCTTTGAGCTCGTATATGGGCAAGAGGTTGTTTTGCCTGTGAGGTGAATCTTGGCGCATATAGATTGGCTAAGTAAAATGATCTTGATGCTATTGCTTATCATGGCTTCATGATGGATAACATTGATGAAGTTACTGATAAGAGATTGGAGGCCTTACAGGAGATTGAGAAGGACTAGATCCGGGTTGCTGGAGCATACAACAAGAAGGTGAATCGAAGGCTTTTTAAGTCGGTGATTTAGTTTGGAAGACCATTTTACCTATAGGGGCAAAGAGCAATAAATTTTGCAAGTGGGCTCCAAGTTGGGAAGGGCCATACAAGGTGGTGAGAGTAATGTTCGGGAATTCTTATATGCTAGAAACATTTCAGAGTCAGATGCTACCTCGAGCTCTCAATGGGAGGTATTTGAAAAAATATTATCTAAGTGTATGGCAACATGCTTAATGTTTTACGGCAGATGGATATGATAAACATTGCCCTTAGGTCAATTCTTGTGGAAACATGTTTTCTGGCACATAAACTTTACCAAAAAAACAGGAGGGCATATGTTGATGGCCAAAATTGACACATAGTCGATTTAGAGAATCTAGCAGAGGGAACATCCAACCAGTTTTGTAAAACCGGAACTACCGGTTTTGTTAGGAGTCCGAAAAGAACTAGGGAATTTGATAGATTCTCGGTTTGTAAAATGATTTCCTGGCAGGGTAAGACCTCCTCACCCTATAAATATTAAGGGTTACGGTCGATTGAGGTTTTATCACAACACAATCGATCAAATATGTTATTTACTTTTTTTATCTCCAAACCCTAAATTTTTTTTCAAACCCTTTGTTTGCTTCCTTTCTTTGTCTGTACGGTGACTGAAGGCATTCAGAGTGTTCTGCCGATCTCAGAGCAACCTTAGGTGCACCATCCCTGACGGGGTCCCTCCCAGGGTGGTGATTCTAGGTTTTCTGGCGAGCCCCGACGAAACCGGGCCTACAGGTTTGTACTAAAACCAGACCTACCGATTTTGTGCTGGAGTTCACTGCGAGTTGATTCCGACGACTGCGCATCCTAACGCTTGCTATGTGTTGACCAGATTTTGCGTCAACAATACCACACAAGAATTTTCCATCCATCCAGTACATTTGTCCTAGCCATTGTTCGACTCATTACTAACACTGACATTAGTAGGCCTAACAGTATTACCAGGCAGGATTGGTGAGTGCTGGCCGCATTAGTAAGCTTTGAATAACGCCAAGTGATTATACAACTTCTTCACCCTGGAGTCCAAGCTAAGAACAAATAGGGAGAGAGTGATGAAGACATCAACCGTGTCACACAATCATGTGCTGAACAAGATGGAAATGTCAACAAGGGACCCATGACTCGATCAAGGATGCAACGACTGAAACATAAGATGAACTCACTCCTTGTTGATTATGAGCATGCACTTACTACGAATTGTTACTACCTAATATTGATTCATTACTTTGATCATGCTTACTCAGGAATATGCAACTCATCCGTGTTCTTTGGACATGGGTCAGAGTTCTTTCGAGTACTCTTCCTTGTGAAGAGTTCTTTTGAGTACTCTTCTTTATGAGGCCCATGAGGCAAACTTCGGAGTTCTTTTTCTCCTGATCCCCAAGGGCTATGGCGGCCCATGAGTACTTAATGGAAAGCTTATGAAGTTCACTTAACAATTCCATCAAGTTCTTAGTTCTTTTGAACTTTTATTGTGGAGGTCCGACTACTTTTATTCTAAGAGATATTCCTAGTATAAATACCCCTTCAGGTGCTTGTGGAACCCCTAACCATGAATTTAAGATAAAGAAAATAGAGAAACCAAGTGCTCTTGTCCTTAGGGTTGTGCCATAGCTGCCCCTTAAGGATTGAGAGTTTTCTCTACCATTTGTTCTTGTGTTTTCTTGTGATTTGTAAGAGCGTCGCCTCTATCTTTGCATGGTTTAGGTAAGGCATCGACCAAAGCATGTGGTTGGGCGAAATCTTTGTCACATATGGCTGATCGAGCAGCTGTTGGTGCCTACGTTCGTCAGGTTGCACGGGTCAACTTACCTCCCCCCCCACGATCTTACACGAGAAGATCGGGAAAGCCTCCGCATCATCTTGGTAATTAGAGATACAATTTACATGGTAGGATCTTTGCCCTTGTTTTCCCCTTTAGTTTGCTGTCCTAAACTAAAAATACCAAAAGTTTCCACTACCATAACCCGATCTGAATTTTCAGTGAGTTTGTTAATTTGTAGTCCAATAGATTGAGTTTGGTTCCTAAATCCCTGTGTTCCTTGGTTTTTCTTCTTATTTTCCGCCTCTGATTTATGTTTCCCTTGTTTTCCTATCCATATTTGTTTTTTCCCTATTCATTTTCTTGTGTTCTTGGTCTGTTTACTTTCATCCCGAATCCATTTCGCGGCCAGATGTGAAGTTTGAGCGCAGTATACTAAAACGAGCATAACTTTTACATATGAAGTCCGTTTTGAGTGTTCTTGTACTCGTTGGAAAGCTTGTTTCGAGGAGCATCTTTTATCTTCAGAATTGAATACGTGAATCAGTCGTCCTAATAGAGTTTTAGGTATGTGAACGTTGCAGATCTACTGTTGAACAGAGTCTTTCTCAGCTGAAAGAAAGACTAGATACCTGTTGGTGCTCATAAGCTTTGTATTTTACTGAATCTGAGAATATCTTTGAACAAAAGAAATACTTTGTGTAAAGTTAGCATGCTGAACACAGTAGCAAAAAAAAAAGAAAGAAAGAAAACAAAAAAAAATGAAAGAACAAGTGCTGAGTTCACCACATTGATTGTTGGAATTGACTTGATATTTTGGAGCAATTGTCTAGCATACATTCTTAACTTGTGCAGCATTGAACTTAGGAAGTGTTTGGTTTGCACACAGGTAACGGTATTGAAAATCAATTACAGGGGTTTGACGGTGGAATCAGCGTTTACCTGCTTTGTTTGGTAGCACAAAAGGTAACGGTATTGAAATTGAGCCAGCACGAATGGAGACAATACGATTAGACAAATTCCTTCCAATCAATCGCACAAGGCTGCGAAAAAAAGGATGGCGTCAGATAGAGGATGATAGCGATCTCCTCTTCCTCATACAGATCACTAATTTTGCAGCACTCAACTAAACCAATTCAGATTTGAGTTAACAGAAGATCCAATTTTATAGGCAATGCAAGAGCACGAAGGCATTGGCGAGATCTCTCATACCAGCGATGCCGCGATGGGTCAGCAAGGGGGCACGCCGATCCAGCGCGGATCGAGCTCTCGCGCATGGAGGAGGGCCACGCCCAGCGGAGCTCTCGCGGAAACGGCGGTGGAGCCTGCTGGGAAGGATAAGATAAGACCGCGATGCGAGTTGAAGGTGGCGGCGAGTCAGCGACATCGACACATCGCAACTGATTACGCTCGCGGAGGGGAGGAATCAGTTTTGAATAGCCCGGTATCCGATTACACGGTACCTGATTACGAGTCTGGTTGAAACAAACGGTTGTAACGTCATCTCATAACACTCCGTGATTTCTTTATGTTACATTTACCAAACCAAACACTTCCTTAGTTATCGACTCATATTTTTCACCCTATATCATTTCCTTTTTATTGCAATAAGTTTCTTATCCTTGTGCGTGAGTTGCTAAACATAATCTACCACTTCTCTCCTTTCAGTTTAGCAACTAGACTTTGCTATTGGTTGGATTCTTATTTAACTTTACAGTAGCTCTAGTTTTCAGATTGTATCACCAGTTTACCACATACATAACCTGTCAAGCTCCACATATACCTATGTTTAGGATGCATTGTGACTTTGATTTCGCTTGATCTATCACCTTTGTTGTGCCTACTACTACCAAGGTGAGTGCAACTCACAAATTAGGCAAGGAGGCATAAGAGCTTCGTTGGTAAGAGAAGGTGAGGTTGAGTGATTTCCACGAAGCCACATATTTTAGAATTATTATATTGTTCTTCTACTAACCATGGCAGGTGATGAAGATGAAGATGAGCCACATTATGTCACACAAGAATTGATGCATGACTTCATTGAGCAACTCAATACAAATATGAAGACAATCAAAGCCTATATGGTTGCTAAAGTTGTTAAAGCCTTGAAGCCAACTGGTGATGGAAGCTTTCATGAAGAAGAGCTAGATGCAACCGATGAGGAGTATGCAACTTGGTTGCAAAAGGAAGAGCAAGGAATAAAGAATGTCCAAGGGCAAGGACATGGAGGAGGAAGAGTTGGTGCTGCATTTGGTCGAGGAAGAGGTCGTGGGCGTGCAGGTGGTGCTGCACATGAAAGTTAATATTAACAAACATTTCAGCTGCACCACAATGATAATTTTCAACATCGTCCTTGTAATGTACAAGATCAACCCAATGAAGAGAAATTTGGAAAGCTGAAATTCAGCATGCTTATGTTTGAGGGTACATCTGACCCTGATATGTATCTCACATGGGAGCTGAAAGTTGAGAAAAATATTTCGTGTGCATAACTATTCGAACGAAAATAAAGTGCACATGGCTGCACTTGACTTTGATGGATATGTTCTCATTTGGTGGGAACAAATTCAGAGTCAAAGAGAAGAGAATGGTGAACGTCCAGTGGCAACATGGGCGGAAATGAAGAGGGAAATGAGAGCACGTTTTGTCCGAAAGCATTATAAACATGACCTCTTTGACAAACTACAGAATTTGAAGCAAGAAAGCAAATCTGTGGAAGAATATTACAAAGAAATGGAAAACGCCATTATTAGAACACGTGTTCAAGAGGATGAAGAGCAGTCCATGGCATGGTTCCTCTACGGCCTAAACAAGCCAATCAAACGTGTTGTGGAATTTCAACCTACAACAATGTAGTGGAGCTAGTACACATTGCGCAAAAGGCTGAAAGACAATTGCATGATGATGCTAAGCCAACCAAGCATTCTACTTTCAGCTCAAGAACCTCCTCAAGTGCTCCAAAAACAGCTAAGTTTGATTTGGGACATGGCTTGTTCTCATCCAATCCAAACTCCAATGCCAATAACTGTTCCACCACCGCTAAAGATTCAAACGCGTCATCAAATGTGGAGAAATTTTCTAGGCCAACATCCTCAAAGAATAATATTTTAGTGGGATCTCCCTCTAGAAGTAGTGGCATTCAATGTTTTAAGTGCTTGAGCTGTGGCCATGTCATCAAGGATTGTCCTAACAATCAATTCATGTTTGTTACAGAAGGTGGAGAATATGATTCAGCTAGTGAAGATGAGGGCCAATTCCCCACTAAAAATGATAATGTTGATGATGCACAAGAAGGTGAAGATGATGACTACAAGGCTTGTCCTTTTGTGATTGGTCACACCATTGTAGCCATCAAAGCACTGAGTGTTCAGGTCAAGGAAGAAGAGGCACAGAGGTTCAACTTATTTCACACCCAAGCCAAGGTGGATGACAAGTTGGTTAGGGTGATAGTTGATGGTTGTAGCTGCCACAACCTTACTAAGAAAGAAATATGTAAGAAATTGGGTCTGACCATGATCAAGCATCCTCACCCTTATCATGTGCAATGGCTTAGTGAATGTGGTGAAGTCAAAGTGCAACATATGGTCCAGGTTACCTTCAGCATACAAGATTACACCAACATCGTTGAGTGTGATGTGGTCTCTATGACAGTGTGCCACTTGATCCTAGGGAGGCCGTGACAATTTGATCGACATGCCCAACATGATGGTCATGACAGCACATATGCTTTCAAATGGAAAGGAAAGGAGTTAAGCTACTGCCCATGAGTCCAAACCAAATCATAGCAGCAAACAAGCAAAAGAGAGTGTTGGCACTTCTTAGCCTATACAAATTACTCCTCAAGTGCATAGAGACCGATGTATCTTTTCACTAGGGGAGTAATACCTAGGATATCGAATCCATGGAACGATAGGGTCGACTAGTCTAAAACTCGATAACCAGACCCACCATAGGGAAGAAGACTGAAATGGTAGAGGGCCTACCTCTTACTAGATACTCAACACTCTATTAGGCTAGCTATTGCCTATTCGATCTGCTTCGGTGGCTGGAAGGGAAGGATCTCAGAAAGGGATGAGGGGGGATCCAGCTGCAACCTGCACTACTGTTATGAGGACACCCGAACGTGGGGGACTAAGAGGGCTGTCACCACCTGCCACCTACCACAATGGTACCGTAGGGTGTAACACAACCCAAGATGTCTATCAGGCTTAGGCACCACGCCTATGCTATCAGGACACGGACTTCCTTCTCCCGGAAAGGCAAGAAGAAACCCCAAACGAGCAGACTTGCTAACTCATGCAGACAAGGGATCCCACAAATTCTAAAGCAGTAAAATAACTAACTACTAAAAGTATAAAGTAAACAAGCGAGATACTAGAGATAAGTGAGAAACTTACGTAGATAATAGCTTAAGCTTGTTTCCCTGGAGTGGATACAGAAGCTGGAGGAAGAAGAGAAATACCCGACTCCACTCCAAAGCCTGGACAATACCCGAGGCCTCACTCCACACTCTCCCTACTCTACAAAGAACACTAACACTACACTTTTGAGTGACTTCTTCTCCTTCTTGGATGGTGTGTTGAGAACGGCTGAGGGAGTGTGTATTTATAGCAGCAGCAAGTCGGTTTGGAGTGGCAACCGACTTGGTGAACTGCCACAGGAAGATGGCCAGAGTGGCGCCCAAGTTGGGCGGGGTGGCCGAGCTTGGGCCGGCCGGCCGTCCTTTGCCCTTCGATCCACCACCTCTTCTTCTGAACGCGCTGGAACACGCCTAAACTTTGGTTCTTCTAGAGGTTGCGCGCGTGGGGTCGGTTTGGACCGTCAGGCGGGCCCTTCGATCCGTGGCAGAGCCTCCCAGGGTCCATTCTATAAACCGACGTCAATCTCACGATCTGAAGTCCTTCAAAGTGGTTTTCCTCCCACGGATAGGTGACGTGGCCGAACCGGCCGAGGTGGCCGGCCGGCCGGGCCTCTGGCCCGGTTCGGTCCAGTTTTCTCCAGGTTTCCTATTTCTCAAATAAAAGGGACAAACTCATGGAACTTGTTAGTATAAAATATTTTGTTCCTTTTAGCACTTCGGGAGGTTCACTTTAGACGAAATGTTAGCGAACTTTAGTTATATAAATGTAACACCCAGATTTCCAAGAAACCCGAATGTTTCCATATGTGTGCCCTGGATGTCCACAGAACGCACATATATATTACAAATATGGATCACAGAGAACACAATATAGTTTACATCAGAGTTTAACATAAGACATAGTCTTACACGAATAACACAATGGAAGTCTTTAATATTATTAAACGTTCTTAACTAGTAGAGCTTCAAATCCACAGGGACACCGACTGGTTGAACAGAGCTAGAAGTACGGCAGATCCTCCAGAAACTCAGCAAACGACTGATCATTAATTGCTCCATCTGTTACCCATCCGGGATTTTGTTGAATAGTTGCAAGTGTAAGTAAACCATCGTACTGAACAAGTATAACACAGGTTATGCAAGAACAAAAAGGCTTGACACGATTAAACTACATTAGCAATTTTAGTTGTTTCAATTTATTATCATCCAAATTACTACAAATGAGTAGATCCCAATTATAAACCCAATAATAATAATGTATAAGTAATCATAGAATATACCAACATCATCCTCTAACATCATCTTCTAATGAAAAAGGATCCAGGCCGCTCGTGACCGTGAGCCACTCTGCATAGGTTTCGCCCTTTACCCGCTGGTCACATAAATATAAAAAACTTATGCTATGAGGACTTTCAAAAAATACCCTAACAAGCACAGTAGTCGTTTTGGTTCAACATAGGTAGCATAACCCAATGCATCGAGATTGACGTATGCTCAGAGCGCAACGTGAGGGGGGTCAATGGCGTCCAGAGCGAGAGCGCAATCATCTTTTATTCTTTCTTCCTTTTTCAAATTAAAGCATTCATTTGAATTCAAATCAAATTTTGACCGACAAGCAAAAATTTTGACCGAGGGAAAAAGAAATGCACCAGCATGCAATGCACAAAAATGTTTCTATTCCATATATTTGTTTTTAATTTCTCAAGAGTTTTATTTCCCTACATTAATTACGAGCACTAAAACATAAAAGCAAAATTTATTTACTAATTTCAAAAGAGGCATTTTTTGGGTGTTACAATAAATTGATAAATATTGCTCGCCAACACACCCCCTACTTGAGCTTTGCTCGCCCCGAGCAAAGGGGAAGAATAAAAGCATTGAGAAACATTATCCAAAGTATGCATAAGATTTATTTCTAAACTTTCTCCCATACCTTGGATTCTGGTGTCTAGCATTTTCTCCTAGATTCATTGATCCTCAGAATAAATGAATGGAGGTACATATTCTTTCTTTTCACAGAACATGGGGTTTTGAATGTTTTCCAAACCTTGAGACACACTCTTACTTTTCTTAGATCTACTACCCTCCAAATCACTCTTGGTGCTTTGGTCATTGATCCTACAAAAGTTCTAGTCTAGTGGCTGATGGTGGGGCTTTGGGTATGGATAAAATATGCATAACTCTTCTACCTCTATTGCACAATCAAACACCTTTGTCTCTAAGCAGTTTCTATTTTCCTTTCACAGTGGTCAAGTGCATGTGTGCAATCTTTCTCTCCATAATTTTTTAGCGAGAGATGGACGGAGGGACTGATAGCATAAGCTTGACCAGCTCTTTTCATCTTTTGAGAGAAATTTCCTGTCCATTTTGGGATTATTTGACAGGGTGTACGTGTATAACCAAAGTGTTTGGAATAATAAAAACGACTAGAAGAGGCAAACATGTTTGATCACACTCAAGATATCAAAGATAGCTTTGTGTAAGTTCTTTTATTAAACATTTAGGCTTATGTATAGGACATATAGCTATAGAATTGTAAGAGTTGCCTCAGATCGTCTTTCAAAAAGAAATTCCACCATGTCTATGAATTGAAAGAGTTGGACCTCTTATATCATTATATCATAAGAGTCAATGAGCAAGGGTCGAATGACTCTATCAAAAAGTTCCACAAGTATAAAGGTACTTGTATAAGAAATAAAACTTAGGCATTCTATAGAATAATATTTTCAGCTCTTCACCTTAATAGGGTTTTCCAGAATTAACTCTTTTGCATTCATATTTTTCAGGAATATCTACAGAAAATGAGGAGTTCAAAAGCCGAACCTGAGCGAGGAGTTGGAAGCTCGCTTGGTGCTTCCAAGTGGGGCTGGCCGGCCGTGCACTATGTATGCTGCTTGACCAGGGCTGAGCTGCCTGACTGTGTCATGTCTCGGTTTTGTCACAGTTTTTACGGTGCTACGGCGGACCACTCTGAAATTATTCCAAGTTAAGTACCCACGGACCCCTAACCAAGTAATCAGACACTTAATTCGGAATAAGCTGAAGCACTGTCGGATTATACCCGATTAACCACGTACTTTAACGATCGAAACAACACGCGCGCCCACATGAAGGTGAGTCCCAGAAATTACAATATTCCACAAGTTCAACTTAACATAAATAGTCTCATCAAGTTATTACAAACTAAGTCTGAAATTCAAATAAGTGTGAGAGTTCAACGCAGCAGAAATAATCTCAATGACGATACATAGCAACACTGTTGGCACTTCTTAACGTCAATTCTTAAATCAACATAAGAAGGTACTCGATTTATAATGTCGCTCTTAGAAAGAGATTCTGCAAGCGCACAGAATATATCGGTGTAGCATTTCACCTTGGGGAAACCTAGGGTATCGTATTTATATTTCCGCAGGAAAGCCTTGGTTAAAGAGAATTAATGAATAATGAGATAGATCTTTCCAGAAATAAACACTCACTAATCTCAGGGGGATAAATACACCTAAGTGTAGGATAATGGTCAAATGAATGACCGAATAGAAGGTCTGAACGACCAGCGACACACTCAGGAGCCACAAATCTATAGAAAAGGAAAGACGCTGGGAGAGACCGGACTTACTAGGCTTTCTACTCAGAGGTAAGCCACTATAACCTTAAACCTAGAACCTAGCTTAGATATCGGGAACAGAGCTTGCTTCGACGACTGCAGCGGGGGGAACTCAGACTGGGGTGATAGAGGGGTTCCCCCAGGCCCATCAACTACTGTTATGAATACACCCGAACGTGGTGGACTACAAAGGACGGACAGGGCTGTCACCACCTGCCGCCTACCACATCAGTTCCGTGGGGTGCACCACACTTCCTAGCTAACACCAAGTCAGACACCATGTCTGCACTTACTGTTAGGATTTCCTCTGGGTACCTTCAGAAGAAAACCCCGTCCTTCCAAGGCGTCTTACGGCCTTGCTCGAGACTAGAAAACCCGCAAGATAAATCCCGATAGAGCTAAACTACACTCTAGACCTAAAACTATAGGAAACAACCCAAAAAGGGAAGGTAAATAAAGATAAGCTTATAAATGCTCTGAAGATAGAAGATATATATATATTAAACTCTTCAAATGAAGGAAAGGATACAAGAGCTTTACCAGAACTCTGAGGAACTCCGGAACTAGCTCGACTCGACTCTACTCCCAACTCTAATCCTAATCTAAGAAAAGGGAAAAATGGAAGAGCTCTTAAACTTCAAGTGGAGTAATGTGTAGTGGTGTTTAGTGTGTAGGAGGGGCCTTTATATAGCCTTTGGACGTCGGTTGTAGCTGGTCCCACATCCTAACCGTCATAACCGTCCCTTGAGAGAAGGAGGTGGGCCATTGGAGCCGAGGGGAGGCCGGCCGGCCTAGGGGAGGCCGGCCGGCCTAGGGGAGGCCGATCGGCCTCCACCTGGCGCCTCTGGCCACCGCCTTCGTTCTGGACGGCCATGATCACGTCCCAATGACGGTTAAGTGTGCTTCTCTGGCGGTTACGGCCGGTAAGTTAGGTAGGTGGGCCCTTCAATCCTTGTACAAAGCATCCTAGACCTTTCGGGTCCCTTGATCAAACCGACGTTGGAATCAACGTCCCTGATCATCTTCATTGTGTTTCCTCTGCATGGACGAAGTTTGACACCCAAATGTGCCAAGGCCAGGCCGGCCGACCTAGGGGAGGCCGGTCGGCCTAGGTCTAAGCCCAATTTGGGTGAAATTTCACCACTAGGTCCCTGCAGGCACAAATCATCCAAAACTTGTGGAATTTGTGAGTAATAAACATTTTTTGTATGGAACATGGCATGAAACCCTTGTTTCTCCCGAAATGTTGACGGTCATCGAATGGTTTTAACGACCGTCAACAAACAACACAATGAAGCCGTCATGGTGCTACTCCTCCCAATCCGCAGAAGAGGACAGAACCCACTCGACGTGCCAGCTAGGAGGAACCTGGGCAGGCCAAGCGACAGAATTCACCACCTCATCCAAAGCAGTACCTGAAATAATAGCCACAAGTAAGGCTGAGTATACTAATACTCAGCAAGGCTTACCCGTCGGGTGAAAACTACATCACCTACTCCTAGACATGAGAGGCTTTTGGCTGGTGGGTTTGTTTTGCCAGAAAGCAGCTAAGAGTGGATCCTTACTTTCATTATTTTAGCATCAGGTTCTAGTAGTTTTAACCATTCTAGATGAGCAACCTTTCTAAGCATACAAGTGGTGCAATACAATTTAGACAACAAGTTCATCATCCTCATAGTTCCACTTGTTACTCAATGTAGCACAGCGGTCAAGCAGTCTCATTAACCGCGAGAAGCGGACAGTTCGAACCGAATTACACTACCTGGCCAGGGAAACTCAACACACACGGATAATGCTTGCTATAAAAGGCACAACACTATCCAATCTTTCCCTTCAATCCACAGTTCGGCGCCGGGTCCATTCCCTTAGGATACAAGGATATCGGATACTCGCGGACTTACGCCGGCTGATCTCACGCATGTGACCACTTATGTACTGCAAGGGAAAAACATTTCCAAGGAGAAATGGCCATCGGTCCTAGCTGCATCAATCGGGTACCGGGCTTACTGGTTCCCATAGGTCGGCATGTGCGTGGTACGTTCAAAAACATGACACACAAAACCACACGTTTCGACCTTAATCCAATTATCATACACGAACGGGAGATCTACACATACCATCCTGCCCGTCCATCCTTATGATTCCAACATAAGTAGAGACAAGCAACTCCTATATCTCGCGAGTGATAGGAAATCACTCGACTTGTAACGGTCCTAAAGCATTCCACTATCAACCCTATCATACTAGTATTGCAAGACATAGGTACTAGAATTATGCAACCAGGGTATTCAAACAACTCCTTGAAACGTAAATGCACAAACATAGATAATTCATAGTTGCATAAACTTTAAAGTTAGGTTATGCTTTGGGGCTTGCCTTCTTGAGCTATACCGGCATCAGACTCCGCGTAAATCACGATGATGTTGGCACCACCTTCGGTAGCTTCTTCTTTGTTGGCGGGACGAGGTTGTAAGTACCGTCAGCGAGGATGCCTTCTACATGAGATGCACAATTTAAGTGTTGCTGCAACTTTTAGGTCTAATGCTAAGGCACTTGAAGGCCATATTCACCAAGACACTAAAGTGTACTATTCTTTTCTTCACAAGAGTAGAGAAGGGATTCTAGGATTAAGTCTTATATGATGGTGATTGTGTACACATATAAAACAATTAAACTATTATTTCTTATGCAAAAGTTTAGTTCTGGAATTTAAACTTCACATGCACCATATTTGCTTTAATTATCAAAAGTGATCTATATCATTTTATGAAAACAAAATTACTTCCTTCTCATTTTTGTTTCTCTGTTGCTGTTCACCCTTTTTATCTACAAACTTTATGAAAGCTACAAGACTATAAGAGCTAAGGTCACCCCCAAAATTTAGTTAAAACCAAGCTGTACAGAATTTATTAAAAATAGTACAAGCTACTACTCAAAGAGTCAAGATTAATTCATATAACACCAAAAATACTTCCAAACCTGAAGATTTCTTTACCAGTGCTAGTCATGAGCAAAAGAAGAGCTTTGGCGAAGTGGTAGCTAAAAATACCAAATGAACAGTCCTAAATAAATACCAAACCAAAAACCTATATCTATTTATTTGATAGCCTAAACAGGGTCTAAAATTAAGTTTAACATTTTTCTAACATCTGCCAACAAGTTTCTAGACCTCTGGTGGAAATTGGTGATTTTTGAATGCAATAATCATTTTTAATAAATTTAGAACTTAGCTAGAACAGAAATCACTAAACAATTCATAACTAAAGCTACAAACCATATTTTTAGGTCCCCTTTGGACACAGTGGTACTACCGATCACACGAACAGCATATCCGATGTTCAGCTACAAAAGAGCTCAGGATTTGGGATGGTGCACAAAACTATAAAAACTGAGTTTGAATTTTAATTTCAAAACCGTTCACCAAAAGTGTATACATGCAAACATAAGATTGGAGTTTACAATCTCACGAGTCATGGGAATATTTTGTTCCATTTTTCTGATTTTTCTATGATTTTTAATAGATTTTAGAAGATCTCAGAAATTTAAACTAGATCTAAAGAATCTTTTTACGCCGGAAATCCTAGATCTTTTCAAACCTTATGAAAGGATCCCTACACTTTGCACGCAGGCCCCTAGAACTAAAATGGGGAACACAAATAGGCCCTTGGCCTCACCGGCGGCTGGATTCTGGCGAGGGCGCGGCGAGCCAGTGCGGGAGAAGTGGGGGAGCACGTAGAGGAGCTCAGCAAGGTTTGATTTGGAGAGGAGCCGAGGCCGAAGGTGGAGCGGTGAGGTCTGGCAACGTCAGGCGGTGGAGCTGCTCAGCTCTGACGCCGGTGAGGTTGAGTGGCACTCGGGGTGGGGAAACCGGCCTGAGAGCTTCACTGACGGTTGAGGAAGCTCATCGAGGCGTCGGTGTGGCGGCTGCTTGGTCGGAGCGGGTGGTCGATGGTGAGGTGGAACTCGGCGGCGGCAAAGGCGCTCCGGCGAGGTGGTTTCGGGTCGAGCGAGCCACGAGAACACTAGTCTTCTTAAAGGGAGGTAGAGGAGGCACAACAGAGGCCAGAGGATGCACAGAGGAGACAGCTCGGGGCTTAGGAACTCGCGCGGACGAATGGGCGACGGGGCAGCACCATTGACGGCCTGGCGAGCTCGGGCAGGGCGCGGCTATGGGTTGGTGGTCAAGGATTCAGGCTCGGGCGGTGAGGGATACTCTGCACGAGCCGTGGTGTGTAGCTAGGCGCAAAGCCGGGTCGCAAGGGACCCCTGTCCGGCGTGGGTGGGCCGCGGCCAATGGCGGAGCTCTGCTCGCCATGATGGTGGCCCTCGTGGCGAGGCGGTCAGGGCCCGGGCAGTGCGCGACTTGACCGGACGAAGGCGTTGGCATGTGCGCGGGGAGGTGAGACGCGGCTGCAGGGGTTTTAGCTGGCCAGGCGGGGTCGCTGCCGCTCGCCGGCCCTATGGCGGCCGCTGGCGGCCTGGGGCAGAGCATGGCCGAGCTGCGGTCGGGACGCCCGGGGAGCTCCCTGCTCTTGGCCCCATTTTCTTCAAAATTTTGATCTGAACATTCAAATGTGCAAACACAAAAGTTGGAGTTTGGAAGATGGGACACGACTTTCTTTATGGGGTGAACCTGAAAGCTCAAATAAGCCATGTTTGAAAAGGTGTTCTGCATGGTTTTTAGGGGTTTTGAGGGGCTTAACTGCAAAATTTGAAAAAGTTCCAAACAGTAACTAGGCTTCATTTGGGATGAAAAAGAACTTTTATTTTTGGAGATTTTCAAGTTTGGTAGAAAATTTTCGAGATCTCAGCTGGGTGTCAAATCAGCCTTTTGGAATTTTAAACTTTGAATTTTTAAACCCAATCTAAGTGTATTTCCATTCCTTTGCTTCAACCCTGTTTTTGCTCCTTATTTTTAGTGAACCTTTAAGCTTAAAAATCAGGGATGTCACAACCTACGCCCTTTAAAAAGAATCTTGTCCCGAGATTCGATTGTGCTTAAGGACATTGTGGGAAAAAGGTACCTTGGTCTTAGGAAGGAAGTCGGGGAAGTTCTTTTTAAGATACTCTTTGGTTTCCCATGTGGCTTCATCTTCAGTATGATGACTCCACTGAATTTTGTGCATTTTAACTTCCTTTCTTCGGGTCTTTCTCTCTTTCTCATCGAGTATCTTGATAGGATGCTCGTCGTAGGAAAGATCCGGTTCAACCGAGAGTTCCTCGTGCTCAACAACCTCGGTCGAAACACGAAGACACTTTTTGAGTTGGGAGACATGGAAAACACTGTGCACGGCTGAGATCTTCTCGGGAAGCTTCACACAATACGCAACCGGTCCACATTGTTGGGTGATTTCGTATGGACCAATGTAGCTAGGTGCAAGTTTTCCTTTTAACCCAAATCTTTGTACACCCTTGGTCGGGGAAACCTTGAGATACACATGATCGCCGACTTCAAACTGAAGGGACTTCCGTCTTTGATCAAAGTAACTCTTTTGTCGAGATTGTGCGGTCTTTAAGTTTTCACGGATGATCCTAACCTTTTCCTCTGCTTCTTTCACAAGGTCAGGGCCATATGTGTATCGCTCACCCGCCAGAGACCAACACAACGGCGTCCGACACCTTCTACCATATAAGGCTTCGAAAGGTACCATTTTCAAACTTGTTTGGTAGCTGTTGTTATTAGAGAATTCAGCCAGAGGTAAACATTTCCCCCGATTCTTCTGATAATGAATAACACAAGCTCGAAGCATATCTTCAAGGATTTGATTTACCATTTCCGTCTGTCCATCGGTTTGAGGGTGGTAAGCAGAGCTTCGGATCAGTTTGGTGCCTAGGGACAGTTGCAATTGTTCCCAGAATCATGCCACAAATTGTGTACCACGATCTGAGATTATTGTTTTGGGTACCCCATGTAAACAAACGATCCGTTCCAGATAGATTTCAGCATACTTCATGGCAGTATAGGCTGTATTTATTGGAATAAAATGCGCGGTCTTGGTGAGTCGGTCCACAATAACCCAAATGGAATCATGCCCCTGAGGGGTTCTGGGAAGTCCAACAACGAAATCCATGCTTATATCCTCCCACTTCCATGAGGGTATAGGTAGAGGTTGAAGAGTACTCGCTACCTTCAAGTGGCTAGCGTTTACCCGCCGACACGTGTCACATTCCGACACATATTCGGCAATTTCCCGCTTCATCCTAGTCCACCAAAAGTTTTGTTTAAGGTCTTGGTACATTTTGGTACTCCTGGGATGGATAGAAAATTTTGAAAGATGAGCTTCATCCATAATTTGCCTTCGGAGTTCGGCGTTCTTGGGCACCACTATCCGATGGCCGAACCACATTACTCCCTGCCCATCCAGCCGGAAGCACTTATATTTTGCTTTTCCCTTTGCCAACTTTGTTTTGAGGATTTTCATGCTTGCACCATTTAGCTGAGCCGTGACAATTTGGTCGTACGAGGTTGGTTTGACAGTAATATTATTGAAGTACCCGTGGGGAACAATCTCCAAGTTGAGCTTTGCCATTTCATGGCACAAGGTGTCAGCATAGGACTCTACGGAAAGGCAGTGACAATGAGCCTTGCGGCTTAAAGCATCTGCGACCACATTGGCCTTACCGGGGTGATAATGCACATCAAGATCATAGTCCTTAGCCAACTCCAACCACCTTCGCTGCCTCATATTCAAATGTGCCTAAGTGAAGATATATTTGAGGCTTTTGTGATCGGTGTATATATTGCATGGAACACCCGTTAGGTAGTGTCTCCTTGAGAGCATGAATAATCGCTCCCAACTCAAGCATAAGCAATGACCCGGTTTTCTTGCATAAGGACACAACCGAGTCCGGGGCCGGAAGCATCACAATAGACATCATAGGGCTTGGTGCTGTTGGGTTGAGCTGGGACTGGGGCAGAAGTTAAATGTCTTCTCAACGTGTGGAAGGCCTCTTCACATTTATCATTCCACTCAAATTTTACTCCCTTCTTTAAGAGTTCGGTCATGGGTTTGGCAATCCGAGAGAAATCTAGAATGAAGCGGCGATAGTAACCGGCTAGACCCAGAAAATTCCGAATCTCATGGACAGAGGTAGGCGGTTGCCAATCCATCACCTCTTGTACCTTGGTTGGATCCACGGATATGCCATCCTTGGAAACCGTATGACCCAAGAATTTCACACTTTCTAGCCAGAATTCACATTTGGAGAACTTGGTGTAGAGTTGATGATCTCTCAACCTTTGATGAACAATGCGAAGGTGTTCGGCATGTTCTTCCACATTCTTGGAATATATGAGAATGTCATCAGCAAAAACCACCACGAACTTGTCAAGCTCGGACATGAAAACCGAAATCATGAGGTACATGAAGTAGGCTGGGGCATTTGTGAGCCCAAATTACATGACCAAGTATTCATAAAGTCCGCAGCGGGTAGAAAAAGCAGTCTTGGGAATGTCACAAGGATGAATTTTTATTTGGTGATAGCTAGAGCGAAGATCAATCTTAGAAAACACTATGGCGCCCGCTAGTTGATCAAAAAGGACATCAATGCGGGGAAGTGGATACTTGTTTTTGATGGTCACCGCATTAAGAGGCCGGTAATCAATACACAACCTCAAAGAGTGGTCCTTCTTCTTCACAAAATAAGCCAGACAACCCCATGGTGACACACTAGGACGGATGAAACCCTTGTCTAACAATTCTTGGAGTTGAATTTTTAATTGAGCCAACTCATTGGGTGGCATTCTATAGGGTCTCTTTGATATAGGTGCTGTGCCAGGTTGAAGTTCAATCAGAAACTCAATGTCCCTATCCGGCGGTATCCCAGGTAAGTCATCCGGAAAAACATCGGCATACTCACAAACCATCGGAATATCTTTTAGTTCTGTTTCTACCATGGTATAGACACAAGCATTGGCGCATTTCCGGTGTGGCAAATATAGTGCAATAGGCCCATGTGATGGCGAGTTTATTTCCACAACCCTTTCGGAACATCTAACACAACCTTATGTTGAGTCATCCAATTTGCCCCAAAACAATATCAATTCCTTCCAATCCTAGCAGAATCAGATCAGTAGGAAAAACTTTTCTATCCAGCTTGATTGGTACTTTTCGAGTGACTTGGTTGGATGCTATTTTACCTCCCGCTGTTGATATCACATATGCTGATTTGGTGTGATATGATTTTAATCCACATTTTGTATTAAATCCCGTGCTTATAAAACTATGAGTTGCCCCCGAATCAAACAATATGACAGCAGGTCGGTTGTGGATAGGAAAGATACCAGTCATGTCTGGTGCTCCCTCAGGTAGATCAGCCAGGGTGGTGTAGTTGAGCCTTCCCTGCCTGACTTGGACTCGCTGTTGCTTGCCCTTGTTTTGCTGGTTCCCAGGGCGCTGATTCTGAGGCTTGTTCTATGGGCAGTCCTTGATAAAATGGCTGCTACTGTCACACTTGAAGCATGAGTAGCCACCTCTAGGACGAAGCGGCTGCTGCACATTTTGCCTTGGCGCCTGTTGTTGCTGCGGTGGTGGTGGGAAACGAGGTGCACCCTGTTGTGGTGGCCTGGCAACCCAACGCCCACGCTGAGGTGTCCTCTGCTGTCCCTGTGGTGCAGCCGGTGGAACCAAGCGGGACCTCTGAGTTTGCCAACTTGAAGGGGCAGCAGGAGCCTTTCTTTTCTTCTCGGCCTTATGAGCCAAGTTGGTGTCTTCCTGGGCAATGGAAATGTTCACAAGCTCACCATAAGTGGCAACTCGTGTAGAGGTCAACTGTGCCTTGAGCTTGGAATTAAGGCCACGACCGAACCGTTCCATCTTCTTTTCATTTGAATCAGCATGATGGCCCGCCTAAGGACACAGACCATTGAAGGCCTGCGAGTATTGGAGCACAGTGCGGGTTCCCTCAGAGCCAGGAACTCGTTCAGCTTCCTCTCAACAAGACCAGCAGGAATATGGTGTGCCTTGAAAGCAGTCTTGAATTCCTCCCACTTAATGACATGGTTCTCCTGCTGAAGAGACAGATAGTTCTCCCACCATAGGAGAGCTGTGCCACGGAGCTGCTGTGCTGCAAAAACCACTTTGCGGTTTGGAGTACAAGGTGTAGCCAGGATCGAGAATTTGGATTCGATGGCCCGAATCCATGCATCAGCTTCCAAGGGCTCCGTGGCTCTTCAAAACACGAGAGGCAGGGTAGCCAAGAAATCCTCGTATCGGGCCACTTGGGGTGGAGGAGCATGATGACCACCCTGCTGCTGCTGCATTTGCTGCTGCATCATCTGCTATTGCTGCTGCAAATTACAGAGGATCTCCGTTTGGGTAGCGTACAGCTGCTGCCACGCTGGGGGTTGTGGCGGTTGCGGTGGTGGTGGCTGTTGCCCTTCGTGCCCTTGCTGGTTGGCGTTCGAACCGCTAGCATCATGACCACTGCGAGTGATAGCCATCTGCAGTAGGTACTTGTATTAGCCACAATTCTTAAGCTTGCATAAATCAATGACAAGATAGAACGTGGCAATATAATAAAGTTTATTGCGTAAGGACAACATATCAGCAAGCAGTTTGGGAAGAAAAATCGTATCTCCCAACAGGAAGCAAGTTAGATGCACCTGTTCGGTAAGTGGCTTGGAAATTTCGTACCCTACAACTTTCGTGTTTGGCTCAGAACCAAAATCGAGCTGGAACTATGCCGAAAAATTCAAGTTTCAATTATCTGTTTTTGCTGTTTTACAGGAGGCGCAGCCGTAGTGTTTTGGTCGCCAATTTAGTTTCGCTTAACCAATGAGGTTGCATTTTGGTGAGCGTTTTGTTTGACAAATTTCAGACAACTTTGTAGTTCATGTCACAGCCCAGAAGTGAAGGGAAAACACCTTAATAAATTAAACAAGGGCAGCTGCAGAAAGTTTTCAGCACAACCGTTACATCCATTCTCAAGTTTTTGGGGACCCCAATCCCCACGCCAAAAGGATTACATGTTCATAAGCTTAAATGAATACTCAACTTCAACTAGCCTATTACATCATGAAACCAAAATTTAGGCTACGCGGAGGAGTAACTTGCTACCGAACGCTCCTAGAAGTCGTCTAGGTTGTTAACTGTAGCTTGGCTGTCCATGGGAGACGGTGGAGCTTCAAAAGGTGGCATATCATCCTCTGTGTCCATATCCGACTTAGGCGCACCTGCTCCCCCATTTTATCCACCCTCATTTAGAAGATGTTGAGCATCATGGGCAGCTAGGATGGCATTGGCATGGTCCAAGTCAGCCTGCACGTTTTCGAGCTCATCTCTCACTTGAGCTATCTCATTGTTGGCATTATTGTGCTCCAAGTGGAGGTCGGCTAACTGTCTCTCCAAGTCTGCAATCATAGCATCTCTAGTAGTCACCTCTATGGATAAAGAGGTTCTCTATATCCAAAGGTCAAGAGCACGAGTAGATAGATCAATTGCAAGATTGAGCGCTGCATTTTGAGACCGTCCCCAGAGTAACTGCAGCCTGTGATAGGCCCTGATCCACATCATCAAGAGATAGGCTGATACATTGGGGTTCTCTGCCACCCTCAAAGGTGAGCTGAGATAGCATCTCATCCAGTGAGCATTGTCAGCTTGGACTGGTGGAAAGAGTCCAAGGAGCTGGTCCTCCACAAGTTCAGTATTCTAGGCACAGAATGAACTGATCCCATTGAGAGCGGCCATCTCACACGTTGCTTCAAGATGGTACCCATGGACTTCAACGCCCCATGTTGGAGAGCTTAGGTGTGGTGGGTGGTGGTACACAACCAAACGCACTCTGCACCGAGTGTAACACCCAGATTTCCAAAAAATCCAAATGCTTCTATATGCGTGCCCAGGATGTCCATATAACACATATAGATTATAAATATTGAATCATAGAGAACACAATGCTCGAATAAAATACTTTACATTAGAGTTTAACACAAGACATAGTCTTACAGAAATAACACAGCAGAAGTCTTAATATTATTAAACGTTCTTAACTAGGTAGAGCCTCAAGTCCACAGGGACACCGACTGGTTGAACATAGCTAGAAGTACGGCAGATCTCCCGGAAACTCAGCAAGCGACTGATCATTCAACGCTCCATCTGTTACCCATCTGGGATTTTGTTGAATAGTTGCAAGTGTAAGTAAACCATCTTACTTAACAAGTATAACACGGGTTATGCAAGAACAAAAGGCTTGACACGGTTAAACTGCATTAGCACTTTTAGTTGATTCATTTTATTATCATCCAAATTACTACAAATGAGTGTAAACCCATTTATAAACCCAATAATAATGTATAAGTAATCACATAATATACCAACATCAACCACTAACATCATCTTCTAATAAAAAAGGATCCAGGCCACTCGTAGCCATGAGCACGGCTATCATGATAGATCAACACTGTGCAGAGGTTTCGCCCTTTACCCGCCGGTCACATAAATAAAAAAGAACTTATGTTACGTGGACTTTCACAAAACACCCTAACAAACACAGTAGTCATTTTGGTTCAACATAGGTAGCATAACCCGCCGGTAGCATAACCCAAGAACTTATGTTACGTGGACTTTCACAAAACACCCTAACAAACGCTCAGGGCGCAACGTGAGGGGGTCAATGGCATCCAGAGCGAGCGCCGCAATCATCGCAACGTGTGAAGCTGTCGTACATTGGGCGCTTACATCACGGGACTTTGCCTAACGAGACATAGCCAACGGATAAATCTGTCCTCGATGGATCAAACTATACTCTCACGAATGTTCCCCACATATGCCTTTCGGTAGCCACTGGCGAGCTAGAGACGTACAAGCTAATTATCCAAGACCAGAGCCATTATAGTTCCAACGGCGGCGAACAAGTTCTTGGGTTGCCGCTTTAAGAACCGGACCTTACGGAGAGACATTAGAACAAAGCACAAAGCACATGCTCTAATTCCCTAGACCAAACCTTATAGAGACACTAGAACAAGGCACGAAGCACATGCTCTAGTTCCCCGAACCATGTTGCTAAAAAGCATCTTTTAATCATCATTGAAGTGAAACATTATTTCAATATTGACAATTAAATAAATGTTGTTCGCAGCGTGTAGCAAATTCTAACCATAATGCATATAACCCGGGTAAACAAGGAATAAGGTAAAGCCTAGGAACATCCTTAGTGTATAACAAAATTAGACACATGCATATGAACTATATGATTAAATGGTGTATGGGTAACAAGGATTGTCCGTGTTATACTTGCCTTCCTCAGTGTACTGCTGCTGCACCTGCTCTTCGGGAACGGGATCGTCGGCGAACTCAAACGGCTCGTCAACTACTCTCATTGATCACCACACAAGCATCCACACATACATGCAAACAAGGCATTTAATTAAAATAGTACACCAAACATTAACAAATGATGAAAAGAAGGCTTTAGAGTCACTGTACGCTTCACTCCGAACACATGAGCATGAAAATCACTCAAATCGGATTTAAAACAAAGAAACTACACTTAAAACAGGCTCTAGGGGCTTGCTGGTGAGAGTTTTAGGCTTTCAGGGGTGTTTTTGAAAGCAACCAGGGACTTAAAACATAATTTCGTATAAAAACAGAAGGACTTTTGAGTAAAAAGACCGAACAAGATGGCGGGTTCTATTTTCCAAAAGAGCAGGGGCTAAACCAAAAGAAAAAGGACTAAACTGTAAATATTTTTTAATAGAGGTGGACCGCGGGTTGATTTCCAAAAACTACAGGGGTGCTTTTGCAAAATTGCCAGGGCGATAGCTCGGAGCTGACGTCGGCTGACGTCACGGGCACTGTGCTGTGGACCGGCCATAGACCGCGTGTGACATCCCCGATGTGTAGAACCTTAAAATCTCTTTAAGAACAAGGTTAAAGGGCAGCATTAGTTGTAGCACACTTAAATAGATCTAAAATTCGAAATTTGAATTTCAATAAGGCTTTTTTGACACCCATCGGAGATCTCAAAAATTTTGAATTAAACTTGAAAATCTCCCAAAATAAAAGTTGTTTGTCATCAAAGATAAAGCCTAGTTACTATTGGGAACTTTTCCAAATCTTGCAGTTAAGCCCCTCAAACTCTAAAAACTGTGCAGAACACCTTTTCAAATATGGCTTGTTTGAGCTTAAAAAATTCGAAATTTCAGGTTCACCCGAAAAATAAAGTTGTGTCCCACTATTCAAACTCCAACTTTTGTGTTTGCACTTTTTGAAGTTCAATTCAAATTTTTGGAGTTTGACTCGTTTGAGTCCGGGAGCTCCACGGGCGTCCGGACAGGCACTCGACCAACTCTTCCTGAGGCCGGCAGCGGCTGCCACGTGGCCGACGAGCGGCGGCGACCCGACCAGGCCGGCCAAAACCACGGCAGCCATGTCTCTCCTCCCCGCGCGCACGCCAGCGCCCACGTCGGGTCAAATCACGCGCTGCACGAGCCGCCTTGCCACGGCGAGCGGCCACGCCATCATGGCGAGCCGAGTTCTGCCATTGGCCGCCGGCGCGCTCGTCGTGCAGAGCCCTCCGCAGCTGGATTCCCTCCCGCTACGTGCCAAGCACCTCTGCGGAGAATCTTCACTCGCCCACGCCAGAATCCCCCTCGCCCAACCGCGGCTCGCGCTCTGCCCGAGCTCGCAGGCCATCAATGGCGCGAACCGTCGTCCAACCACCCCGCGCGCGCTCCCAAGGCTGCTCATCCCTCTCTAGCTGGCCCCAACACTCCACCGAGCGACCTCACACTCTCTCCCAGCCAGCGCCCTGCCATTTCCCTCTCCTCCACGCTTGCTCCCATCTTCTTCCACCTCCGCCCGCAGTGAACCGAACCCGAGCTCCTGCCACCGCGAACCAAATCCCCCGTAATCCCCTCCATGGTTTCCCAATCCACCGCACCCAAAGCTCCCTCATTCGACAAGCTAGCCCCTCGACCCTTTCCTAGCTCGAATCGAGCCGCACTAGACGGGAATCGAAGCTTTTCCCCTCCGCTCGGCCTTTTCCACTGCAAGCTCCACCTCCACGTCGAGCCCTATACTCCGGCCATCCCCGTCTCCGCCAAGGCCCACGACGAGCTCCGCCTTCGTCCGGTGAAGCTCACGCGCCTCTCCGCGCCTCGGCTCGACCCCCGCAGCCGGCTACTGACGTCGCCGGAGCTAGCCGCTCCGCCGCTCACCGTCGACGAGCTGCGCCGCTTCACCACCGTCCTCAAGAGCTACCCCAAATGACTCGCGGTGAGCCCCTCATCGTTTTCCCCCACTTTCCCCGCGCTAGTTCGCCGTCTCCTCGCCGGAATCCGGTCGCCGGCGAGCCAAGGGCCTAGATGCGTTCCCCATTTTAGTTCTAGGGTCCTCCATGTAAGTTTCAAGTACTTGTTTGAAAGGTTTTAAAAGTTCTAGGGTCTCCGGCGTAAAAGAGATTCTTAAACCTAGATCCATTTTTCTGAGATCTTGTAAAATCCACTAAAAATCGTAGAAAGATCAGAAAAATGCACAAAAATACTCTCTAAACTCGTGAGGTTGTAAACTCCAATCTCATTTTTGTATGTATATACTTTTGAGGAAAAGTTTTTGAATTAAAATTCAAACTATGATTTTAGAGTTTTGTGCACCATTTCAAATCCTGAACTCTTCTGTAGCTGAGCTTTGGATATGTTGCTTGTATGGACTGTAGGAGCCTTGTGTCCAAAGGAGATTTATTTTGTGATTTCTGTTCTAGTTCGGTTCTGCATTTATTAAAAATAATTCGTGCAGCCAAAAATCACCATCTTCCACCACAGGTCTAGAAACTTGTTGGTACATGTAGTAAAAATTTTAAAATTAATCTTAGACTCTATTTCGGCCATCAAATAAATAGATGTTGGTTTTCGGATAGAAAATTTGTGAGGGCTGACCAGGTGTTATTTTTAGCCACCACTTGGTCAGAGCCTTTCTTTTACTCATGTCTAGCTCAGGTAGAGAAATCTTCTGTTTTGGAAGTAGTTTTGATTTTATATGATTTAATCTTGTTTCTTTGAGCAGCAACTTGAACTATTTTTAATAAATTCTGTGTAGCTTGGTTTTAGCTAAATTTTGGAGTATACTCCAGTAGCTGTCATAAAGTTTGTAGTTAAAAAGGATGAACAAATATAGAGAAACAAAAATGAGAAGAAACTAGAGTAGATTGAGTTTTTTTAAAAAGAAGTAGGTCACTTTTGATAATTATATAAATAAGGCATGTGGAGTTTTAAAATTACAGAACTAAAACACTTGCATAGAAATAATGGTTTGTATTGTTTTATATATGTACACAATCACCATCGTAATAGCATAAAATTCACACCACACACACTTTCTCTAATTTTGTGAAGAAAAGAATAAACCACTTATATGTCTAGGTGAATATGGCCTTCAAGAGCCTTACCTTTAGACTAAAAACCAGCAGCAACTCTTAAAACTTGTGCATCTCATGTAGAAGGCGCTCTCGCTGACGGCACCTACAACCTCGTCCCCACCAACGAAGAGGAGGCTCCCGAAGGCGGTGCTGACGTGATCGTGATTGACCCAGAGCCTGACGCCGGCGTAGCCCAAGAAGGCAAGCCCCGGAGCATAACCTAACTCTTAAACTTATGCAACTATGAATTATATATGCTTGTGCATTTACGTATGAAGGAATTGTTGGCATACCCTAGTTGCATAATTCTAGTACCTATGTCTTGAAATACTAGTATGATAGGGTCGATAGAGCAATGCTTTAGGACCGTTACAAGTCGAGTGATTCCTGTCACTCGCGAGATATAGGAGTTGCTTGTCTTTACTTATGTTGGAATCATAAGGATGGATGGGCGGGATGGTATGTGTAGATCTCCCGCCCGTGTATGATAATTGGATTAAGGTCGGAACGTGTGGTTCTGTGTGTTAAGTTTTTGAACGTACCACGCACATGCCGACCTATGGGAATCGGTAAGCCCGGTACCAGATTGAAACAGTTAGGACCGATAGCCATCTCTCCTTGGAAATATTTTGTTTCCCTTGCCGTACATAAGTGGATATATGCGTGATGCCATGAGTGAAGCGGTAAACCTTTATCCTAAGAGAATGGACCCGGCGCCGAATTGTGGATCGATGGGAAAGGTTGGGAGGTGCTTGTACCTTTTATAGCAAGCATTATCCGTGTGTGATGGGTTTTCCCTGGCCAGGTAGCAAAATTCGGTTCGAACTGTCCGCTTCTCGCGGTTAATGAGACTGCTTGACCGCTGTGCTGCATTGAGTAACAGGTGGAACTATGAGGATGATGAACTTGTTGTATGTACTAAATTGTATTGCACCACTTGTATGCTTAGAGAGGATGCTAATCTAGAATGGTTAACACTATTATAATTTGATGCTAAAATCAGGAAAGTAAGGATCCACTCTTAGTTGCTTTCTGGCAAACAAACCCACCAGCCAAAAGCCTCTCATGTCTAGAAGTCGGTGAAGTAGTTTTCACCCGACGGGTAAGCCTTGTTGAGTATTAGTATAGTCAGCCTTGCTTGTGGCTTTTATTTCAGGTACTGCTTTGGAGGAGGTGGTGAATTATGTCGCCTGGCCTGCCCAGGTTTCACCTGGCTGGCATGTCGAGTGGGTTCCGTCCTCTGCCGAGGATCGGGAGGAGTAGCACCATGGCCGGCTTCATTATGGTGTTGCTATGTATCGTCGTCAGTTTAATCTTTCCGCTGCAATGAACTCTCGTACTTTTATTTGAAATTCGAACTTGGTTTGTAATAACTTTATGATACTATTTATGTTAGTTGAATTTGTGGAATGTTGTAATTTCTGGGACTCACCTTCGTGCGGGCGCGTGTGTTGTTTCGATCGGGAAAGTACGTGGTTAATCGGGTATAATCCAACGGCGCTCCAGCTTATTCCGGATTAAGTGTCTGACTACTTGATTAGTGGTCCGTGGGTACTTAACTTGGAATAATTTCAGAGTGGTCTGCCACACCGCGTCCACGGGTCCACGGTGGACCGGGCTCATACTGGTTTCTCCTGTTTAGATCTGAGCCCCAGGATCTAGATCAGATGGTTGTGGGTTCTCCGGGCGGCTTTGACTCGCCGGGGACCAGAACTGGTGGTGGCGCCGCCCAGTTTCCCGGTGGGGCTCACCGGAGTTAGGCCAATCCGAGGCTACGGTGCTTGGTTTTGAACGATTCAAGGCTCGGGAGAGAGAGGGGATGAGGGGGAGTCCGTTTTGGGGGTCATGATCGAGGTTCGAACGGCGGTGGTGGCTGGCGACAAGCCATGGCAGGCGGCGGAGGCCGGCGAGGCTGCGCGGTCGCGAGATAGGGCAAGAGGATGCTGGGTTTGGCCGGGAAGCTTCCTCACCTTCTCGCGGAGCTCGAGAGCTAGCTCTTGGTGGCCGAATGATGGCGGTCGAGAAGGGTGGCATGAGCGCCGGCCAAGCTAGGGTTGCGGCGGCTCGGGAGCTTGGGAGCATGGCGGCTAGGTTACGAGGGGGGTTGAGGGCTGTGGCGGCATTTATATAGGCCGGGGAGGGGGTCTCGGCGTGCGCACCAAGCAAAGGAGGAGGCGGCGCAGGGTCGGGCTTTGGCTCGCTTCGTTGCGGCACAGGCGCAGCTAGAGGTGGGGGATGACGGCTAGGGCCCGCGCGTTAGCGGCTCAGAGGCGGAGGGCGAGGCGGGCTGCAGGCTGCGCTGGTGGGCTGGGCCGCGCGAGGGGAGAGGAGAAGCTGGGCCGGTTGCTGCGCTTAGGAGAAGGAGGGAAAGGATGGGCCGGGCTGGAAAAGAGAGGGAGAGAGGAAAAGTTTTCTTTTCTTTTATTCAAACACTCATTTGAATTCAAATTCAAATTCAAATTTGAATTCAACAATCAAAAAAAATGCACCAGCATGAATGCAACAATAATGTTTCTATTCCTTATATTTTCTTTTATTTTCCCTATATTAATTATGAGCACTTTAATATAAAAAGCCATTTAATTTGAATTCTTCTCATAGGGGCGGTAGAGGAGGCACAGGAGAGGCCAGAGGATGCACAGAGGAGACAGCTCGGGGCTTAGGAACTCGTGCGGATGGATGGGTGATGGGGCAGCGCCATTGACGGCCTGGCGAGCTCGGGCAGGGCGCGGCTGCGGGTTGGCGGTCAAGGATGCGGGCTCGGGCGGCGTGGGATACTCTGCGCGAGCCGTGGCGCGTAGCTGGCGCAAAGCCGGGTCGCATGGGACACCTGTCCAGCGTGCGCGAGCCGCGGTCTATGGCGGAGCTCTGCTCGCCATGATGGTGGCCCTCGTGGCGAGGCTGTCAGGGCACGGGCAGTGCGCGACTTGACCGGTGTAACACCCCTGGTGTTTAAAGCGTATAAATAAGAGTGATTAAACAAACTAAGGCACTATAAACCCTGAAACTAAATCACTAGTTGGAATGAGAATTACACATGAGGATCTTTAAGTTTGTACTCATGCATTGGTTCTTGAAATTTGAACCCTACAAAAACTTTTCTAGTACAAATCTAAAAATCTTCTCTTACAAAGTTGCACGGCAAAACTCTAAATACATGCTCTCGAGACGACGCATAAAAATCTCCTAAAAAGAAGTCAGGATTGAACGGCAAATTAAGTAATGCTTCTATGTCCTAAAGATCGTAAAGGACTAATGGCTCATATGAAGTCAACGCATGAAATAATTCTAACTAAAGATATTAATGACCTTCTGAGGGCAAGGTTCTAATTTAAAATTATAAATAAGAATTGTGACATCACAAACGTCTGATCAATATGAAAGGTTGTAGTTTCTATTGTTTCAAAACACCCTTTCTTTGGGAAAGTATTTTCTAATTATAAAACAAAACCACTTTCTCAAAAGGAAGTTGTGTATCTGAAAAGGTCATTTACAACCTTGGTGAGTTATGTATAACTCAGATGCTTAATCCACCAAACATAGGGAAATCAAGTTTGAAAGACCAACTCAACCATGAGATGAAAAACACGCGGCCACACACCCTTTTTAAGGGAGCACACTTCGGGCTATAAATAAAATAATATTTAGAGTGCTCCTAATGTTCTTAGTAAAATAATTGTTACTGATTTAATGTTAGGGTTAAACATTTGGACTAATAAAGCTTCCAGTCTCATCATGGCCTACATGTGGCAATCTTGTGGTTTTAAGTAATAAAATGAGAAATTGTTCACAACATGAGCTTTCATAAAGAACAAAGGATGTAAATTAATTAATATTTTAATATAAGTTATGTTGTAGTGACATAATTAAAGTTGAGCATATGAAATAAATAAGCTTTTAACCTCCGTGTATGTGTCCATGTTTTAACTTTAAGTTAAAATAAGATTTTACTCCCAGAATAAAAGGGGGTAGGACTTCAAATTGAAAACTCTCTTTGAGTATCATACCTCTGATGTTTAGTGACACTATTGAAAGGTTTAATAAAGGCGGGAGAGGTGAAATAAAATAATTAATAAAAGGAATTGGGAAGATAAGGCAATACAATGGAAAGGAAGTTATGATTTTACCAACCTATTGAAAAAGGGAGAAAACTTGGACTAACACTACCAAATGAGGAAGTTATTTAAGACTTGAGTCTTGGTCTTACAAAGATGGATTAGTATGCAAATAAAACACCTCCTCTTTTCTACCTTGTTCGAAATATCTTAAGAAGCAATTCAAATTGTGGAAATTGAAGTTGGATTAAAATCATGACTTGTAAAGAAAGTCCAAATTCTCTAATATAACTTTGATGGGTAAAAATCTTATAAAAGACTAGGTCCAAAATGTTGAATTTTCATCTTTTTCCCCATATTTTTGGAGTTGAACTGCTAGGGCCAAAAATTCATACCAAAATTCAAATTCAAGTCTTTTTGAATTTAAAACTGCATCTAAACCAAGAATGTTTTACAAATTTTCAAACCTCCATTGTAACACTAATGTTCTAAGGTTTCTAAAATGTATTTATTCATAATTTTTGGACCTTGGGAGCTATTTCTTTTAGAGCAACACTTTTAAATTGAAAATTTATTTCCTCTCTCTTACAGCCTGACCCCACCCGTCAGTCTCCTTCTTCCTCCTCACGACATCTCTCTCCTGCACGGGTTGGGCAGCGCCGGCGGTGGCGCCACGGGTCCCTGGCGCCCTTCTCCTCCCGAGCCACGCGAAATCCCATCTCTACCCCTCCCGGTCGTCTCCTATTTAAGCTCTCAGCTGCCCAAACCCTAGCCCCCTTCCATCTTCAGAGCTGCCGCCTCCATTGCCGCCATGGAAGCTCTGCTCGAGCTCGACCCCGAGGTTCTGCTGCCCCACGGCCTCCTCCGCGCCGCCCCTGACCTTCCCCTCCACCTCTCCAACGCGCCCAGCCGCCCAGTAGCCGCTCTGTCGGCCTGCAGCACCGCCGCCATGGCCACCAGAGCCCGTCGCCGCCCCTGCTCGCCGCCGCCCCCTTCCCGGCCTCCAATCCCCCGGTCCAAGGTGGGGAATGGAAAGCCCACGTCGCGGTGATGCTCCCCGTGCCTTTCCCCCTCGCCAAGACCTCGCCGGCGGTGGGGATTTCGCCGTCAATGGCCGGCCAGGGGCCTCCCTTCATCTTCTTCCTTCTGCAGGGTTCCCAATGTAAGATTCCAGGGGCTTAGCTGTGAAGTTTTGAAAAGTTCCAGGGGCTAGATCGAAAAATGAAACTGCAGATCTAGGGTACCGGCTGTGAACTTGTAAATTCAATATAAAATCGTACAAAAATCATAAAAATGCAAACCAAAATTCTTCGCACTCCTGGTGATGTCTATTTCATTTCCTTCACAGCATGTGTATGCTTTTGTTGCTTGGTTCAGTCTCTAAAAATCAAACTTTGAAAATGCACTTTTGTGCATAACTCCTAAACTACAGCAGCTATGAAAGTGATCTTTGGATATGTTATTACTCTGGTTACAAATGCTTTACAGTATCAATCTTGCACTGAGATATATTTTCTAGCTCCAGATATAAATTGTTTAAGTTTATCTCAGCTGAAACATTGTTCGAATTTTAGTAATTTTTCCCTTCAACAAAAATTAGCCAACTTTGTACAGTAATGTATCCATATTAGCAGCTATCTTAGAAAAATGCTAAACCCCATTTTTAGCTCTGCATACATGCTTAAATAAATTGGGGGATGAAAAAGGAGTAGCATTTGTTTGGCCCATGTTTGCTACTAAAACTGAGTACCCACTTGATAGATGAGCTACACATGACCTTATTTTGCTCCTATAAATAGTCCACCTTATTTTCCTGTGCATTTATTTTTATAGGATTTAATATCATCTCCGAGCGGCTGAAATGGTTGAAATTGTAGGAAATCCAAAAATTTAAATTACTTAATAGAATATGCTCAACCTTGCTGCAGCAAACATAAGCATAATGACCTAAGTTTATTCATGAAGTTTCACTAGAATTCGAATTATACAAATAGGACGACAAATTGGAGTTTGAATCTTGTTTAATAGAAGAACAGTTCTTTATCACACGCACGTGAAAGTAAAATTTAGGGGAAAAACTAAAATTATCCCAAAAACACCACCTGCGTTGCTAAATGAAGAAATAAAAAGTATAATTTTATATATGTACACAATCACCATCGAAAGTAAAAACCTTTATGGCACCCTTCCAAGTGTGTTGTAAGGTGAAAGAAGAGAATTCATTTTTGTCTAGGTGATTACGGCCTCAAATGCCCCGTGTTTTTTTTGCAACATTGAAATCAATGTAAATCTTATGCATATGCATCTCGTATAGATCCCGGAACATGCGTACCCATCCCGGATTTCGAAGAAGGACCACAGGAAGGATGGGAGAATGCTGCTGAAGCAAGTCAAACTAACTCTGCCTTAGCCCAAACTTTGAGTTGAGCAAGAAGGCAAGCCCCGGAGCATAACCTAACTTTACCAAATTATGCACTTTGAATTCTCTATGTTGTGCATTTACGTTTCAAGGAGTTGATTGAATACCGTAGCTGCAAATTTCCTAGTACCTATGACTTGCAACACTAGTATGAAAGGATTGATAGAGCATTGCTATAGGTCCGTTACAAGTCGAGTGATTTCCTATCACTCGCGAGACATAGGAATTGCTTGTCTTTACATATGTTGGAATCATAAGGATTGACGGGCGGGATGATAGATGTAGATCTCCCGTCCGTGTATGATAATTGATTTAAGGTCGGAAGGTGTGGATGCGTGTGTCAAGTTTTTGAACGTACCACATGCATGCCGGTATATGGGAGCCGGTAAGCCCGGTACCAGATTGAAGCAGCTAGGGCCGATAGCCATCTCTCCTTGGAAACTTTGTTTTCCCCTACCGTACACTTGTGGATATATGCGTGAGACTGTGAGTGAAGCAGTAAACCTTTATCCTAAGGAAATGGACCCGGTTCCGAATTGTGGATCGATGGGAAAGGTTGGGAAATGCTTGTACCTTTTATAGCAAGCAGAGTATCCGTGTGTGTTGGGTTTCCCCTGGCCAGGTAGCAGAAATTCGGTTCGAACTGTCCGCTTCTCGCGGTTAATGAGACTGCTTGACCACCATGCTACATCGAGTAACAAGTGGAATTATGAGATTATGAACTTGTTCTCTGAATTAATTTGTATTGCACCACTTGTATGCTTAGAAAGGATGCTAATATAGAATGGTTAAATTACTAGAATATGATGCTAAAACTTGAAAGCAAGGATCTACATTTAGTTGCTTTTTGGCAAACAAACCCACCAGCCAAAAGCCTCTCATGGTCTAGATGTCGGTGATATAGATTTCACCCGACGGGTAAGCCTTGCTGAGTATTAGTATACTCAGCCTTGCTTGTGGCATTAATTTACAGGTATACCGTTGGATGTCGATGCTATGACTTGGCCCGCTCAGATTCCCCCTGGCTGGCACATCGAATGGGTTCCGGCCTCTGCCGAGGATCGGGAGGAGTAGCATCGTGGCAGGCTTCAGCACGGTGTTATCTGTATCGTCGTTAGAGCGTTTTCTTCCGCTGCAATGAACCTTTAAATTCTGCTGTTATGAACTTTTAAATTCCGCTGCAAGACTTTGTACTCTGATTTGAAATTTGAACTCGGTTTGTAATAACTTGTGATATCTATGTGTGTAAGTTAATTTGTGGAATGTTGTAATCTCTGGAACTCACCTTCGTGTGGGTGTGCTGTTGTTTCGATCGAGAAAAGTTCGTGGTTTAATCGGGTTTAATCCGACGGCGCTCCAGCTTATTCCGGATTAAGTGCCTGACTACGTGATTAGTGGTCCCAAGGTACTTAACTTGGAATAATTTCGGAGTGGTCCGCCACAACCGGACGAAGGCGCTGGCGTGTGGGCGGGGAGGTGAGACACAGCTGCAGGGGGTTTTGCCAGCCAGACAGGGTCGCCGCCGCTCGCCGGCCACGTGGCGGCCGCTGGTGGCCTAGGGCAGAGCATGGCCGAGCTGCGGTCGGGACGCCCGGGGAGCTCTATGCTCTTAGCCCAATTTTCTTCAAAATTTTGATCTGAACATTCAAATATGCAAACACAAAAGTTGGAGTTTGGAATATGGGACACGACTTTCTTTTTGGGGTGAACCTGAAATTACCAATTTTTCAAGCTCAAACAAGCCATGTTTGAAAAGGTGTTCTGCATGATTTTTAGGGTTTTTGAGGGGCTTAACTGAAAAATTTGAAAAAGTTCCAAACAGTAACAAGGCTTCATTTGGGATGACAAACAACTTTTATATTTGGAGATTCTCAAGTTTAGTAGGAAATTTTCGAGATCTCAGCTGGGTGTCAAATCAGCCTTTTGGAATTTTAAACTTTGAATTTTTAAATCCAATTTAAGTGTATTTTCATTCCTTTGCTTTGTGGCGGACCACTCCGAAATTATTCCAAGTTAAGTACCCCAGGACCACCAACCAAGTAGTCAGGCACTTAATCCGGAATAAGCTGGAGCGCCGTCGAATTAAACCCGATTTAACCACGTACTTTTCTCGATCGAAACAACAGCACGCCCACACGAAGGTGAGTTCCAGAGATTACAACATTCCACAAATTTAACATACACAAAGGGGTAACATAGAGTTATTACAAACCGAGTTTGAATTTAAATCAGAGTATCAAATTCTTGCAGCGGAAATAAAGTAGTTCATTGCAGCGGAATTAAAAAGGATCATTGCAGCGGAAGATAAACTAACGACGATACAAGTAACACCATGATGAAGCCTGCCACGGTGCTACTCCTCCCGTTCCTCGGCAGAGGACGGAACCCACTCGATGTGCCATCCAGGGGGAACCTGGGTAGGCCAAGTCATGGCATGGACTGCCACATCCAACAATGTACCTGTAAATCAATGCCACAAGCAAGGCTGAGTATACTAATACTCAGCAAGGCTTACCCGTCGGGTGAAAACTACATCACCGACATCTAGACATGAGAGGCTTTTGGCTGGTGGGTTTGTTTGCCAAAAAGCAACTAAGAGTAGATCCTTGCTTTCTTGTTTTAGCATCATATTCTAGTAGATTTAACCATTCTAGATTAGCATCCTCTCTAAGCATACAAGTGGTGCAATACAATTTATTCCATACAACAAGTTCATCAATCTCATAGTTCCACTTGTTACTCAATGCAGCAAGGCGGTCAAGCAGTCTCATTAACCGCGAGAAGCGGACAGTTCGAACCGAATTTTGCTACCTGGCCAGGGGAAACCCAACACACACGGATAATGCTTGCTATAAAAGGTACAAGCACTTCCCAACCTTTCCCATCGATCCACAATTCGGATCCGAATCCACCTTCCTTAGGATAGAGGTTTACTGCTTCACTCACAGTCTCACGCATATATCCACAAGTGTACGGCAGGGGAAAACAAAGTTTCCAAGGAGAGATGGCTATTGGCCCTAGCTGCTTCAATCTGGTACCGGGCTTACCGATTCCCATATATCGGCATGCATGTGGTACGTCAAAAACTTGACACACTCAACCACACGTTTCGACCTTAAATCAATTATCATACACGGACGGGAGATCTACGTCTGCCATCCCGCCCGTAAATCCTTATGATTCCAACATAAGTAAAGACAAGCAACTCTGACAGGAAATCACTCGACTTGTAACGGGCCTAAAGCAATGCCCTATCGATCCTTTAATACTAGTGTTGCAAGTCATAGGTACTAGAAATGTGCAGCTAAGGTATTCAATCAACTCCTTGAAACATAAATGCACAAGCATAGGGAATTCATAGATGCATAAACTTTAAAGGTTAGGTTATGCTCCGGGGCTTGCCTTCTTGCTCTAGTTGGGGGTTAGCCTCCGGGTTGATCGATCCTTCGTCGGCACCTCCCTCCGGGATTCCTTCCTCGTCGGCGGGGATGAGATGGTAGGTGCCGTCCGGAATAGCGCCTTCTACATGAGATGATAACTTAATGTGGCTGTCTATTGATTCCAAGACTAAGGCCTTGAAGGCCATGTTCACCTAGACATGCTTAAGTACTATTATTTCCTTCACAAAAATAGAGTAGTGGTGTGGAAAATTTTTATTCATCTTTGATGGTGATTGTGTACATATATAAAAGAATTTCTATTTATTATTTTGAAATTAGGGTGCTGTTCTGAAATTTTAAACCTTTCCTTATTTTATTCTAACTAATTATCAAAAAGGTTTATTCTTTTATATAATTCAATTCCACATTAATTCCTTCTCATTTTTGTTTCTCATTTTCTGTTCATCCTTTTTATCTATAAACTTTATGACAGCTACTGGAGTATAAGAGCTAGGCTCACTCCAAAATTTAGCTAAATCTGAGCTACACAAAATTTATTAAAAATAGTACAAGCTGCTGCCAACAGAAATAAAATAAATTCATATAAAATTGAAAAATACATCCAAACCAGGAAATTTTCCTACCAGAGCTAGTCATGAGTACAAGGAGGGCTCTGGCCAAGTGGTGGCTCAAAATAACCCTTGGACAGTTCTCATTAAATTTCTATCCTAAAACACATAACTATTTATTTGCTAGTCTAAACAGAACAAAAATTAAGTTTTGCACTTTTAACAGATGTGCTAACAAGTTTTTAGGCCTCTGGAGAAAAATGGTGATTTTTAGTTGCATGGATTATTTTTAACAATTTCTGGACTACAAAAAGACAGGAAACACATTTTAATTCATAACCGAGGCTACAGTCCATATTTTTAGGTCCCCTTTGGACACAAGGTGTCCAAAGTCACTACAAACAACATACCCAAAGATCAACCCTAGCGGAGCTCTGGATTTGAAATGGTGCACAAGTTTCAAGTTTTACAGTTTGAATTTTAATTCAAAAATGGTTCACCAAAAGTATATACATGCTTAAATGAGATTGGAGTTTACAATCTCACGAGTCCAGGGAGTATTTTTGTGCATTTTTCTGATTTCTGTATGATTTTTAACGGATTTTACAAGATTCGCTGGAGACCCTAGAACTTTTAAAACCTTACGAACAGGTCCTTGATTTTTGCGCAGAGGACCCTAGAACTAAAAAGGGGAACGCAAACAAGTCCAGGGCTCGTCGGCGTTGCTACGCCGGCGAAACAACGGCGAGTTGGCTCGGGGAAAGTTGGGGGAAATGGAGAGGAGCTCACTGCGAGTCGGTTGAGGTAGGTCTCCCGGTCGGAGGTGAAGCGGCACGGCTCGTCGACGTTGAGTGTGACATCTCTGATGTCAAAAGAATTAAAGTGCAATTAAAATCAATGCAACAGGGAATCATGGGTTGAAATTCAAAAATCCATCAAAAATTCAAATTTAAATTCCAAAAACAAGGGTTGTTTGGCACCAACTGAAAACTCGAGATTTTTGTACAAAACATGAAAATCTCCAAAAATAAAAGTTGTTTTTCATCACAAATAAACCCTAGTCACTGTTTGGAACTTTTGAAAATTTTGCAGTTTAGTCCCTCAAAAACTCAAATTACCATTCTGGGCACCTTTTTGTTTTTGGGTTGTTTGAGCTTGAAAAACTTGGAATTTCAGGTTCACCCCAAAAAGAAAGTTGTGTCCCATCTTCCGAACTCCAACTTTTATTTTTACACTTTTTCAAGTTCAGTTCAAATTTTTGGAGAAATTTCGAATTTGAAAACGGAGCTCCACGGGCAAGCTATAGTGCCCCTGGCGCGCCCTGCGCTGGCCGGAGCTCGGCCGCCACGTGGCCGGCGAGCGGCGCAGGCGGCGCCGAGCTGGCCGAGCCGCGGCGGACGCTGGCGCTTGTCGCCTAGCTCTTGTCTCGCCCCTCCCGAGCCGTCACTTCGCCGTCGTCGAGCCGCTCCGCCTCGCGCCGCGCGACCGCCATCATGCGGTCGGAGCGCCGCCGTGGCCGCGCTCGCGCGTCGCGCTGAGGAGCTCCGCAGGCCGCGATTCCCCTCCGCTCCGTGCCAAATGCACCATTGAAGATCCCCCCGACGTCACTCGAGGATCCCCTCGCCCGGTCGAGTCACTCGCGCGCTGCCCGAGCTCGCTCCGCATTCATGGCGGCCTGCTCGCGCCGCGCCGCGCGCTCGCACGCTCCCGAGGCAACACAGTGCGTCCCTTGCGTGCCCAAGCACTCCACCGCGCACTCACACCCCTCCTCTCACTCGCTCACTTAGCCATTTCCGCTTTCTCGCACTCGCTCGGTCATCTTCTTCCTCGCGCCACGCGAACCGAGCCGAGCTTCTCCGAGAAATTCGCCTTCCACACTCCACCATTCCCAAATTCGTCGCGCACGAAGCTAGCCCTCTACCCCAGCTCCAAATCCCCCCACTTTCCCCAAGCTATTGTCGCTTCTCCGGCGAGAATTCGTGATTTCCCCCAAATCGCGATTTTCGGCCGCCGGAGCACCCGCACGTCGAGACCCTACTCCGAGCCGTCCCCGAGGTCAACCGAGCACGCCATTAGCTTCCTCGAGCTCCACTGGTGCTCTAGGACCCTTCAAACCTCGACGAACGCCCCCGACCTCACCGGCGTAGAAGCCGCGGCGGCCGCGCCGCCACTGCATCGTCGCCGGCGAAACCCCGACCATCCCCGGCCTCCAAACCGTCCCCAACTGACTCGTGGTGAGCCCAGGATGCTTTTCCCGCACTTCCCCGAGCCTAGTTCGCCGCCGTTTGGCCGGCGCAACTCCGGCGAGAGCCGAGGGCATAACTTCATCGTCTTCGTTTTTCTAGGGGCCTCTGCGCAAAAACCAGGGACTTGTTCGTGAAGTTTTGAAAGTTCTAGGGTTCCCTGCGTAAAAAGATTCTTAAACCTAGGTTTGATTTTCCCGAATCTTGTAAAATCCATTAAAACTCGTACAAAAATCAGAAAAATGCACAAAAATACTCCCTGGATTCGTGAGAGTCTAAGCTCCAATCTCCTTTAGACATGTGTATGCTTTTGATGAACCGATTTTGAATTAAAATTCAAACTGTGGAAATTGAAAGTTGTGCACCATTTCAAATCCAGAGCTCCGCTAGGGTTGATCTTTGGATATGTTGTGCGTAGTGACTTTGGACAGCTTCTGCCCAAAGGGGACCTAAAAATATGAACTGTAGCTCCAGTTATGAATTAAAATGTGTTTCCTGTCTTTTTGCAGTGCAGAAATCATTAAAAATAATCTGTGCAGTGAAAAATCATCATTTTGCTCCAGAGGACTAAAAACTTGTTAGCACACCTGATAAAAATGAAAAACTCAATTTTTGCTCTGTTTAGGCTAGCAAATAAATAAATATGTGTTTTTGGATAGAAATTTATTGAGGACTATCCAAGGGTTATTTTGAGCCACCACTTGGCCAGAGCCCTCCTCATGCTTATGACTAGCTTTGGTAGGACAATCTCCTGAAATGGATGAATTTTCAATTTTATATGATTTTATTTCACTTCTGCAGATGGCTGTTTGATATATTTTTAATAAATTATGTGTAGCTCAGAATTAGCTAAATTTTGGAGTGAGCTTAGCTCTTATACTCCAGTAGCTGTCATAAAGTTTATAGGTAAAAATGTTGAGCAGAAATGGAGAAACAAAAATGGGAAGGAATCTAGGTGGAATTTGATTTATTTAAAAGAATAAACCTTTTTGTTAATTAGTTAGAGTAAAATAAAGAAAGTCTGAAATTTCAGAACAGCACCCTAAATTATGAAGTAATAAATAGAATTCTTTTATATATGTACACAATCACCATCGAAGTCAAATAAAACTTTTTCCACACCTCCACCCTGCTTTTATGAAGAAAATGGTAATTCATAAGCATGTCTAGGTGAATATGGCCTTCAAAGGCCTTAATCTTAGAATCTTTAGGCAGCCGCCTTAAACTATGCATATCATGTAGAAGGCGCTATCCCGGACGGCAACTACCACCTCATCCCCGCAGACGAGGAAGAAGTCCCGGAGGAAGGTGCCGGTGCAGGATCGACCAACCCGGAGGCTAACCCCCAGTTTGAGCAAGAAGGCAAGCCCCGGAGCATAACCTAACATTTACCAATTATGCATCTATGATTTTCCTATGCTTGTGCATTTACGTTTCAAGGAGTTGATTGAATACCTTAGCTGCACATTTCCTAGTACCTATGACTTGCAACACTAGTATGAGAGGATCGATAGAGCATTGCTATAGGTCCGTTACAAGTCGAGTGATTTCCTGTCACTCGCGAGACATAGGAATTGCTTGTCTTTACTTATGTTGAAATCATAAGGATTGACGGGCGGGATGATAGATGTAGATCTCCCGTCCGTGTATGATAATTGATTTAAGGTCGGAATGTGTGGATGAGTGTGTCAAGTTTTTGAACGTACCACATGCATGCCGATATATGGGAGTCGGTAAGCCCGGTACCAGATTGAAGCAGCTAGGGCCGATAGCCATCTCTCCTTGGAAACTTTGTTTTCCCCTGCCATACACTTGTGGATATATGCGTGAGACTGTGAGTGAAGCAGTAAACCTTTATCCTAAGGAAATGGACCCGGTTCCGAATTGTGGATCGATGGGAAAGGTTGGGAAATGCTTGTACCTTTTATAGCAAGCAGAGTATCCGTGTGTGTTGGGTTTCCCCTGGCCAGGTAGCAGAAATTCGGTTCGAACTGTCCGCTTCTCGCGGTTAATGAGACTGCTTGACCGCCATGCTACATTGAGTAACAAGTGGAATTACGAGATTTATGAACTTGTTGTATGAATTAAATTGTATTGCACCACTTGTATGCTTAGAGAGGATGCTAATTTAGAATGGTTAAAATTTACTAGAATATGATGCTAAAATTTGAAAGCAAGGACCTACTCTTAGTTGCTTTTTGGCAAACAAACCCACCAGCCAAAAGCCTCTCATTGTCTAGATGTCGGTGATATAGATTTCACCCGACGGGTAAGCCTTGCTGAGTATTAGTATACTCAGCCTTGCTTGTGGCATTAATTTACAGGTACACCGTTGGATGTCGATGCTTTGACTTGGCCTGCCCAGGTTCCCCCTGGCTGGCACATCGAATGGGTTCCGTCCTCTGCCGAGGATAGGGAGGAGTAGCATCGTGGCAGGCTTCAGCACGGTGTTATTTGTATCGTCGTTAGATTCTTCCGCTGCTATGAACTTTTATTTCCGCTGCAAGACTTTTGTACTCTGATTTAAATTTGAACTCGGTTTGTAATAACTTTGAGATTCAATTTGTGTATGTCAATTTGTGGAATGTTGTAATCTCTGGAACTCACCTTCGTGTGGGCGTGCTGTTGTTTCGATCGAGAAAAGTACGTGGTTTAATCGGGTTTAATCCGACGGCGCTCCAGCTTATTCCGGATTAAGTGCCTGACTACGTGATTAGTGTTCCCAAGGTACTTAACTTGGAATAATTTCGGAGTGGTCCGCCACATTGAGCGGCGGCGCGGTTAGCTCCGGCGACGTCGCTGGCGGCCTATGGTGGTCGAGGCGATGCGCGGAAGGGCGTGTGAGCTTCACTGGACGATGGTGGAGCTCGTCGTGGGGTTCGTCTGCAGCGGGGATGGCCGGGGTATGGGGCTCGACGTGGAGGTGGTGCTTGCGGTGTTAATGGCCGAGCGGTGGGGAAAAGTCTCGATTCGCGGCGAGTGAGGCTCGATTCGAGCTGGGGAGTGCTCGAGCAGCTAGCAGGGTGAGTGAGCGAGCTTCACGCGCGGGGGATTGGAAAAGGGTGGAGGGATTCGCGGTCGATTTGAGTTTGCGGCGGGGAAGCTCGAGCTCGGCTCAAGGCGTCTCGAGGTGGAAGACGATGGAAGCGAAACGCGGTGAAGTGAGAATGGCTACGTGTGGACTGAGGGGAAGGAGTGTGAGTGCTCGGTGAAGGGTTTGGGTGTGCTAGCGAGCACCGAGGTGCCTCGGACGCGTGCGCACGCGCGCTCGGGCTGTTGAGGTCGCCGCTGTGACATCTCTGATGTCAAAAGAATTAAAAGTACACTTAAAACCAATGCAAAAGGGAATTATGGGTTGGAACTCGAAAATCCATCAAAAATTCAAATGGAAATTCAAAAACAAGGGTTGTTTGACACCCAACTGAAATCTCAAGAATTTTGTACTAAACTTGAAAATCTCCAAAAATAAAAGTTGTTAGTCATCACAAATAAGGCCTAGTCACTGTTTGGAACGTTTGAAAATTTTGCAGTTAGCCCCTCAAAAACTCGAAATACAGTTCTGGGCACCTTTTTGAATTTGGGTTGTTTGAGCTCGAAAAATTTGAAATTTCAGGTTCACCGCGAAAAGAAAGTTGTGTCCCACCTCTCAAACTCCAACTTTTATTTTCACAATTTTTCTTGTTCAGTTCAAATTTTTGGAGAAAATTCGAAAGAGGCACAGAAGCTCCTCGGGCGCCAACAGTGGCCCTGGCGCGCCCCTGCTCTGGCCGGAGCTCGGCCGCCACATGGCCGGCGAGCGGCGGAGGCCGTGCCGAGCTGGCCGAGCCATGGCGTCGGGTGGCGCTTGTTGCCTTGTGCTTGTCCGACTCCTTCCCGAGCCATCACGTCGCCAGCAACGTCGCGCTTCGCCTCGCGCCGCGCGAACGCCATCATGGCGGTCGGAGCGCCGCCGTGGCCGCGCGCTCGCGCGCGCGTCGCGCTGAGCCGCCTCGCGCGATTCTCCATCCCGCTACGCGCCACGGGCACTGTGGAGGATCCCTGCAGCGTATCTCAGCGCCCACGCCATGATCCTCCTCGCCCAACCGTCGCGCGCGCTCTGTTCGAGCTCGGGCGGGCTTCAATGGTGCGTCGCGTCGCTGTCGCTCCGCTCGCACGCTCCCGAGGCAGCATGACCCCGCTCTAGCGTGCCAAGGCACTCACCCGAGCCACTCACACACTCCACTAGCTCGCACACTTCTCCAGTTCGCTCCCTCGCGTCTCGCTCCGTCGTCTTCAACCTCGCGCCGCGCGGACCGAGCCGAGCTTCGAGACGAAATTCGCCCTCCACTCTCCACCATTCCCAAATTCCTCGCGCTCAGAGCTAGACCTCTACCCTAGCTCCCTTTCCCCCCTCTTCTCTCGAGCTATCATCGCTTCTCCGGCGAGAAATCGAGATTTCCCCCAAATCTCTATTTTCGGCCGCCGGAGCACCCTCACGTCGAGACCCTACGCCGAGCCGTCCCCGAGGTCAACCGAGCACGCCAACAGCTTCCCCGAGCTCCACTGGTGCTCTAGGATCCCTCAAACCCCGACGAGACCCACCGACCTCGCCCGAATCGAGCCCGCGGCGGCCGCACCGCCACCGCACGTCGCCGGCGAACTCCGAGCATCCCCCGGCCTCCCAACCGCCACCAATCGACTCGTGGTGAGCCCCTGGTTCTTTTCCCCCACTTCCCCGACCCTAGTTCGCCGTCGTTTGGCCGGCGCAACTCCGGCGACGAGCCGAGGACCATAGTTCATCGTCTTCGTTTTTCCAGGGTTCCCAGTGTAAAAGTCAAGGACCTGTTCGTAAGGTTTTAAAAGTTCTAGGGTCTCCAGCGTAAAAAGATTCTTAAACCTAGATCTATTTTTCCCGAATCTTGTAAAATCCGTTAAAAATCGTAAAAAAATCAGAAAAATGCACAAAAATACTCCCTGGATTTGTGAGATTGTAAACTCCAATCTCATTTAAGCTTGTATATACTTTTGGTGAACCATTTTTGAATTAAAATTCAAACTGTAAAATTTGAAACTTATGCACCATTTCAAATCCAGAGCTCCGTTAGGGTTGATCTTTGGATATGTTGTTTGCAGTGACTTTGGACACCTTGTGTCCAAAGGGGACCTAAAAATATGGACTGTAGCCTCGGTTATGATTTAAAATGTGTTTTCTGACTTTTGGTAGTCCAGAAATTGTTAAAAAGAATCCATGCAGTGAAAAATCACCATTTTTCTCCAGAGGCCTAAAAACTTGTTAGCACCCCTGTTAAAAATGCAAAACTTAATTTTTGCTCTGTTTAGACTAGCAAATAAATAGTTATGTGTTTTAGGATAGAAATTTAGTGAGGACTGTCCAAGGGTTATTTTGAGCCACCACTTGGCCAGAGCCCTCCTTGCACTCATGACTAGCTCTGGTAGGAAAATTTCCTGGTTTGGATGTAGTTTCAATTTTATATGAATTTATTTCATTTCTGCAGGCAGCAGTTTAATTTATTTTTCATAAATTCTGTGTAGCTCAGATTTAGCTAAATTTTGGAGTGAGCCTAACTCTTATACTCCAGTAGCTGTCATAAAGTTTATAGATAAAAAGGATGACCAGAAAATGAGAAACAAAAATGAGAAGGAATCAATGTGGAAATTGAGTTATATAAAAGAATAAACCTTTTGATAATTAGTTGGAATAAAATAAGGAAAGTCTAAAATTCCAGAACAGCACCTTAGCTTCAAAATAATAAATAGAAATTCTTTTATATATGTACACAATCACCATCGAAAATGAATAAAAATTTTCCACACCACTACTCTATTTTTGTGAAGGAAAGAGTAGTACTTAAGCATGTCTAGGTGAATATGGCCTTCAAGGCCTTGGTGTTGGAATCAATAGGCAGCCGCAATAAGTTATGCATCTCATGTAGAAGGCGCTATTCCGGACGGCACCTACCATCTGATCCCCGCTGACGAGGAAGGAATCCCGGAGGGAGGTGCCGGCGAAGGATCGATCAACCCGGAGGCTAACCTCCAGCTAGAGCAAGAAGGCAAGCCCCGGAGCATAACCCAACCTTTAAAGTTTATGCATCTATGAATTCCCTATGCTTGTGCATTTACGTTTCAAGGAGTTGATTGAATACCTTAGCTGCACTTTCCTAGTACCTATGACTTGCAACACTAGTATGAAAGGATCGATAGGGCATTGCTTTAGGTCCGTTACAAGTCGAGTGATTTCCTGTCACTCGCGAGACATAGGAGTTGCTTGTCTTTACTTATGTTGGAATCATAAGGATTGACGGGCGGGGTGATAGATGTAGATCTCCCGTCCGTGTATGATAATTGATTTAAGGTCGAAACGTGTGGTTGAGTGTGTCAAGTTTTTGAACGTACCACATGCATGCCGATATATGGGAATCGGTAAGCCCGGTACCAGATTGAAGTAGCTAGGGCCGATAGCCATCTCTCGTTGGAAACTTTTGTTTCCCCTGCCGTACACTTGTGGATATATGCGTGAGACTGTGAGTGAAGCAGTAAACCTTTATCCTAAGGAAGTGGACCCGGTTCCGAATTGTGGATCGATGGGAAAGGTTGGGAAGTGCTTGTACCTTTTATAGCAAGCATTATCCGTGTGTGTTGGGTTTCCCCTAGCCAGGTAGCAAAATTCGGTTCGAACTGTCCGCTTCTCGCGGTTAATGAGACTGCTTGACCGCCTTGCTGCATTGAGTAACAAGTGGAACTATGAGATTGATGAACTTGTTCTATGAAATAAATGGTATTGCACCACTTGTATGCTTAGAGAGGATGCTAATCTAGAATGGTTAAATCTACTCGAATATGATGCTAAAACATGAAAGCAAGGACCTACTCTTAGTTGCTTTTTGGCAAACAAACCCACCAGCCAAAAGCCTCACATGTCTAGATGTCGGTGATGTAGATTTCACCCGACGGGTAAGCCTTGCTGAGTATTAGTATACTCAGCCTTGCTTGTGGCATTGATTTACAGGTACAATGTTGGATGTGGCAGTTGATGCTTTGACTTGGCCTACCCAGGTTCCCCCTGGATGGCACATCGAGTGGGTTCCGTCCTCTGCCGAGGAACGGGAGGAGTAGCACCGTGGCAGGCTTCAGCATGGTGGATAACTTTGAGATACCCCTTTATGTATGTTAAATTGTGGAATGTTGTAATCTCTGGAACTCACCTTCGTGTGGGCGTGCTGTTGTTTCGATCGAGAAAAGTACGTGGTTAAATCGGGTTTAATCCGACGGCGCTCCAGCTTATTCCGGATCAAGTGCCTGACTACTTGATTAGTGGTCCTGGGGTACTTAACTTGGAATAATTTCGGAGTGGTCCGCCACAGCTGGCATCAGAGCCGAAACAGCGCACCGGAGAGAGCAACAAACCTTTAATAAACATTTTTCAATAAAATTTGCCAACTCGTACTTCCGCCGCGCTTTGTGAAGGAAGGTTATTATTAGAACCGTTAAGGATGTTACCTAGCGTGAAGCCTATATGGGTTAAGGGATCACGATATGATAGGTGGCAAATAATATATTATACTGACTTCCAGCACATTTTATTCTGTCATTTATTTTACGCAATGAGGGGCGCAAGGTACGGCGATTGCTGTAACGTACCACGGCACTATATGAAAATATAGTGGCGGCATATAGTCAATACGCTGTGATGGCGTATGAAACTAGAATAGCATGGTGGGCGCAAGGTACGGCGATTGCTGTAGCGTACCATGGAATCATATGCAAATATGATGGCGGCACAAAGTTAATACGCTATCTCATGAGCGTATGAAATTGTCAATATGTTGCCTTGGTGACATATGAACATTGCCCGTTCAATGTTAAACGTTCAGGTGCCACCTCTATAGTGGGTGGTGATGAATGGAGACGCTTTCGTGAGTGTTGGCACGAAAGGTTGATTATATATGCTCTAGAATGGAAATTTCTGCAGGTACACTAACCGCGATTCCGTATGTTTGAACGGTTAGAAAAGTTCGGCTAGATAATATAGGGAGACGGATATTGCCTAGCCACCGGCACTAACTTCGTAGGCCAAAAGTTTGTTGGCATGTGTGTTGGCGAGAACGAATACGCCACTCATGCATTGCATCTCACTGAAATAATATTGAGCCTTAACACGTGACCAATCAAACCGCCGTCAAATTGTAAATCACAACCCGAAGCTCTGTCAAACCAGTCTGTTTGCACCTTTAATTCGAAATTGAAAACGTTGTCAAACGAAAACGTGTTCAACACGAAAGATGCCATAAAAGTTATGAAGTTTATGCTGCAGAAATTTCAACGAAAATGGTTCAGTAAAACTGGAGTTATGCTTAAAATGGTAACCCCCTGTCTGCTGGAAATTTCTGGGAACAGTGAGATAAAAATTGAATTTTTACACCATCTTAATCACAGTTTCTGCTCAAACCTTCTACATGAAACTTGTTTGGAATTTGTGAACCAATGTCCTGGCCAAATCTGAGAATTTTTGAGCTTGTAGATTTTGAGTTTTATAATTTTTACTACATTGTCCAGAATCTGTTTTGTTTTCGTGGCGCTAACCGGTTCTCACCCTTGTCCTTTTCTTTTTGGTTCAGAATGGATGCTCACGCTGACTTGGCCAGCTACCCCAACGACGTGTCCTTTTCAGATTGCCTGGGATGGGAAGGCTTCCCTAGCATTCTGTGGTCGGTTTTGCAGGCGCTCGACTACCCTACCCCGCCACAGTATGAGAGGACCCTCATCCGAGACCGTAGTGTGACCCGTTCTCGTGTGCGTTTGGTGGTATATCGCCATCCACCATGTCCTAGCTCCCCCACTTGGAGTGTGTAAGTTCATGGACACCACATGGAGACGACTTGTGAGCTAGCCGCCTTGAATGGCATTAGTTCTTTTGTTGCTCAGAACCAGGATTGGTAGAGCACCAGTTGCTTGGACTGTTTCCACCGACTCAGCCGGATGATCCCCATTGGATGAGATGCTACCTTAGCTCCCCTTTGAGGATGGCGGAAAATCCCGTCGCTGCAGCTGCACTGATGATGAGGTGGATCCGAGCCTACCACCGCTTGCAGGCACTCTTGGGACGATCGCAGAGCGAGATGCTCAACCTTGCTATGGACATGTCCGCCCGTGCCCGTGACATTGGGGTTGAGAGGACCTCATTGTCCATTGAGGTGACCACCAGGGATGCCATGATTGCTGACTTGGAGAGGCAATTGAATGATCTCCACATCGCGCACAACAACGTCCAAAATGAGCTAGCCCAGACAAGAGATGAACTTGAGGAGGTACACGGTACTTTGGAGCATGCTAATGCTATGTTAGCCGCCCATGATGCTCAGCACCTTCTTGAGCAAGAGGGAGAGCAAGGAGAGGGAGAGGCCCCCGATTCCGACATGGATACAGAAGATGATATGCCGCCCCTTCCAGCTCCACCATCACCTATGGGCAGCGAGGCTACCGCTAACAACTTAGATAACTTCTAGAGTGGTAGTAGCAAGTTACTCCTCCCCTAGGCCTAAATTTTGGCTTCATGTTGTAATAGGCTAGATGGAGTTGAGCTCCCCTTTAATCTTTTGAGGCAATGTAATTTAATGGTGTGGTCGTGATCCAAAACTTGATGAAAGTTGTAATGGCTGTGTTGAAAACATTCTGCAGCTAACCTTGTTTTAATTATTGATGGGTTTTCCATTCATTTCTGGGCTGTGATGTGAACTACAAAGTTGTTTGGAATTGGTCAAACAAAATGTTCACCAATTTTCAACCTCATTGGTTAAGCGAGATAAAAATGGCAACCAAAACACTACAGCTCGGCCTGCTGTAAAACAGCAAACGTAGAGAGCTAAAGATTGAATTTTTCGGCTTAGTTCCAGTCCGAATTTGAATCTGAGCCAAACATGAAAGTTGTAGAGCATGAAATTTTCGAGCTACTGACCGAATTGGGGCATTTTACTTGCTTCCTGTTGGGAGATATGATTTTTCTTCCGAACTGTGTGTTGACATGTCATTCCTAAACTTCAATATATTGTCACGTTCTATCTTGTCATCATTATGCAAGCTTATGAAATGTGGCTAATACAAGTACCTATTGCAGATGGCGATCACCCGCAGCGGTCATGACGCTAGTGGCTCCAATGCTAACCAGCAGGGGCCAGAGGGGCAGCAACAGCCGCCACCACCTCCGCCACCGCAGCAACCTCCGACGTGGCAGCAATTGTACGCTACGCAAACGGAGATCCTACGGAACCTGCAGCATCAGCAACAAATGATGCAACAGCAGATGCTGCAGCAGGGAGGTCAACGGGCCCCTCAGCCTCAAGTGGCCAGATACGAGGATTTTCTGGCTACACACCCGCCGATATTCTCGAGAGCCGATGAGCCCCTGGAGGCCGATACGTGGATTCGAGCCATCGAGTCCAAGTTCACCATCCTGGCCACGCCTTGCACTTCCAACCGCAAGGTAGTGTTCGCGGCGCAGCAGCTCCGCGGCCCAGCTCTCCTATGGTGGGAGAACTACCTGGCCCTGCAGCAAGAGGGTCATGTGGTTGAATGGGATGAGTTCAAGACGGCGTTCAAGGCTCATCATATTCCTGCTGGCTTGGTAGAGCGGAAGTTGAACGAATTTCTGGCTCTGACCCAGGGCACCCGCACGGTGATCCAATACGTCCAGGCCTTCAATGGTCTGTGCCCATATGCGGGTCATCACGCCGATTCTGATGAGAAGAAGTTGGAGAGGTTCCGACGTGGCCTCAATACCAAGTTGAAGGCTCAATTGGCCACCACCCGTGCTGCCACATATGGCGATCTTGTGAACCTCGCCATTGCCCAAGAAGACGCCAACACGGTGCACAAGGCGGAAAAGAAGAGGAAAGCTCCCGCTGGACCCTCGAGCGCGCAGCCGCAGAGATTCCGCTTGGTTCCCCCGGCTGCACCGCAAGGACAGTCCAGGGCACCTCAGGAAGGTGGATGGGTTGCTAGGCCGCCACAGCCTAATGCACCCCGTTTCCCTCCACCGCCGCAGCAGCAACCGGCGCCAAGACAGAACGCACCACAGCCAGCTCGCCCTGGAGCCGGCTATCAGTGCTTCAAGTGCGGAAGTAACAGCCACTTTATCAAGGATTGCCCGCAGAACAAGCAGCAGAACCAGCGCCCGGGAAATCAGCAGAACAAGGGCAAACAGCAGCAGCGTGTGCAGGTCCGACAAGGACGGCTTAACTACACCACCTTGGCCGACCTACCCGAGGGAGCCCCAGACATGACTGGTACCTTCCCTATCCACACTCAACCTGTTGTGATACTGTTCGATTCCGGGGCAACGCATAGTTTTATAAGCACAAGATTTCATGTGAAATGTGGGTTAAAATCTTACCATACCAAATCATCATATGTGATATCAACTGCGGGAGGTAAAATAGCATCCAACCAAGTCTCCCAAAAAGTTCCAATCAGGCTGGGAAGTAAAATATTTCTTACTGATTTAATTCTGCTTGGTATGGAAGGCATTGACATTGTCTTGGGAGCCAATTGGATGACTCAACATAAGGTCGTGCTAGATGTATGGGAACGAGTTGTTGAAATAAACTCGCCTACGCATGGCCCTAGTGTGCTATATCTGCCACAACGGACTTGCGTCAATGCGTGTGCTTATACGATGGTAGAAACCCAACTAAAGGACATTCCGGTGGTATGTGAGTATGCCGATGTTTTTCCGGATGACTTACCTGGGATGCCGCCGGATAGGGACATTGAATTTGTGATTGAACTTCAACCTAGCACGGCACCTATATCAAAGAGACCATATAGAATGCCACCCAATGAATTGGCTGAATTAAAAATTCAACTCCAAGAATTGCTAGACAAGGGTTTCATTCGTTCAAGTGTGTCACCTTGGGGATGTCCCGCTATCTTTGTGAAGAAGAAGGACCATTCCTTGAGGTTGTGTATCGATTACCGGCCTCTCAATGCGGTGACTATTAAGAACAAGTACCCACTCCCCCGTATTGACATCCTGTTTGACGAACTAGCGGGCGCCAGAGTGTTCTCCAAGATGGACCTTCGCTCTGGCTATCACCAAATAAAAATCCGACCTTGTGACATTCCAAAGACTGCCTTTTCTACACGTTACGGACTTTATGAGTTCTTGGTCATGTCTTTTGGACTCACCAATGCCCCAGCCTATTTCATGTACCTCATGAATTCGGTTTTCATGTCAGAACTAGACAAGTTTGTGGTGGTTTTCATTGACGACATTCTCATATATTCCAAGAATGAGGAAGAGCATGCCGAGCACCTTCGCATTGTTCTTCAAAGATTGAGAGATCACCAGCTCTACGCCAAGTTCTCCAAGTGCGAATTCTGGCTGGAGAGTGTGAAATTTTTAGGTCACACGGTTTCCAAGGATGGTATATCCGTGGATCCAACCAAAGTGCAAGAGGTGCTGGATTGGCAACCACCTACCTCTGTTCATGAGATTCGGAGTTTTCTGGGTTTAGCCGGTTATTATCGCCGTTTTATTCCGGACTTCTCTCGGATTGCGAAACCCATGACCGAACTCTTAAAGAAGGGAGTCAAGTTTGAGTGGAATGACAAATGTGATGAAGCTTTCCACACTTTGAGAAAACATTTAACTTCAGCCCCAGTTTTAGCTCAACACGATTGCACCAAGCCCTATGACGTCTATTGCGATGCTTCACGCACCGGACTTGGTTGCGTCCTCATGCAAGAGAACCGAGTCATTGCTTATGCTTCTCGAGCACTTCGGCCTCATGAGCAAAACTACCCCACGCATGATCTTGAGTTAGCAGCGGTTATTCATGCTCTCAAGATGTGGAGACACTATCTGATGGGTGTTCCATGCAACATATACACTGACCACAAGAGCCTCAAATATGTCTTTACTCAGGCACATTTGAATATGAGGCAGTGGAGATGGTTGGAGTTAGCAAAGGACTATGACCTTAGTTTGCATTATCACCCCGGCAAGGCAAATGTGGTTGCGGATGCACTAAGTCGCAAAGCTCATTGTCATTGTCTTTCCGTGGAGTCCTACACTGACACCTTGTGCCATGAAATGGCAAAGCTCAACTTAGAGATTGTTCCGCACGGGTACTTCAACCATATCTCTGTCGAACCAACCTTGCACGATCAGATTGTTGGAGCCCAATTAAATGATGCAAAGATTAAAATTCTTAAAAGAAAATTGTCAAAGGAGAAGGTGAAGGAAAAATACAGGTGTTTCCGGCTTGATGGGCAGGGAGTGATGTGGTTTGGACATCGCCTCGTGGTGCCCAAAAACACGGAACTCCGGAGGAAGATTATGGATGAGGCCCATCTCTCTAAATTTTCTATCCATCCCGGTAGCACCAAAATGTACCAAGATTTGAAACAAAACTTTTGGTGGACTTGGATGAAGCGAGAAATTGCCACGTATGTGTCGGAATGTGACACGTGTCAGCGGGTTAAGGCTAGCCACTTAAAGGTAGCAGGCACGCTTCAACCTCTACCTATTCCCTCGTGGAAGTGGGAAGATATAAGCATGGACTTCATTGTTGGACTTCCCAGAACCCCTCAGGGGCATGACTCCATTTGGGTAATTGTGGACCGCCTTACCAAGACCGCACATTTTATTCCGGTCAATACAATTTATACCGCTAAGAAGTACGCCGAGATTTATTTGGAAAAGATCGTTTGTCTACATGGGGTACCCAAGACGATAATTTCAGATCGTGGTACTCAGTTCGTAGCGCGCTTTTGGGAACAATTGCAACTGTCCCTAGGCACAAAACTGATATGTAGTTCAGCATATCACCCTCAGACCGATGGGCAGACGGAAAGGGTAAATCAAATACTTGAGGATATGCTTCGAGCTTGTGTTATCCATTATGGGAAGAATTGGGAGAAATGTTTATCTCTGGCAGAATTCTCCTATAACAACAGCTACCAAGCGAGTCTTAAGATGGCACCTTTCGAGGCCTTATATGGTAGAAGATGTCGGACCCCGTTGTGTTGGTCCCAGGCAGGCGAGAGGTATACCTATGGCCCTGACCTTGTAAAGGAAGCAGAAGAAAAGGTTAGGATCGTTCGTGAAAATTTGAGAACCGCCCAGTCACGGCAAAAGAGTTACTTTGATCAACGGCGGAAGCCACTTCAATTCGAAGTTGGTGATCACGTGTATCTCAAGGTCTCCCCGACCAAGGGTGTGCAAAGATTTGGGTTAAAAGGAAAACTTGCACCTCGTTACATCGGCCCATATGAGATTACTCAACAATGTGGACCGGTAGCATACCATGTGCAGCTTCCCGAGAAGCTCTCAGCCGTGCACGACGTTTTCCACGTTTCCCAACTCAAGAAGTGTTTACGTGTTCCGACCGAAGTTGTTGAACCAGAAGAACTCTCGGTTGAACCGGATCTCTCCTATGATGAGCATCCCGTTAAAATCCTCGGTGAGAAAGAGAGACAAACATGAAGGAAAGGAGTCAAAATGTACAAAGTTCAGTGGAGTCATCACTCCGAAGATGAAGCCACGTGGGAAACCGAGGACTAACTTAAGAAGAATTACCCCGACATTCTTTCGTAAGCCAAGGTACTTTCCCCACTTTGTTCCTAAGTTTAATCGAATCTCGGGATGAGATTCCTTTTAAGGGGGGTAGGCTGTGACATCTCTGATGTCAAAATAATTAAAAGTACACTTAAAACCAATGCAATAGGGAATTATGGGTTGGAACTCGAAAATCCATCAAAAATTCAAATGGAAATTCAAAAACAAGGGTTGTTTGACACCCAACTGAAATCTCAAGAATTTTGTACTAAACTTGAAACTCTCCAAAAATAAAAGTTGTTAGTCATCACAAATAAGGCCTAGTCACTGTTTGGAACTTTTGAAAATTTTTCAGTTTAGCCCCTCAAAAACTCGAAATACAGTTCTGGGCACCTTTTTGAATTTGCGTTGTTTGAGCTCCAAAAATTTGAAATTTCAGGTTCACTCCAAAAAGAAAGTTGTGTCCCACCTCTCAAACTCCAACTTTTATTTTCACTCTTTTTCTTGTTCAGATCAAATTTTTGGAGAAAATTCGAAAGAGGCACAGAAGCTCCTCGGGCGCCAACAGTGGCCCTGGCGCGCCCCTGCTCTGGCCGGAGCTCGGCCGCCACGTGGCCGGCGAGCGGCGAAGGCCGCGCCGAGCTGGCCGAGCTGCGGTGTCAGGTGGCGCTTGTCGCCTTGTGCTTGTCCGACTCCTTCCCGAGCCATCACGTCGCCAGCAACGTCGCGCTTCGCCTCGCGCCGCGCGAACGCCATCATGGCGGTCGGAGCGCCGCCGTGGCCGCGCGCTCGCACGCGCGTCGCGCTGAGCCGCCTCGCGCGATTCTCCATCCCGCTACGCGCCACGGGCACTGTGGAGGATCCCTGCAGCGTATCCCAGCGCCCACGCCACGATCCTCCTCGCCCAACCGTCGCGCGCGCTCTGTTCGAGCTCGGGCGGGCTTCAATGGTGCGTCGCGTCGCTGTCGCTCCGCTCGCACGCTCCCAAGGCAGCACGACCCCGCTCTAGCGTGCCAAGGCACTCACCCGAGCCACTCACACACTCCACTAGCTCGCGCACTTCTCCAGTTCGCTCCCACGCGTCTCGCTCCGTCGTCTTCAACCTCGCGCCGCGCGGACCGAGCCGAGCTTCGAGACAAAATTCGCCCTCCACTCTCCACCATTCCCAAATTTCCTCGCGCTCAGAGCTAGACCTCTACCCTAGCTCCCTTTCCCCCCTCTTCTCTCGAGCTATCATCGCTTCTCCAGCGAGAAATCGAGATTTCTCCCAAATCTCCATTTTCGGCCACCGGAGCACCCTCACGTTGAGACCCTACGCCGAGCCGTCCCCGAGGTCAACCGAGCAGGCCAACAGCTTCCCCGAGCTCCACTGGTGCTCTAGGACCCTTCAAACCCCGACGAGACCCACCGACCTCGCCGGAATCGAGCCCGCGGCGGCCGCACCGCCACCGCACGTCGCCGGCGAACTCCGAGCATCCCCCGGCCTCCCAACCGCCACCAATCGACTCGTGGTGAGCCCCTGGTTCTTTTCCCCCACTTCCCCGACCCTAGTTCGCCGTCGTTTGGCCGGCGCAACTCCGGTGACGAGCCGAGGACCATAGTTCATCGTCTTCGTTTTTCCAGGGTTCCCAGTGTAAAAGTCAAGGACCTGTTCGTAAGGTTTTAAAAGTTCTAGGGTCTCCAGCGTAAAAAGATTCTTAAACCTAGATCTATTTTTCCCGAATCTTGTAAAATCCGTTAAAAATCGTACAAAAATCAGAAAAATGCACAAAAATACTCCCTGGATTCATGAGATTGTAAACTCCAATCTCATCTAAGCATATATATACTTTTGGTGAAATGCACAAAACTTAATTTTTGCTCTGTTTAGACTAGCAAATAAATAGTTATGTGTTTTAGGATAGAAATTTAGTGAGGACTGTCCAAGGGTTATTTTGAGCCACCACTTGGCAAGAGCCCTCCTTGCACTCATGACTAGCTCTGGTAGGAAAATTTCCTGGTTTGGATGTATTTTCAATTTTATATGAATTTATTTCATTTCTGCAGGCAGCAGTTGTGGCGGACCACTCCGAAATTATTCCAAGTTAAGTACCTTCAGACCACTAATCACGTAGTCAGGCACTTAATCCGGAATAAGCTGGAGCGCCGTCGGATTAAACCCGATTAAACCACGTACTTAACTAGATCGTAACAGCAGCAGGCCCACACGAAGGTGAGTTCCAGAGATTACAACATTCCACAAATTAAATTACACACATAGAGAAGTAGTTATTACAAACCGAGTTCAAATTTAAAATCAGAGTACACAAGTCTTGCAGCGGAATTTAAAAGTTCATAACAACTGAATTTAAAAGTTCATTGCAGCGGAAGTAAAATAATCTAACGACTGAACAAGTAACTCCGTGATGAAGCCTGCCACGAAGCTACTCCTCCCGATCCTCGCCAGAGGACGGGACCCACTCGATGTGCCAGCCAGGTGGAACCTGGGCAGGCCAAGTTATAGCATCCACATCCAAGGTTATACCTGTAAAATAAAGCCACAAGCAAGGCTGAGTATACTAATACTCAGCAAGGCTTACCCGTCGGGTGAAAACTACATCACCGACATCTAGACCATGAGAGGCTTTTGGCTGGTGGGTTTGTTTGCCAAAAAGCAACTAAAAGTAGGTCCTTGCTTTCCAGTTTTAGCTTCATATTCTAGTAAATTTAACCATTCTAGATTAGCATCCTCTCTAAGCATACAAGTGGGGCAATACAATTTATTCATAGAACAAGTTCATAATTTCAGAATTCCACTTATTACTCGATGTAGCAAGGCGGTCAAGCAGTCTCATTAACCGCGAGAAGCGGACAGTTCGAACCGAATTTGTGCTACCTGGCCAGGGGAAACCCAACACACACGGATACTCTGCTTGCGATAAAAGGTGCAAGCATTTCCCAACCTTTCCCATCGATCCACAATTCGGAACCGGGTCCACTTCCTTAGGATAAAGGTTTACTGCTTCACTCACAGCATCACGCATATATCCACAAGTGTACGGCAGGGGAAAACAAAGTTTCCAAGGAGATATGGCTATCGGCCCTAGCTGCTTCAATCTGGTACCGGGCTTACCGGCTCCCATATACCGGCATGTATGTGGTACGTTCAAAAACTTGACACACTCTACCACACATTTCGACCTTAAACAATTATCAATACACGGACGGGAGATCTACATCTATCATCCCGCCCGTCAATCCTTATGATTCCAACATAAGTAAAGACAAGCAAATCCTATATCTCGCGAGTGACAGGAAATCACTCGACTTGTAACGAACCTATAGCAATGCTCTACCGAACCTTTCATACTAGTATTGCAAGTCATAGGTACTAGGAAAATGTTGCAGCTATGGTATTCAATCAACTCCTAGAAACGTAAATGCACAAACATAGAGAATTCAAGTGCATAATTTAGTAAGAGTTAGGTCATGCTCCGGGGCTTGCCTTTTTCTTGCTCAACTCAAAGCTTGGGCTAAGGTAGGGTTAGTTTGATTTGCTTCAGCAGCATTCTCCCATCCTTCTTGTGGTCCTTCTTCGAAATCCGGAATGGGTACGCACGCTCCGGGATCTATACGAGATGCATATGCATAAGATTTACATTTGATTTCAAAGTTCCAATAAAAGCACGGGCACGTGAGGCCATAGTCACCTAGACAGAAATATGAATTCTCTACTTTCACCTTACTACACACTTGGAAGGGTGCCGTATAGGTTTTTACTTTCGATGGTGATTATGTACATATATAAAATTATACTTTTTATTTCTTCATTTAGCAACGCAGGTTATGTTTCGGGATAATTTCAATTTTTCCCTAAATTTTTACTTTCACGCGCGTGTGACAAAGAATTGTTCTTCTTTTCTCTCTCTTTTCCTTTTAGTGATTAAACAAGATTCAAACTCCAATTTGTTGTCCTATTTCTATAATTTGAATTCTTAGTGAAACTTCATAAATAAACTCAGGTCATTATGCTTATGTTTGCTGCAGCAAGGTTGAGCACATTTTATTAAGTAATCTGAATTTTTGGATTTCCTACAATTTCGACAATTTCAGCCGCTAGGAAAAGATATTAAATCCTATAAAAATAAATACACATGAAAATAGGGTGAACTATTTATAGGAGCAAAATAAAGTCATGTGTAGCTCATCTATCAAGTGGGTACTCAATTTTAGTAGCAAACATGGGCCAAACAATTGCTACATCTTTTTCTCACCCCAATTTATTTAAGCATGTTAACAGAGCTAAAAATGGGGTTTAGCATTTTTCTAAGATAGATGTTAATATGGATACACCACTGTACAAAGTTGGCTAATTTTAGTTGAAGGGAATAATTTCTAAAATTCAAACAATGTTTCAGCTGAGATAACTTAGACAATTTATATCTGGAGCTAGAAAATATATCTCAGTGCAAGATTGATACTGCAAAGCCTTTGTAACTAGAGTAACAACATATCCAAAGATCACTTTCATAGCTGCTGTAGTTTAGGGATTATGCACAAAAGTTCATTTTCAAAGTTTGATATTTAGAGCCTGAACCAAGCAATAAAAGCATATACATGCTGTGTAGGAAATGAAATAGACATCACCAGGAGTACAAAGAATTTTAGTTTGCATTTTTACGATTTTTCTACGATTTTATATCGAATTTACAAGTTCCCTGCAGGAACCCTAGATCTGCAGTTCGACTTTTCAATCCAGCCCCCGGAACTTTTCAAAACGTCACAGCTAAGCCCCTGGAATCTTACATTGGGAACCCTGCAGAAGGAAGAAGATGAAGAGAGGCCCTTGGCCGGCCATGGGCGGCGCAATCTCCACCGTCGGCGAGGTCTTGGCGAGGGGGAAGGGCATGGGGAGCATCACCGCGACGAGGGCTATCCATTCCCCACCTTGGACCGGGGGATTGGAGGCCGGGAAGGGGGCGATGGCGAGCAGGGGCGGCGGCAGCCATTGATGGCCATGGCGGCAGCTCTGCAGGCCGGGAGAGGGGCTGCAGGGCGGCTGGGTTCGTTGGAGAGGAGGAGGGGAAGGTCAGGGGCGGCGCGGTGGAGCCCGTGGGGCAGCAGGGCAGCGGGGTCGCGCTCGAGCAGAGCTCCATGGCAGCAATGGAGGGGCAGCAGCTCTGTAGATGAAAATGGCTAGGGTTTGACAGTGGGGAGCTCAAATAGGCGACGACCGGAAGGGGTAGAGAGGGGATTTCGCGTGGGGAAGGGAGGAGAGGGCGCCAGGGACCCGTGGCGCCTCCTCCAGCGCTGCCCACTGCATGCAGGCAACGTGCAGGAGAGGGAGGTCGTGAGGAGGAAGAAGGGGCTGACAGGTGGGGCCGGGCTGTAAGAGAGAGAAAATAAATTTTCCATTTAAAAGTTTTGCTCTAAAAGAAATAGCTCCCGAGGTCCAAAAATTATGAATAAATACATTTTAGAAACCTTAGAACATTTGTGTTACAATGGAGGTTTGAAAAGTTGTAAAACATTCTTGGTTTAGGTGCAGTTTTAAATTCAAAAAGACTTGAATTTGAATTTGGTATGAATTTTTGGCCCTAGCAAATCAACTCCAAAAATAGGGGGAATAAGATGTAAATTCAACATTTGGGACCTAGTCTTTTATAAGCTTTTTACCCATCATAGTTATATTAGATAATTTGGGTTTTCTTTACAAGTCATAATTTTAATCCAAATTCAATTTCCATAATTCTAATTGCTTCCAAGATATTTCGAATAAGGTAGGAAAGAGGAGGTGTTTTATTTGCATACTAATCCACCTTTGTAAGACCAAAACTCAAGTCTTAAATAACTTCCTCATTTGGTAGTGTTAGTCCACATTTTCACCCTTTTTCAATAGGTTGGTAAAATCATCACTTCCTTTCCATTGCATTGCCTTATCTTCCCAATTCCTTTTATTAAGTATTTTATTAACCTCTCCCTTCTTTTCTTGAACCCTTCAATAGTGTCACTAAACATCAGAGGTATGCTACTCAAAGAGAGTTTTCAATTTATAGTCCTACCCCTTTTATTTTGGGAGTAAAATCTTATTTTAACTTAAAGTTAAAACATGGACACATACATGGAGGTTAGATACTTATTTATTTCATATGCTCAACTTTAATTAAGTCACTAACAACATAACTTATATTAAATTATTAATTAATTTACATCCTTTGTTCTTTATGAAAGCTCATGTTGTGGACAAATTCTCATTTTATTACTAAAACCAAAAGGTTGCCACATGTAGGCCATGATTAGAACTGCAAGCCTACTAGTCCAATTATTTAAGCCTAACATTAAATCATTGACAATTAATTTACTAAGGAACATTAGGAGCACTCTAAATATTATTTTATTATAGCCCAAGTGTGCTCCCTTAAAAAGGGTGTGTGGCCGGGTGTTTTTCATCTCATGGTTAAGTTGGTCTTTCAAACTTGATTTCCTATGTTTGGTGGATAAGGCCTCTGAGACATACATAACTCACCAAGGTTGCAAATGACACATATTTATATATACCCAACTTCCATTTGAGAAAGTGGTTTGGTTTTACAATTAGAAATTACTTTCCCAAAGAAAAGGTGTTTCGAAACAAGAAAAGAACTACAACCTTTCATAGACGTTTGTGATGGGCACAACTCTTATTTATAGTTTTAAATTAGAACCTTGCCTTCAGAAGGCCATTAATATCTTTAGTTAGAATTACTTCATGTGTTTGATTTCATATGAGCCATTAGTCCTTTAAGAGCTTTAGGGGCATAGAAGCATTACTTAATTTTTTGCCGTTCAACTTGTAAGAGAGGGTGTTTAGATTTGTACTAGAAAAGTTTTTGTAGGGTTCAAAATTTCAAGAACCAAGGGAGGAGTACAAACTTAAAATCCTCGTGTATAACCTCACTCCTACAAGTGATTTAGTTTTAGGGTTTATTGCCTTAGTTTGTTTAATCACTCTTATTTATACGCTTTAAACACCAGGGGTGTTACAGCAGTTTAATTTATTTTTAATAAATTCCGTGTAGCTCAGATTTAGCTAAATTTTGGAGTGAGCCTAACTCTTATACTCTAGTAGCTGTCATAAAGTTTATAGATAAAAAGGGTGAACAGAAAATGAGAAACAAAAATGAGAAGGAATCAATGTGGAAATTGAGTTATATAAAAGAATAAACCTTTTGATAATTAGTTGGAATAAAATAAGAAAAGTCTAAAATTCCAGAACAACACCTTAGCTTCAAAATAATAAATAGAAATTCTTTTATATATGTACACAATCACCATCGAAAATGAATAAAAATTTTCCACACCACTACTCTATTTTTGTGAAGGAAAGAGTAGTACTTAAGCATGTCTAGGTGAATATGGCCTTCAAGGCCTTGGTGTTGGAATCAATAGGCAGCCGCAATAAGTTATGCATCTCATGTAGAAGGCGCTATTCCGGACGGCACCTACCATCTCATCCCCGCTGACGAGGAAGGAATCCCGGAGGGAGGTGCCGGCGAAGGATCGATCAACCCGGAGGCTAACCCCCAGCTAGAGCAAGAAGGCAAGCCCCGGAGCATAACCCAACCTTTAAAGTTTATGCATCTATGAATTCCCTATGCTTGTGCATTTACGTTTCAAGGAGTTGATTGAATACCTTAGCTGCACTTTCCTAGTACCTATGACTTGCAACACTAGTATGAAAGGATCGATAGGGCATTGCTTTAGGTCCGTTACAAGTCGAGTGATTTCCTGTCACTCGCGAGACATAGGAGTTGCTTGTCTTTACTTATGTTGGAATCATAAGGATTGACGGGCGGGGTGATAGATGTAGATCTCCCGTCTGTGTATGATAATTGATTTAAGGTCGAAACGTGTGGTTGAGTGTGTCAAGTTTTTGAATGTACCACATGCATGCCGATATTTGGGAATCGGTAAGCCCGGTACCAGATTGAAGCAGCTAGGGCCGATAGCCATGTCTCCTTGGAAACATTTGTTTCCCCTGTCGTACACTTGTGGATATATGCGTGAGACTGTGAGTGAAGCAGTAAACCTTTATCCTAAGGAAGTGGACCCGGTTCCGAATTGTGGATCGATGGGAAAGGTTGGGAAGTGCTTGTACCTTTTATAGCAAGCATTATCCGTGTGTGTTGGGTTTCCCCTGGCCAGGTAGCAAAATTCGGTTTGAACTGTTCGCTTCTCGCGGTTAATGAGATTGCTTGACCGCCTTGCTGCATTGAGTAACAAGTGGAACTATAAGATTGATGAACTTGTTCTATGAAATAAATTGTATTGCACCACTTGTATGCTTAGAGAGGATGCTAATCTAGAATGGTTAAATCTAGTCGAATATGATGCTAAAACATGAAAGCAAGGACCTACTCTTAGTTGCTTTTTGGCAAACAAACCCACCAGCCAAAAGCCTCTCATGTCTAGATGTCGGTGATGTAGATTTCACCCGACGGGTAAGCCTTGCTGAGTATTAGTATACTCAGCCTTGCTTGTGGCATTGATTTACAGGTACAATGTTGGATGTGGCAGTTGATGCTTTGACTTGGCCTACCCAGGTTCCCCCTGGATGGCACATCGAGTGGGTTCCGTCCTCTGCCGAGGAACGGGAGGAGTAGCACCGTGGCAGGCTTCAGCATGGTGTTACTTGTATCGTCGTTAGTTTTTTTCCGCTGCAATGAACTGTTTAATTCCGCTGCAATGAATTTGGTACTCTGATTTAAATTCCGAACTTGGTTTGTAATAACTTTGAGATACCCCTTTATGTATGTTAAATTGTGGAATGTTGTAATCTCTGGAACTCACCTTCGTGTGGGCGTGCTGTTGTTTCGATCGAGAAAAGTACGTGGTTAAATCGGGTTTAATCCAACGGCGCTCCAGCTTATTCCGGATTAAGTGCCTGACCACTTGATTAGTGGTCCTGGGGTACTTAACTTGGAATAATTTCGGAGTGGTCCGCCACAGCCATTGATGGCGTGGGAGCTCGGGCAGAGCGCGAGCGGCTCGATTGGGCGAGGGAGATCCTTGCGTGACGCTGGGGGATCTTCTACAGGGCTTCTTGGCGCGGAGCGGGACGGAATCGCGGCCTGCGGGACGGCGCAGCGCGGCGCGCGCGGCTGCGGCCAGTGGCCGAGCGAGCTCGCCATGATAGCGCTCCGCGGCGCGAGGCAAACGCGACGTCGCAGGCGACGTGACAGCTCGGGAAGAAGTCGGACAAGCGCGTGAGGACAACGGCCATCCGACGCCGCGGCTCGGACAGCTCGGCGCGGCCTCCGCCGCTCGCCGGCCACGTGGCGGCCGACTCCCGGCCAGCGCAGTGGCGCGCCAGGTCCACTGTTGGCGCCAGTGGAGCTCCTTTGCCCCTTTTGAATTTTCTCCAAAAATTTGAACTGAACATGAAAAAGTGTGAAAATAAAAGTTGGAGTTTGAGAGGTGGGACACAACTTTCTTTTTTGGGTGAACTTGAAATTTTAAATTTTTCGAGCTCAAACAACCCAATTTCAAAAAGGTGCCCAGAACTGTATTTCGAGTTTTTGAGGGGCTAAACTGCAAAATTTTCAAAAGTTCCAAACAGTGACTAGGCCTTATTTGTCATGACAAACAACTTTTATTTTTGGATATTTTCAAGTTTAGTACAAAATTCTTGAGATTTCAGTTGGGTGTCAAACAACCTTTGTTTTTGAATTTCCATTTGAATTTTTGATGGATTTTTGAGTTCCAACCCCTAATTCCCTTTTGCATTGGTTTTAAGTGTACTTTTAATTCTTTTGACATCAGAGATGTCACAGCCTACCCCCCTTAAAAGGAATCTCGTCCCGAGATTCGATTAAACTTAGGAACAAAGTGGGGAAAGTACCTTGGCTTACGAAAGAATGTCGGGGTAATTCTTCTTAAGATAGTCCTCGGTTTCCCATGTGGCTTCATCTTCGGAGTGATGACTCCACTGAACTTTGTACATTTTGACTCCTTTCCTTCGTGTTTGTCTCTCTTTCTCATCGAGGATTTTAACGGGATGCTCATCATAGGAGAGATCCGGTTCAACCGAGAGTTCTTCTGGTTCAACAACTTTGGTCGGAACACGTAAACACTTCTTGAGTTGGGAACCGTGGAAAACGTCGTGCACGGCTGAGAGCTTCTCGGGAAGCTTCACACGGTATGCTACCGGTCCACATTGTTGAGTAATCTCATATGGGCCGATGTAACGAGGTGCAAGCTTTCCTTTTAACCCAAATCTTTGCACACCCTTGGTCGGGGAGACCTTGAGGTACACGTGATCACCAACTTCGAATCGAAGTGGCTTCCGCCGTTGATCAAAGTAACTCTTTTGCCGTGACTGGGCGGTTCTCAAATTTTCACGAACGATCCTAACCTTTTCTTCTGCTTCCTTTACAAGGTCAGGGCCATAGGTATACCTCTCGCCTGCCTGGGACCATCACAACGGGGTCCGACATCTTCTACCATATAAGGCCTCGAAAGGTGCCATCTTAAGACTCGCTTGGTAGCTGTTGTTATAGGAGAATTCTGCCAGAGATAAACATTTCTCCCAATTCTTCCCATAATGGATAACACAAGCTCGAAGCATATCCTCAAGTATTTGATTTACCCTTTCCGTCTGCCCATCGGTCTGAGGGTGATATGCTGAACTACGGATCAATTTTGTGCCTAGGGACAGTTGCAATTGTTCCCAAAAGCGCGCTACGAACTGAGTACCATGATCTGAAATTATCGTCTTGGGTACCCCATGTAGACAAACGAACTTTTCGAAATAAATCTCAGCGTACTTCTTAGCGGTATAAATGGTATTGACCGGAATAAAATGTGCGGTCTTGGTAAGGCGGTCCACAATTACCCAAATGGAGTCATGCCCCTGAGGGGTTCTGGGAAGTCCAACAATGAAGTCCATGCTTATATCTTCCCACTTCCATGAGGGAATATGTAGAGGTTGAAGCGTGCCTGCTACCTTCAAGTGGCTAGCCTTAACCCGCTGACACGTGTCACATTCCGACACATACGTGGCAATTTCTCGCTTCATCCGAGTCCACCAAAAGTTTTGTTTCAAATCTTGGTACATTTTGGTGCTACCGGGATGGATAGAAAATTTAGAGAGATGGGCCTCATCCATAATCTTCCTCCGGAGTTCCGTGTTTTTGGGCACCACGAGGCGATGTCCAAACCACATCACTCCCTGCCCATCAAGCCGGAAACACTTGTATTTTTCCTTCACCTTCTCCTTTGACAATTTTCTTTTAAGAATTTTAATCTTTGCATCATTTAATTGGGCTCCAACAATCTGATCGTGCAAGGTTGGTTCGACAGAGATATGGTTGAAGTACCCGTGCGGAACAATCTCTAAGTTGAGCTTTGCCATTTCATGGCACAAGGTGTCAGCGTAGGACTCCACGGAAAGACAATGACAATGAGCTTTGCGACTTAGTGCATCCGCAACCACATTTGCCTTGCCGGGGTGATAATGCAAACTAAGGTCATAGTCCTTTGCTAACTCCAACCATCTCCGCTGCGTCATATTCAAATGTGCCTGAGTAAAGACATATTTGAGGCTCTTGTGGTCAGTGTATATGTTGCATGGAACACCCATCAGATAGTGTCTCCACATCTTGAGAGCATGAATAACCGCTGCTAACTCAAGATCATGCGTGGGGTAGTTTTGCTCATGAGGCCGAAGTCCTCGAGAAGCATAAGCAATGACTCGGTTCTCTTGCATGAGGACGCAACCAAGTCCGGTGCCTGAAGCATCGCAATAGACGTCATAGGGCTTGGTGCAATCGGGTTGAGCTAAAACTGGGGCTGAAGTTAAATGTCTTCTCAAAGTGTGGAAAGCTTCATCACATTTGTCATTCCACTCAAACTTGACTCCCTTCTTTAAGAGTTCGGTCATGGGTTTCGCAATCCGAGAGAAGTCCGAAATAAAACGGCGATAATAACCGGCTAAACCCAGAAAACTCCGAATCTCATGAACAGAGGTAGGTGGTTGCCAATCCAGCACCTCTTGCACTTTGGTTGGATCCACGGATATACCATCCTTGGAAACCGTGTGACCTAAAAATTTCACACTCTCCAGCCAGAATTCGCACTTGGAGAACTGGGCATAGAGCTGGTGGTCTCTCAATCTTTGAAGAACAATGTGTAGGTGCTCGGCATGCTCTTCTTCATTCTTGGAATATATGAGAATGTCGTCAATGAAAACCACCACAAACTTATCTAGTTCTGACATAAAAACCGAATTCATGAGGTACATGAAATAGGCTGGGGCATTGGTGAGTCCAAAAGACATGACCAAGAACTCATAAAGCCCGTAACGAGTAGAAACGGCAGTCTTTGGAATGTCACATGGTCGGATTTTTATTTGGTGATAGCCAGAGCGAAGGTCAATCTTGGAGAACACTCTGGCGCCAGCTAGTTGGTCAAACAGGATGTCAATACGGGGGAGTGGGTACTTGTTTTTAATAGTCACCGCATTGAGAGGCCGGTAATCGATACACAACCTCAAGGAATGGTCCTTCTTCTTCACAAAGATAGCGGGACATCCCCAAGGTGACACACTTGGACGAATGAAACCCTTGTCTAGGAGTTCTTGGAGTTGAATTTTTAATTCAGCCAATTCATTGGGTGGCATTCTATACGGTCTCTTTGATATAGGTGCTGTGCCAGGTTGAATTTCAATCACAAATTCAATGTCCCTATCCGGCGGCATCCCAGGTAAGTCATCCGGAAAAACATCGGCATACTCACATACCACCGGAATGTCCTTCAGTTGGGTTTCTACCATTGTATAAGCACACGCATTGACGCAATTCCGTTGTGGAAGATATAGCACACTAGGGCCATGCGTAGGCGAGTTTATTTCAACAACTCGTTCCACAACATCTAGCACAACCTTATGTTGAGTCATCCAATTGGCTCCCAAGACAATGTCAATCCCTTCCATACCAAGCAGAATTAAATCAGTAAGAAATATTTTACTTCCCAGCCTGATTGGAACTTTTCGGGAGACTTGGTTGGATGCTATTTTACCTCCCGCAGTGGATATCACATATGACGATTTGGTATGGTAAGATTTTAACCCACATTTTGCATGAAATCTGGTGCTTATAAAACTATGTGTTGCCCCGGAATCAAACAGTATCACAGCAGGTTGAGTGTGGATAGGGAAGGTACCAGTCATGTCTGGGGCTCCCTCGGGTAGGTCGGCCAAGGTGGTGTAGTTAAGCCGTCCTTGTCGGACCTGCACACGCTGCTGCTGTTTGCCCTTGTTCTGCTGATTTCCCGGGCGCTGGTTCTGCTGCTTGTTCTGCGGGTAGTCCTTGATAAAGTGGCTGTTACTGCCGCACTTGAAACACTGATAGCCGGCTCCAGGGCGAGCTGGCTGTGGTGCGTTCTGCCTTGGCGCCGGTTGCTGCTGCGGCGGTGGAGGGAAACGGGGCGCATTAGGCTGTGGTGGCCTAGCAACCCATCCACCTCCTTGAGGTGCCCTGGACTGTCCTTGCGGTGCAGCCGGGGGAACCAAGTGGAATCTCTGCGGCTGCGCGCTCGAGGGTCCAGCGGGAGCTTTCCTCTTCTTTTCCGCCTTGTGCACCACATTAGCGTCTTCTTGAGCGATGGCGAGGTTCACAAGATCGCCATACGTGGCAGCACGGGTGGTGGCTAATTGAGCCTTCTACTTGGTATTGAGGCCACGTCGGAACCTCTCCAACTTCTTCTCGTCAGAGTCGGCGTGATGACCCGCATATGGGCACAGACCATTGAAGGCCTGGGCGTATTGGAGCACCGTGCGGGTACCCTGGGTCAGAGCCAGAAATTCGTTCAACTTCCGCTCTACCAAGCCGGCCGGAATGTGATGAGCCTTGAACGCAGTCTTGAACTCATCCCATTCAACCACATGACCCTCTTGCTGCAGGGCCAGGTAGTTCTCCCACCATAGGAGAGCTGGGCCGCGGAGCTGCTGCGCCGCGAACACTACCTTGCGGTTGGAAGAGCAAGGTGTGGCCAGGATGGTAAACTTGGACTCGATGGCTCGAATCCACGTATTGGCCTCCAGGGGCTCATCGGCTCTTGAGAATATCGGCGGGTGCGTAGCCAGAAAATCCTCATATCGGGCCACTTGAGGCTGAGGGGCCCGGTGACCTCCCTGCTGCAGCATCTGCTGTTGCATCATTTGTTGTTGATGCTGCAGGTTCCGTAGGATCTCCGTTTGCGTAGCATACAACTGCTGCCACGTCGGAGGTTGCTGCGGTGGCGGAGGTGGTGGCGGCTGTTGCTGCCCCTCTGGCCCCTGCTGGTTAGCATTGGAGCCACTAGCGTCATGACCGTTGCGGGTGATCGCCATCTGCGTAGGAATGACATATCAACAAGCAGTTCAGAAGAAAAATCATATTTCCCAACAGGAAGCAAGTCAAATGCTCCAATTCGGTCAGTAGCTCGTAAATTTCATGCTCTACAACTTTCATGTTGGGCTCAGAATCAAATTCGGACTGGAACTAAGCCGAAAAATTCAATCTTTAGCTCTCTGCGTTTGCTGTTTTACAGCAGGCCGAGCTGTAGTGTTTTGGTTGCCATTTTTATTTTGCTTAACCAATGAGGTTGAAATTTGGTGTACATTTCATTTGACAAATTCCAAACAACTTTGTAGTTCACATCACAGCCCAGAAATGAATGGAAAACCCATCAATAATAAAAACAAAAGTTAGCTGCAGAATGTTTTCTACACAGCCATTACAACCTCATCAAGTTTTTGGATCACACAACCACACCATTAAATTACATTGTCTTAAAAGATTAAAGAGGAGCTCAACTCCATCTAGCCTATTACAACATGAAGCCAAAATTTATGCGTAGCGGAGGAGTAAACTTGCTACTACCACTCTAGAAGTCATCTAAGTTGTTAGCAGTAGCCTCGCTGCCCATAGGTGAAGGTGGAGCTGGAAGGGGCGGCATATCATCCTCAGTGTCCATGTCGGAATCGGGGGCCTCTCCCTCTCCTTGCTCTCCTTCTTGCTCAAGAAGGTGCTGAGCATCATGGGCGGCTAACATAGCATTAGCATGCTCCAAGGTACCGTGTACCTCCTCAAGTTCTTCTCTTGTCTGGGCTAGCTCATTTTGGACGTTGTTGTGCGCGATGTGGAGGTCATTCAATTGCCTCTCCAAGTCAGCAATCATGGCATCCCTGGTGGTCACCTCAATGGACAATGAGGTCCTCTCAACCCCAATGTCACGGGCACGGGCGGACATGTCCATAGCAAGGTTGAGCATCTCGCTCTGCGACCGTCCCAAAAGTGCCTGCAAGCGGTGGTAGGCTCGGATCCACCTCATCATCAGTGCAGCTGCAGCGACGGGATTTTCCGCCATCCTCAAAGGGGAGCTAAGGTAGCGTCTCATCCAATGGGGATCATCCGGCTGAGTCGGTGGAAACAACCGAAGCAATTGGTGCTCTACCAAGTCCTGGTTCTGAGCACAAAAAGAACTAATGCCATTCAAGGCAGCTAGCTCACAAGTCGTCTCCATGTGGTGCCCATGAACTTCCACACTCCAAGTGGGGGAGCTAGGACACGGTGGGTGGCGATATACCACCAAACGCACACGAGAACGGGTCACACCACGGTCTCGGATGAGGGTCCTCTCATATTGTGGCGGGGTAGGGTAGTCGAGCGCCTGCAAAACCGACCACAAAATGCTAGGGAAGCCTTCCCATCCTAGGCAATCTGAAAAGGACACATCGTTGGGGTAGCTGGCCAAGTCAGCGTGAGCGTCCATTCTGAACCAAAAAGAAAAAGGCAAGGGTGAGAACCGGTTAGCGCCAAAGAAAACAAAACAGATTCTGGACAGTGTAGTAAAAATTACAAAACTCGAAATCTACAAGCTCAAAAATTCTCAGATTTGGCCAGGAAATTTTTTGAGTAATTCCAAACAAGTTTCATGTTGGAGGTTTGAGCAGAAACTGTCATTAAGATGGGGTAAAAAATTCAATTTTTATCTCACTGTTCCCAGAAATTTCCAGCAGACAGGGGGTTACCATTTTAAGCATAACTCCAGTTCTACAGAACCATTTTCGTTCAAATTTCTACAGCACAAACTTCATAATATTTATGACAACTTTCATGTTGAACACTTTTTCGTTTGACAACGTTTTCAATTTCGAATTAAAGGTGCAAACAGACTGGTTTCAGCAGAATTTTGGTTTGCGATTTGAATTTTGACGGCGGTTTAATTGGTCACGTGTTAAGGCTCAACATTATTTCAGTGAGATGCAATGCATGAGCGGCCTATTCGTTCTCACCAACACATATGCCAATAAACTTTTGGCCTACGAAGTTACTGCCGGTGGCTAGGCAATATTCGTCTCTCCCTATATTATCTAGCCGAACTTTTCTAACCGTTCAATCATACGGAATCGCGGTTAGTGTACCTGCAGAAAATTCCATTCCAGAGCATATATAATCAACCTTTCGTGCCAGCACTCACGAAAGCGTCTTCATTCATTACCACCCACTATAGAGGTGGCACCCGAACTTTTAACATTGAATGGGCAATGTTCATATGTCACCAAGGCGACATATTGACATTTCCATACGCTCATGAGATAGCGTATTGACTTTGTGCCGCCATCATATTTGCATATGATGCCGTGGTACGCTACAGCAATCGCCGTACCTTGCGCCCACCATACTATTTTATTTTCATACGCCATCACAGCGTATTGACTATGTGCCGCCACTATATTTTCATATAGTGCCGTGGTACGTTACAGCAATCGCCGTACCTTGCGCCCACCATTGTGTAAAGTAAATGACAGAATGAAATGTGCTGGAAGTCAGTATAATATATTATTTGCCACCTATCATATCGTGATCCCTTAACCCACATAGGCTTCACGCTCTAGGTAACATCCTTAGCGGTCCTAAGAATAGCCTTCCATCGCGAGGCGCGGCGGAAGTACGGGTTGGCAAGTTTTATTTCAAAATGTTTATTTAAGGTTTGTTGCTCTCTCCGGTGCGCTGTTTCGGCTCTGATGCCAGCTGTGGCGGACCACTCCGAAATTATTCCAAGTTAAGTACCCCAGGACCACCAACCAAGTAGTCAGGCACTTAATCCGGAATAAGCTGGAGTGCCGTCGGATTAAACCCGATTTAACCACGTACTTTTCTTGATCGAAACAACAGCACGCCCACACGAAGGTGAGTTCCAGAGATTACAACATTCCACAAATTTAACATACATAAAGGGGTAACATAGAGTTATTACAAACCGAGTTTGAATTTAAATCAGAGTATCAAATTCTTGCAGCGGAAATAAAGTAGTTCATTGCAGCGGAATTAAAAAGGTTCATTGCAGCGGAAGATAAACTAACGACGATACAAGTAACACCATGATGAAGCCTGCCACGGTGCTACTCCTCCCGTTCCTCGGCAGAGGACGGAACCCACTCGATGTGCCATCCAGGGGGAACCTGGGTAGGCCAAGTCATGGCATCGACTGCCACATCCAACAATGTACCTGTAAATCAATGCCACAAGCAAGGCTGAGTATACTAATACTCAGCAAGGCTTACCCGTCGGGTGAAAACTACATCACCGACATCTAGACATGAGAGGCTTTTGGCTGGTGGGTTTGTTTGCCAAAAAGCAACTAAGAGTAGGTCCTTGCTTTCATGTTTTAGCATCATATTCTAGTAGATTTAACCATTCTAGATTAGCATCCTCTCTAAGCATACAAGTGGTGCAATACAATTTATTCCATACAACAAGTTCATCAACCTCATAGTTCCACTTGTTACTCAATGCAGCAAGGCGGTCAAGCAGTCTCATTAACCGCGAGAAGCGGACAGTTCGAACCGAATTTTGCTACCTGGCCAGGGGAAACCCAACACACACGGATAATGCTTGCTATAAAAGGTACAAGCACTTCCCAACCTTTCCCATCGATCCACAATTCGGATCCGAATCCACCTTCCTTAGGATAGAGGTTTACTGCTTCACTCACAGTCTCACGCATATATCCACAAGTGCACGGCAGGGGAAAACAAAGTTTCCAAGGAGAGATGGCTATCGCCCCTAGCTGCTTCAATCTGGTACCGGGCTTACCGATTCCCATATATCGGCATGCATGTGGTACGTTCAAAAACTTGACACACTCAACCACACGTTTCGACCTTAAATCAATTATCATACACGGACGGGAGATCTACGTCTGCCATCCCGCCCGTAAATCCTTATGATTCCCACATAAGTAAAGACAAGCAACTCCTATGTCTCGCGAGTGACAGGAAATCACTCGACTTGTAACGGGCCTAAAGCAATGCCCTATCGATCCTTTCATACTAGTGTTGCAAGTCATAGGTACTAGAAATGTGCAGCTAAGGTATTCAATCAACTCCTTGAAACATAAATGCACAAGCATAGGGAATTCATAGATGCATAAACTTTGAAGGTTAGGTTATGCTCCGGGGCTTGCCTTCTTGCTCTAGTTGGGGGTTAGCCTCCGGGTTGATCGATCCTTCGTCGGCACCTCCCTCCGGGATTCCTTCCTCGTCGGCGGGGATGAGATGGTAGGTGCCGTCCGGAATAGCGCCTTCTACATGAGATGCATAACTTAATGTGGCTGTCTATTGATTCCAAGACTAAGGCCTTGAAGGCCATATTCACCTAGACATGCTTAAGTACAACTATTTCCTTCACAAAAATAGAGTAGTGGTGTGGAAAATTTTTATTCATCTTTGATGGTGATTGTGTACATATATAAAAGAATTTCTATTTATTATTTTGAAATTAGGGTGCTGCTATGAAATTTTAAACCTTTCCTTATTTTATTCTAACTAATTATCAAAAAGGTTTATTCTTTTATATAATTCAATTCCACATTAATTCCTTCTCATTTTTGTTTCTCATTTTCTGTTCATCCTTTTTATCTATAAACTTTATGACAGCTACTGGAGTATAAGAGCTAGGCTCACTCCAAAATTTAGCTAAATCTGAGCTACACAAAATTTATTAAAAATAGTACAAGCTGCTGCCTATAGAAATGAAATAAATTCATATAATATTGAAAACTACATCCACACCTGGAAATTTTCCTACCAGAGCTAGTCATGAGTACAAGGAGGGCTCTGGCCAAGTGGTGGCTCAAAATAACCCTTGGACAGTTCTCATTAAATTTCTATCCTAAAACACATAACTATTTATTTGCTAGTCTAAACAGAGCAAAAATTAAGTTTTGCATTTTTAACAGATGTGCTAACAAGTTTTTAGGCCTCTGGAGAAAAATGGTGATTTTTAGTTGCATGGATTATTTTTAACAATTTCTGGACTACAAAAAGACAGGAAACACATTTTAATTCATAACCGAGGCTATAGTCCATATTTTTAGGTCCCCTTTGGACACAAGGTGTCCAAAGTCACTACAAACAACATATCCAAAGATCAACCCTAGCCGAGCTCTGGATTTAAAATGGTGCACAATTTTCAAATTTTACAGTTTGAATTTTAATTCAAAAATGGTTCACCAAAAGTATATACATGCTTAAATGAGATTAGAGTTTACAATCTCACGAGTCCAGGGAGTATTTTTGTGCATTTTTCTGATTTTTGTACGATTTTTAACGGATTTTACAAGATTCAGGAAAATTAGATCTAAATTTAAGAATCTTTTTACGCTGGAGATCCTAGAACTTTTAAAACCTTACGAACAGGTCCTTGATTTTTGCGCAGAGGACCCTAGAACTAAAAAGGGGAACGCAAACAAGTCCAGGGCTCGTCGGCGTTGCTACGCCGGCGAAACGACGGCGAGTTGGCTCGGGGAAAGTTGGGGGAAATGGAGAGGAGCTCACTGCGAGTCGGTTGAGGTAGGTCTCGCGATCGGAGGTGAAGCGGCGCGGCTCGTCGACGTTGAGCGGCGGCGCGGTTAGCTCCGGCGACGTCGCTGGCGGCCTGTGGTGGTCGAGGCGATGCGCGGAAGGGCGTGTGAGCTTCACTGGACGATGGTGGAGCTCATCGTGGGGTTCGTCTGCGGCGGGGATGGCCGGGGTATGGGGCTCGACGTGGAGGTGGTGCTTGCGGTGTTAATGGCCGAGCGGTGGGGAAAAGTCTCGATTCGCGGTGAGGCTCGATTCGAGCTGGGGAGTGCTTGAGCAGCTAGCGGGGTGAGTGAGCGAGCTTCACGCGCGGGGGATTGGAAAATGGTGGAGGGATTCGCGGTCGATTTGAGTTTGCGGCGGGGAAGCTCGAGCTCGGCTCAAGGCGTCCCGAGGTGGAAGACGATGGAAGCGAATGCGGTGAAGTGAGAATGGCTACATGCGGACTGAGGGGAAGGAGTGTGAGTGCTCGGTGAAGGGTTTGGGTGCGCTAGCGAGCACCGAGGTGCCTCGGACGCGTGCGCACGCGCGCTCGGGCTGTCGAGGTCGCCATTGATGGCGCGGGAGCTCGGGCAGAGCGTGAGTGGCTCGATTGGGCGAGGGAGATCCTTGCGTGACGCTGGGGGATCTTCTACAGGGCTTCTTGGCGCGGAGCGGGACGGAATCGCGGCCTGCGGGACGGCGTAGCGCGGCGCGCGCGGCTGCGGCCACTTTTGAATTTTCTCCAAAAATTTGAACTGAACAGGAAAAAGTGTGAAAATAAAAGTTGGAGTTTGAGAGGTGGGACACAACTTTATTTTTGGGGTGAACTTGAAATTTCAATTGTTTCGAGCTCAAACAACCCAATTTCAAAAAGGTGTCCATAACTGTATTTCGAGTTTTTGAGGGGCTAAACTGCAAAATTTTCAAAAGTTCTAAACAGTGACTAGGCCTCATTTGTGATGAAAAACAACTTTTATTTTTGGAGATTTTCAAGTTTAGTACAAAATTCTTGAGATTTCAGTTGGGTGTCAAACAACCTTTGTTTTTGAATTTCCATTTGAATTTTTGTTGGATTTTTGAGTTCCAACCCCTAATTCCCTTTTGCATTGGTTTTAAGTGTACTTTTAATTCTTTTGACATCAGAGATGTCACATGCTTCAACCCTATTTTTGCTCCTTATTTTTAGTGAACCTTTAAGCTTAAACATCAGGGATGTCACAGGTGGTTCCTGCACTTCAATTCTGTGTAGACTCGAGGTAGAATGTGAGAGAAGGGGTGTGGTGGTACACAAGTGTGACCACCACTTTATTTGGGAAATCAAATATTTTATTTTTATTTCATGAGTTTAACATAAAGTGTTGCTGTTGTTACAAAGAAAATATGAAAGTGAATAATGAAAATAAATACAGCACACTGTACGCTTCACTACGAACACATGAGCATGAAAATCACTCAAATCAGATTTAAAACGAAGAAACTACACTTAAAACGGGCTCTAGGGGCTTGCTGGTGAGAGTTTTTGGCTTCCAGGGGTGTTTTTGAAAGCATCCAGGGACTTAAAACATAATTTCGTATAAAAACAGAAGGACTTTTGAATAAAAAGACCGAACAAGATGGCGGGTTCTATTTTCCAAAAGAGCAGGGGCTAAACCGAAAGAAAAAGGACTAAACTATAAATATTTTTTAATAGAGGTGGACCGCGGGTTGATTTCTAAAAACTACAGGGTGCTCTTGCAAAATTGCCAGGGCGATAGCTCGGAGCTGACGTCGGCTGACGTCACGGGCACTGTGCTGTGGACCGGCCATAGACCGCGTGTGACATCCCCGATGTGTAGAACCTTAAAATCTCTTTAAGAACAAGGTTAAAGGGCAGCATTGGTTGTAGCACACTTAAATAGATCTAAAATTCGAAATTTGAATTTCAATAAGGCTTTTTTGACACCCATCGGAGATCTCAAAAATTTTGAATTAAACTTGAAAATCTCCCAAAATAAAAGTTGTTTGTCACTCGCCCACGCCAGAATCCCCCTCGCCCAACCGCGGCTCGCGCTCTGCCCGAGCTCGCAGGCCATCAATGGCGCGAACCGTCGTCCAACCACCCCGCGCGCGCTCCCAAGGCTGCTCATCCCTCTCTAGCTGGCCCCAACACTCCACCGAGCGACCTCACACTCTCTCCCAGCCAGCGCCCTGCCATTTCCCTCTCCTCCACGCTTGCTCCCATCTTCTTCCACCTCCGCCCGCAGTGAACCGAACCCGAGCTCCTGCCACCGCGAACCAAATCCCCCGTAATCCCCTCCATGGTTTCCCAATCCACCGCACCCGAAGCTCCCTCATTCGACAAGCTAGCCCCTCGACCCTTTCCCAGCTCGAATCGAGCCGCACTAGACGGGAATCGAAGCTTTTCCCCTCCGCTTGGCCTTTTCCACTGCAAGCTCCACCTCCACGTCGAGCCCTATACTCCGGCCATCCCCGTCTCCGCCAAGGCCCACGACGAGCTCCGCCTTCGTCCGGTGAAGCTCACGCGCCTCTCCGCGCCTCGCCTCGACCCCCGCAGCCGGCTACCGACGTCGCCGGAGCTAGCCGCTCCGCCGCTCACCGTCGACGAGCTGCGCCGCTTCACCACCGTCCTCAAGAGCTACCCCAAATGACTCGCGGTGAGCCCCTCATCGTTTTCCCCCACTTTCCCCGTGCTAGTTCGCCGTCTCCTCGCCGGAATCCGGTCGCCGGCGAGCCAAGGGCCAAGATGCGTTCCCCATTTTAGTTCTAGGGTCCTCCATGTAAGTTTCAAGTACTTGTTTGAAAGGTTTTAAAAGTTCTAGGGTCTCCGGCGTAAAAGAGATTCTTAAACCTAGATCCATTTTTCTGAGATCTTGTAAAATCCACTAAAAATTGTAGAAAGATCAGAAAAATGCACAAAAATACTCTCTAAACTCGTGAGGTTGTAAACTCCAATGTCATTTTTGTATGTATATACTTTTGAGGAAAAGTTTTTGAATTAAAATTCAAACTATGATTTTAGAGTTTTGTGCACCATTTCAAATCCTGAACTCTTCTGTAAATGAGCTTTGGATATGTTGCTTGTATGGACTGTAGGAGCCTTGTGTCCAAAGGAGATTTATTTTGTGATTTCTGTTCTAGTTCGGTTCTGCATTTATTAAAAATAATTCGTGCAGCCAAAAATCACCATCTTCCACCACAGGTCTAGAAACTTGTTGGTACATGTGGTAAAAATTTTAAAATTAATCTTAGACTCTGTTTCGGCCATCAAATTAATAGATGTTGGTTTTCGGATAGAAAATTTGTGAGGGCTGACCAAGTGTTATTTTTAGCCACCACTTGGTCAGAGCCTTTCTTTTACTCATGTCTAGCTCAGGTAGAGAAATCTTCTGTTTTGGAAGTAGTTTTGATTTTATATGATTTAATCTTGTTTCTTTGAGCAGCAACTTGAACTATTTTTAATAAATTCTGTGTAGCTTGGTTTTAGCTAAATTTTGGAGTATACTCCAGTGGCTGTCATAAAGTTTGTAGTTAAAAAGGATGAACAAATATAGAGAAACAAAAATGAGAAGAAACTAGAGTAGATTGAGTTTTTTTAAAAAGAAGTAGGTCACTTTTGATAATTATATAAATAAGGCATGTGGAGTTTTAAAATTACAGAACTAAAACACTTGCATAGAAATAATGGTGTGTATTGTTTTATATATGTACACAATCACCATCGTAATAGCATAAAATTCACACCACACACACTTTCTCTAATTTTGTGAAGAAAAGAATAAACCACTTATATGTCTAGGTGAATATGGCCTTCAAGAGCCTTACCTTTAGACTAAAAACCAGCAGCAACTCTTAAAACTTGTGCATCTCATGTAGAAGGTGCTCTCGCTGACGGCACCTACAACCTCGTCTCCGCCAGCAAAGAGGAGGCTCCCGAAGGCGGTGCTGACGTGATCGTGATTGACCCAGAGCCTGACGCCGGCGTAGCCCAAGAAGGCAAGCCCCGGAGCATAACCTAACTCTTAAACTTATGCAACTATGAATTATATATGCTTGTGCATTTACGTATGAATGAATTGTTGGCATACCCTAGTTGCATAATTCTAGTACCTATGTCTTGAATACTAGTATGATAGGGTCGATAGAGCAATGCTTTAGGACCGTTACAAGTCGAGTGATTCCTGTCACTCGCGAGATATAGGAGTTGCTTGTCTTTACTTATGTTGGAATCATAAGGATGGATGGGCGGGATGGTATGTGTAGATCTCCCGCCCGTGTATGATAATTGGATTAAGGTCGGAACGTGTGGTTCTGTGTGTTAAGTTTTTGAACGTACCACGCACATGCTGACCTATGGGAATCGGTAAGCCCGGTACCAGATTGAAACAGCTAGGACCGATAGCCATCTCTCCTTGGAAATATTTTGTTTCCCTTGCCGTACATAAGTGGATATATGCGTGATGCCATGAGTGAAGCGGTAAACCTTTATCCTAAGGGAATGGACCCGACGCCGAATTGTGGATCGATGGGAAAGGTTGGGAGGTGCTTGTACCTTTTATAGCAAGCATCATCCGTGTGTGATGGGTTTTCCCTGGCCAGGTAGCAAAATTCAATTCGAACTGTCCGCTTCTCGCGGTTAATGAGACTGCTTGACCGCTGTGCTGCATTGAGTAACAGGTGGAACTATGAGGATGATGAACTTGTTGTATGTACTAAATTGTATTGCACCACTTGTATGCTTAGAGAGGATGCTAATCTAGAATGGTTAACACTATTATAATTTGATGCTAAAATCAGGAAAGTAAGGATCCACTCTTAGTTGCTTTCTGGCAAACAAACCCACCAGCCAAAAGCCTCTCATGTCTAGAAGTCGGTGAAGTAGATTTCACCCGACGGGTAAGCCTTGTTGAGTATTAGTATAGTCAGCCTTGCTTGTGGCTTTTATTTCAGGTACTGCTTTGGAGGAGGCGGTGAATTCTGTCGCCTGGCCTGCCCAGGTTTCACCTGGCTGGCATGTCGAGTGGGTTCCGTCCTCTGCCGAGGATCGGGAGGAGTAGCACCATGGCCGGCTTCATTATGGTGTTGCTATGTATCGTCGTCAGTTTAATCTTTCCGCTGCAATGAACTCTCGTACTTTTATTTGAAATTCGAACTTGGTTTGTAATAACTTGATGATACTATTTATGTTAGTTGAATTTGTGGAATGTTGTAATTTCTGGGACTCACCTTCGTGCGGGCGCGTGTGTTGTTTGGATCGGGAAAGTACGTGGTTAATCGGGTATAATCCGACGGCGCTCCAGCTTATTCCGGATTAAGTGTCTGACTACTTGATTAGTGGTCCGTGGGTACTTAACTTGGAATAATTTCAGAGTGGTCTGCCACACCGCGTCCACGGGTCCACGGTGGACCGGGCTCATACTGGTTTCTCCTGTTTAGATCTGAGCCCCAGGATCTAGATCAGATGGTTGTGGGTTCTCCGGGCGGCTTTGACTCGCCGGGGACCAGAACTGGTGGCGGCGCCGCCCAGTTTCCCGGTGGGGCTCACCGGAGTTAGGCCAATCCGAGGCTACGGTGCTTGGTTTTGAATGATTCAAGGCTCGGGAGAGAGAGGGGATGAGGGGGATTCCATTTTGGGGGTCATGATCGAGGTTCGAACGGCGGTGGTGGCTGGCGACAAGACATGGCAGGCCGCGGAGGCCGGCGAGGCTGCGCGGTCGCGAGATAGGGCAAGAGGATGCTGGGTTTGGCCGGGAAGCTTCCTCACCTTCTCGCGGAGCTCGAGAGCTAGCTCTTGGTGGCCGAATGATGGCGGTCGAGAAGGGTGGCATGAGCGCCGGCCAAGCTAGGGTTGCGGCGGCTCGGGAGCTTGGGAGCATGGCGGCTAGGTTACGAGGGGGTTGAGGGCTGTGGCGGCATTTATATAGGCCGGGGAGGGGGTCTCGGCGTGCGCACCAAGCAAAGGAGGAGGCGGCGCAGGGTCGGGCTTTGGCTCGCTTTGTTGCGGCACAGGCGCAGCTAGAGGTGGGGGATGACGGCTAGGGCCCGCGCGTTAGCGGCTGAGAGGCGGAGGGCGAGGCGGGCTGCAGGCTGCGCTGGTGGGCTGGGCCGCGCGAGGGGAGAGGAGAAGCTGGGCCGGTTGCTGCGCTTAGGAGAAGGAGGGAAAGGATGGGCCGGGCTGGAAAAGAGAGGGAGAGAGGAAAAGTTTTTTTTTCTTTTATTCAAACACTCATTTGAATTCAAATTCAAATTCAAATTTGAATTCAACAATCAAAAGAAATGCACCAGCATGAATGCAACAATAATGTTTCTATTCCTTATATTTTCTTTTATTTTCCCTATATTAATTATGAGCACTTTAATATAAAAAGCCATTTAATTTACTAAATTTAATAAGACCATTTTTAGGGTGTTACACCGAGTCACACCATGGTCACGGATGATTGTTCTCTCATATTGAGGCGGATTTGGGTAGCCAAGAGCCTGCAGCATGGACCAAAAGATGTTGGAGAATCCCTCTCAACCAAGGCAGTCCGAGCTGGAGAAGTCATTGGGGTCGCTAGCAAGGCCAGTACGGCTGTCCATCTGAACAAAAGGTCAAGAGTGAGAACCGATAAGATAAAAGAAATTAAAAACAAATTCTTAACAGTGTAGTAAAAGTGATAAAGCTTAAAATCTACAAACTCAAAAATTTCAAAACTTGGCCAGAATATTTTTTACGTAATTTCAGACAAGTTTTATGTTGAAGTCTTGAGCAGAAACGGTTGTTATGAGGGTGTAAAAATACAATTTTCAACTCACTGTTCCCAGGAAATTCCAGCAAACAGGGGGTTACCATTTTAAGCATAACACTTAATTGACTGAACCAAAATCGTTGAAATTTCTACAGCATAAACTAGACAAAATTTATGACAACTTTCATATTGAATACTGTTTCATTCGACTGGGTTTTTAGGCTCGAAACGACAATGCAAACAGAACTGTTATTGACATAGTTACAGCACACTTCACTAGATAGGTTTCGGATTTTTGAGACGGATAATTTAGTGAGCATGCAACATTAATTATAGCAGTTTCAGTGAATTACCAGCATGAATGCAACAATAATGTTTCTATTCCTTATATTTTCTTTTATTTTCCCTATATTAATTATGAGCACTTTAATATAAAAAGCCATTTAATTTACTAAATTTAATAAGACCATTTTTAGGGTGTTACACCGAGTCACACCATGGTCACGGATGATTGTTCTCTCATATTGAGGCGGATTTGGGTAGCCAAGAGCCTGCAGCATGGACGAAAAGATGTTGGAGAATCCCTCTCAACCAAGGCAGTCCGAGATGGAGAAGTCATTGGGGTCGCTAGCAAGGCCAGTACGGCTGTCCATCTGAACAAAAGGTCAAGAGTGAGAACCGATAAGATAAAAGAAATTAAAAACAAATTCTTGACAGTGTAGTAAAAGTGATAAAGCTTAAAATCTACAAACTCAAAAATTTCAAAACTTGGCCAGAATATTTTTTACATAATTTCAGACAAGTTTTATGTTGAAGTCTTGAGCAGAAACGGTTGTTATGAGGGTGTAAAAATTCAATTTTCAACTCACTGTTCCCAGGAAATTCCAGCAAACAGGGGGTTACCATTTTAAGCATAACTCTTAATTGACTGAACCAAAATCGTTGAAATTTCTACAGCATAAACTAGACAAAATTTATGAGAACTTTCATATTGAATACTGTTTCATTCGACTGGGTTTTCAGGCTCGAAACGACAATGCAAACAGAACTGTTATTGACATAGTTACAGCACACTTCACTAGATAGGTTTCGGATTTTTGAGACGGATAAATTAGTGAGCATGCAACATTAATTATAGCAGTTTCAGCGAATTACCAGCATGAATGCAACAATAATGTTTCTACTCCTTATATTTTCTTTTATTTTCCCTATATTAATTATGAGCACTTTAATATAAAAAGCCATGTAATTTACAAAATTTAATAAGACCATTTTTAGGGTGTTACACCGAGTCACACCATGGTCACGGATGATTGTTCTCTCATATTGAGGCGGATTTGGGTAGCCAAGAGCCTGCAGCATGGACCAAAAGATGTTGGAGAATCCCTCTCAACCAAGGCAGTCCGAGCTGGAGAAGTCATTGGGGTCGCTAGCAAGGCCAGTACGGCTGTCCATCTGAACAAAAGGTCAAGAGTGAGAACCGATAAGATAAAAGAAATTAAAAACAAATTCTTGACAGTGTAGTAAAAGTGATAAAGCTTAAAATCTACAAACTCAAAAATTTCAAAACTTGGCCAGAATATTTTTTACGTAATTTCAGACAAGTTTTATGTTGAAGTCTTGAGCAGAAACGGTTGTTATGAGGGTGTAAAAATTCAATTTTCAACTCACTGTTCCCAGGAAATTCCAGCAAACAGGGGGTTACCATTTTAAGCATAACACTTAATTGACTGAACCAAAATCGTTGAAATTTCTACAGCATAAACTAGACAAAATTTATGACAACTTTCATATTGAATACTGTTTCATTCGACTGGGTTTTTAGGCTCGAAACGACAATGCAAACAGAACTGTTATTGACATAGTTACAGCACACTTCACTAGATAGGTTTCGGATTTTTGAGACGGATAATTTAGTGAGCATGCAACATTAATTATAGCAGTTTCAGCGAATTACCAGCATGAATGCAACAATAATGTTTCTATACCTTATATTTTCTTTTATTTTCCCTATATTAATTATGAGCACTTTAATATAAAAAGCCATTTAATTTACTAAATTTAATAAGACCATTTTTAGGGTGTTACACCGAGTCACACCATGGTCACGGATGATTGTTCTCTCATATTGAGGCGGATTTGGGTAGCCAAGAGCCTGCAGCATGGACCAAAAGATGTTGGAGAATCCCTCTCAACCAAGGCAGTCCGAGCTAGAGAAGTCATTGGGGTCGCTAGCAAGGCCAGTACGGCTGTCCATCTGAACGAAAGGTCAAGAGTGAGAACCGATAAGATAAAAGAAATTAAAAACAAATTCTTGACAGTGTAGTAAAAGTGATAAAGCTTAAAATCTACAAACTCAAAAATTTCAAAACTTGGCCAGAATATTTTTTACGTAATTTCAGACAAGTTTTATGTTGAAGTCTTGAGCAGAAACGGTTGTTATGAGGGTGTAAAAATACAATTTTCAACTCACTGTTCCCAGGAAATTCCAGCAAACAGGGGGTTACCATTTTAAGCATAACACTTAATTGACTGAACCAAAATCGTTGAAATTTCTACAGCATAAACTAGACAAAATTTATGACAACTTTCATATTGAATACTGTTTCATTCGACTGGGTTTTTAGGCTCGAAACGACAATGCAAACAGAACTGTTATTGACATAGTTACAGCACACTTCACTAGATAGGTTTCGGATTTTTGAGACGGATAATTTAGTGAGCATGCAACATTAATTATAGCAGTTTCAGCGAATTACCAGCATGAATGCAACAATAATGTTTCTATTCCTTATATTTTCTTTTATTTTCCCTATATTAATTATGAGCACTTTAATATAAAAAGCCATTTAATTTACTAAATTTAATAAGACCATTTTTAGGGTGTTACACCGAGTCACACCATGGTCACGGATGATTGTTCTCTCATATTGAGGCGGATTTGGGTAGCCAAGAGCCTGCAGCATGGACCAAAAGATGTTGGAGAATCCCTCTCAACCAAGGCAGTCCGAGCTGGAGAAGTCATTGGGGTCGCTAGCAAGGCCAGTACGGCTGTCCATCTGAACGAAAGGTCAAGAGTGAGAACCGATAAGATAAAAGAAATTAAAAACAAATTCTTGACAGTGTAGTAAAAGTGATAAAGCTTAAAATCTACAAACTCAAAAATTTCAAAACTTGGCCAGAATATTTTTTACGTAATTTCAGACAAGTTTTATGTTGAAGTCTTGAGCAGAAACGGTTGTTATGAGGGTGTAAAAATACAATTTTCAACTCACTGTTCCCAGGAAATTCCAGCAAACAGGGGGTTACCATTTTAAGCATAACACTTAATTGACTGAACCAAAATCGTTGAAATTTCTACAGCATAAACTAGACAAAATTTATGACAACTTTCATATTGAATACTGTTTCATTCGACTGGGTTTTTAGGCTCGAAACGACAATGCAAACAGAACTGTTATTGACATAGTTACAGCACACTTCACTAGATAGGTTTCGGATTTTTGAGACGGATAATTTAGTGAGCATGCAACATTAATTATAGCAGTTTCAGCGAATTACCAGCATGAATGCAACAATAATGTTTCTATTCCTTATATTTTCTTTTATTTTCCCTATATTAATTATGAGCACTTTAATATAAAAAGCCATTTAATTTACTAAATTTAATAAGACCATTTTTAGGGTGTTACACCGAGTCACACCATGGTCACGGATGATTGTTCTCTCATATTGAGGCGGATTTGGGTAGCCAAGAGCCTGCAGCATGGACGAAAAGATGTTGGAGAATCCCTCTCAACCAAGGCAGTCCGAGATGGAGAAGTCATTGGGGTCGCTAGCAAGGCCAGTACGGCTGTCCATCTGAACAAAAGGTCAAGAGTGAGAACCGATAAGTTAAAAGAAATTAAAAACAAATTCTTGACAGTGTAGTAAAAGTGATAAAGCTTAAAATCTACAAACTCAAAAATTTCAAAACTTGGCCAGAATATTTTTTACATAATTTCAGACAAGTTTTATGTTGAAGTCTTGAGCAGAAACGGTTGTTATGAGGGTGTAAAAATTCAATTTTCAACTCACTGTTCCCAGGAAATTCCAGCAAACAGGGGGTTACCATTTTAAGCATAACTCTTAATTGACTGAACCAAAATCGTTGAAATTTCTACAGCATAAACTAGACAAAATTTATGAGAACTTTCATATTGAATACTGTTTCATTCGACTGGGTTTTCAGGCTCGAAACGACAATGCAAACAGAACTGTTATTGACATAGTTACAGCACACTTCACTAGATAGGTTTCGGATTTTTGAGACGGATAAATTAGTGAGCATGCAACATTAATTATAGCAGTTTCAGCGAATTACCAGCATGAATGCAACAATAATGTTTCTACTCCTTATATTTTCTTTTATTTTCCCTATATTAATTATGAGCACTTTAATATAAAAAGCCATTTAATTTACTAAATTTAATAAGACTATTTTTAGGGTGTTACACCGAGTCACACCATGGTCACGGATGATTGTTCTCTCATATTGAGGCGGATTTGGGTAGCCAAGAGCTTGCAGCATGGACCAAAAGATGTTGGAGAATCCCTCTCAACCAAGGCAGTCCGAGCTGGAGAAGTCATTGGGGTCGCTAGCAAGGCCAGTACGGCTGTCCATCTGAACGAAAGGTCAAGAGTGAGAACCGATAAGATAAAAGAAATTAAAAACAAATTCTTGACAGTGTAGTAAAAGTGATAAAGCTTAAAATCTACAAACTCAAAAATTTCAAAACTTGGCCAGAATATTTTTTACGTAATTTCAGACAAGTTTTATGTTGAAGTCTTGAGCAGAAACGGTTGTTATGAGGGTGTAAAAATTCAATTTTCAATTCACTGTTCCCAGGAAATTCCAGCAAACAGGGGGGTTACCATTTTAAGCATAACTCTTAATTGACTGAACCAAAATCGTTGAAATTTCTACAGCATAAACTAGACAAAATTTATGACAACTTTCATATTGAATATTGTTTCATTCGACTGGGTTTTCAGGCTCGAAACGACAATGCAAACAGAACTGTTATTGACATAGTTACAGCACACTTCACTAGATAGGTTTCGGATTTTTGAGACGGATAAATTAGTGAGCATGCAACATTAATTATAGCAGTTTCAGCGAATTACCAGCATGAATGCAACAATAATGTTTCTATACCTTATATTTTCTTTTATTTTCCCTATATTAATTATGAGCACTTTAATATAAAAAGCCATTTAATTTACTAAATTTAATAAGACCATTTTTAGGGTGTTACACCGAGTCACACCATGGTCACGGATGATTGTTCTCTCATATTGAGGCGGATTTGGGTAGCCAAGAGCTTGCAGCATGGACCAAAAGATGTTGGAGAATCCCTCTCAACCAAGGCAGTCCGAGCTGGAGAAGTCATTGGGGTCGCTAGCAAGGCCAGTACGGCTGTCCATCTGAACGAAAGGTCAAGAGTGAGAACCGATAAGATAAAAGAAATTAAAAACAAATTCTTGACAGTGTAGTAAAAGTGATAAAGCTTAAAATCTACAAACTCAAAAATTTCAAAACTTGGCCAGAATATTTTTTACGTAATTTCAGACAAGTTTTATGTTGAAGTCTTGAGCAGAAACGGTTGTTATGAGGGTGTAAAAATTCAATTTTCAACTCACTGTTCCCAGGAAATTCCAGCAAACAGGGGGGTTACCATTTTAAGCATAACTCTTAATTGACTGAACCAAAATCGTTGAAATCTCTACAGCATAAACTAGACAAAATTTATGACAACTTTCATATTGAATATTGTTTCATTCGACTGGGTTTTCAGGCTCGAAACGACAATGCAAACAGAACTGTTATTGACATAGTTACAGCACACTTCACTAGATAGGTTTCGGATTTTTGAGATGGATAATTTAGTGAGCATGCAACATTAATTATAGCAGTTTCAGCGAATTACCAGCATGAATGCAACAATAATGTTTCTACTCCTTATATTTTCTTTTATTTTCCCTATATTAATTATGAGCACTTTAATATAAAAAGCCATGTAATTTACAAAATTTAATAAGACCATTTTTAGGGTGTTACACCGAGTCACACCATGGTCACGGACGATTGTTCTCTCATATTGAGGCGGATTTGGGTAGCCAAGAGCCTGCAGCATGGACCAAAAGATGTTGGAGAATCCCTCTCAACCAAGGCAGTCCGAGCTGGAGAAGTCATTGGGGTCGCTAGCAAGGCCAGTACGGCTGTCCATCTGAACAAAAGGTCAAGAGTGAGAACCGATAAGATAAAAGAAATTAAAAACAAATTCTTGACAGTGTAGTAAAAGTGATAAAGCTTAAAATCTACAAACTCAAAAATTTCAAAACTTGGCCAGAATATTTTTACGTAATTTCAGACAAGTTTTATGTTGAAGTCTTGAGCAGAAACGGTTGTTATGAGGGTGTAAAAATTCAATTTTCAACTCACTGTTCCCAGGAAATTCCAGCAAACAGGGGGTTACCATTTTAAGCATAACACTTAATTGACTGAACCAAAATCGTTGAAATTTCTACAGCATAAACTAGACAAAATTTATGACAACTTTCATATTGAATACTGTTTCATTCGACTGGGTTTTTAGGCTCGAAACGACAATGCAAACAGAACTGTTATTGACATAGTTACAGCACACTTCACTAGATAGGTTTCGGATTTTTGAGACGGATAAATTAGTGAGCATGCAACATTAATTATAGCAGTTTCAGCGAATTACCAGCATGAATGCAACAATAATGTTTCTACTCCTTATATTTTCTTTTATTTTCCCTATATTAATTATGAGCACTTTAATATAAAAAGCCATTTAATTTACTAAATTTAATAAGACCATTTTTAGGGTGTTACACCGAGTCACACCATGGTCACGGATGATTGTTCTCTCATATTGAGGCGGATTTGGGTAGCCAAGAGCTTGCAGCATGGACCAAAAGATGTTGGAGAATCCCTCTCAACCAAGGCAGTCCGAGCTGGAGAAGTCATTGGGGTCGCTAGCAAGGCCAGTACGGCTGTCCATCTGAACGAAAGGTCAAGAGTGAGAACCGATAAGATAAAAGAAATTAAAAACAAATTCTTGACAGTGTAGTAAAAGTGATAAAGCTTAAAATCTACAAACTCAAAAATTTCAAAACTTGGCCAGAATATTTTTTACGTAATTTCAGACAAGTTTTATGTTGAAGTCTTGAGCAGAAACGGTTGTTATGAGGGTGTAAAAATTCAATTTTCAACTCACTGTTCCCAGGAAATTCCAGCAAACAGGGGGGTTACCATTTTAAGCATAACTCTTAATTGACTGAACCAAAATCGTTGAAATTTCTACAGCATAAACTAGACAAAATTTATGACAACTTTCATATTGAATATTGTTTCATTCGACTGGGTTTTCAGGCTCGAAACGACAATGCAAACAGAACTGTTATTGACATAGTTACAGCACACTTCACTAGATAGGTTTCGGATTTTTGAGATGGATAATTTAGTGAGCATGCAACATTAATTATAGCAGTTTCAGCGAATTACCAGCATGAATGCAACAATAATGTTTCTACTCCTTATATTTTCTTTTATTTTCCCTATATTAATTATGAGCACTTTAATATAAAAAGCCATTTAATTTACTAAATTTAATAAGACCATTTTTAGGGTGTTACACCGAGTCACACCATGGTCACGGATGATTGTTCTCTCATATTGAGGCGGATTTGGGTAGCCAAGAGCTTGCAGCATGGACCAAAAGATGTTGGAGAATCCCTCTCAACCAAGGCAGTCCGAGCTGGAGAAGTCATTGGGGTCGCTAGCAAGGCCAGTACGGCTGTCCATCTGAACGAAAGGTCAAGAGTGAGAACCGATAAGATAAAAGAAATTAAAAACAAATTCTTGACAGTGTAGTAAAAGTGATAAAGCTTAAAATCTACAAACTCAAAAATTTCAAAACTTGGCCAGAATATTTTTTACGTAATTTCAGACAAGTTTTATGTTGAAGTCTTGAGCAGAAACGGTTGTTATGAGGGTGTAAAAATTCAATTTTCAACTCACTGTTCCCAGGAAATTCCAGCAAACAGGGGGTTACCATTTTAAGCATAACACTTAATTGACTGAACCAAAATCGTTGAAATTTCTACAGCATAAACTAGACAAAATTTATGACAACTTTCATATTGAATACTGTTTCATTCGACTGGGTTTTTAGGCTCGAAACGACAATGCAAACAGAACTGTTATTGACATAGTTACAGCACACTTCACTAGATAGGTTTCGGATTTTTGAGACGGATAATTTAGTGAGCATGCAACATTAATTATAGCAGTTTCAGCGAATTACCAGCATGAATGCAACAATAATGTTTCTATACCTTATATTTTCTTTTATTTTCCCTATATTAATTATGAGCACTTTAATATAAAAAGCCATTTAATTTACTAAATTTAATAAGACCATTTTTAGGGTGTTACACCGAGTCACACCATGGTCACGGATGATTGTTCTCTCATATTGAGGCGGATTTGGGTAGCCAAGAGCCTGCAGCATGGACCAAAAGATGTTGGAGAATCCCTCTCAACCAAGGCAGTCCGAGATGGAGAAGTCATTGGGGTCGCTAGCAAGGCCAGTACGGCTGTCCATCTGAACAAAAGGTCAAGAGTGAGAACCGATAAGATAAAAGAAATTAAAAACAAATTCTTGACAGTGTAGTAAAAGTGATAAAGCTTAAAATCTACAAACTCAAAAATTTCAAAACTTGGCCAGAATATTTTTTACGTAATTTCAGACAAGTTTTATGTTGAAGTCTTGAGCAGAAACGGTTGTTATGAGGGTGTAAAAATTCAATTTTCAACTCACTGTTCCCAGGAAATTCCAGCAAACAGGGGGTTACCATTTTAAGCATAACTCTTAATTGACTGAACCAAAATCGTTGAAATTTCTACAGCATAAACTAGACAAAATTTATGAGAACTTTCATATTGAATACTGTTTCATTCGACTGGGTTTTCAGGCTCGAAACGACAATGCAAACAGAACTGTTATTGACATAGTTACAGCACACTTCACTAGATAGGTTTCGGATTTTTGAGACGGATAAATTAGTGAGCATGCAACATTAATTATAGCAGTTTCAGCGAATTACCAGCATGAATGCAACAATAATGTTTCTACTCCTTATATTTTCTTTTATTTTCCCTATATTAATTATGAGCACTTTAATATAAAAAGCCATGTAATTTACAAAATTTAATAAGACCATTTTTAGGGTGTTACACCGAGTCACACCATGGTCACGGATGATTGTTCTCTCATATTGAGGCGGATTTGGGTAGCCAAGAGCTTGCAGCATGGACCAAAAGATGTTGGAGAATCCCTCTCAACCAAGGCAGTCCGAGCTGGAGAAGTCATTGGGGTCGCTAGCAAGGCCAGTACGGCTGTCCATCTGAACGAAAGGTCAAGAGTGAGAACCGATAAGATAAAAGAAATTAAAAACAAATTCTTGACAGTGTAGTAAAAGTGATAAAGCTTAAAATCTACAAACTCAAAAATTTCAAAACTTGGCCAGAATATTTTTTACGTAATTTCAGACAAGTTTTATGTTGAAGTCTTGAGCAGAAACGGTTGTTATGAGGGTGTAAAAATTCAATTTTCAACTCACTGTTCCCAGGAAATTCCAGCAAACAGGGGGTTACCATTTTAAGCATAACTCTTAATTGACTGAACCAAAATCGTTGAAATTTCTACAGCATAAACTAGACAAAATTTATGAGAACTTTCATATTGAATACTGTTTCATTCGACTGGGTTTTCAGGCTCGAAACGACAATGCAAACAGAACTGTTATTGACATAGTTACAGCACACTTCACTAGATAGGTTTCGGATTTTTTAGACGGATAAATTAGTGAGCATGCAACATTAATTATAGCAGTTTCAGCGAATTACCAGCATGAATGCAACAATAATGTTTCTACTCCTTATATTTTCTTTTATTTTCCCTGTATTAATTATGAGCACTTTAATATAAAAAGCCATTTAATTTACTAAATTTAATAAGACTATTTTTAGGGTGTTACACCGAGTCACACCATGGTCACGGATGATTGTTCTCTCATATTGAGGCGGATTTGGGTAGCCAAGAGCTTGCAGCATGGACCAAAAGATGTTGGAGAATCCCTCTCAACCAAGGCAGTCCGAGCTGGAGAAGTCATTGGGGTCGCTAGCAAGGCCAGTACGGCTGTCCATCTGAACGAAAGGTCAAGAGTGAGAACCGATAAGATAAAAGAAATTAAAAACAAATTCTTGACAGTGTAGTAAAAGTGATAAAGCTTAAAATCTACAAACTCAAAAATTTCAAAACTTGGCCAGAATATTTTTTACGTAATTTCAGACAAGTTTTATGTTGAAGTCTTGAGCAGAAACGGTTGTTATGAGGGTGTAAAAATTCAATTTTCAACTCACTGTTCCCAGGAAATTCCAGCAAACAGGGGGTTACCATTTTAAGCACAACTCTTAATTGACTGAACCAAAATCGTTGAAATTTCTACAGCATAAACTAGACAAAATTTATGAGAACTTTCATATTGAATACTTTTTCATTCGACTGGGTTTTCAGGCTCGAAACGACAATGCAAACAGAACTGTTATTGACATAGTTACAGCACACTTCACTAGATAGGTTTCGGATTTTTTAGACGGATAAATTAGTGAGCATGCAACATTAATTATAGCAGTTTCAGCGAATTACCAGCATGAATGCAACAATAATGTTTCTACTCCTTATATTTTCTTTTATTTTCCCTATATTAATTATGAGCACTTTAATATAAAAAGCCATTTAATTTACTAAATTTAATAAGACTATTTTTAGGGTGTTACACCGAGTCACACCATGGTCACGGATGATTGTTCTCTCATATTGAGGCGGATTTGGGTAGCCAAGAGCTTGCAGCATGGACCAAAAGATGTTGGAGAATCCCTCTCAACCAAGGCAGTCCGAGCTGGAGAAGTCATTGGGGTCGCTAGCAAGGCCAGTACGGCTGTCCATCTGAACGAAAGGTCAAGAGTGAGAACCGATAAGATAAAAGAAATTAAAAACAAATTCTTGACAGTGTAGTAAAAGTGATAAAGCTTAAAATCTACAAACTCAAAAATTTCAAAACTTGGCCAGAATATTTTTTACGTAATTTCAGACAAGTTTTATGTTGAAGTCTTGAGCAGAAACGGTTGTTATGAGGGTGTAAAAATTCAATTTTCAACTCACTGTTCCCAGGAAATTCCAGCAAACAGGGGGTTACCATTTTAAGCACAACTCTTAATTGACTGAACCAAAATCGTTGAAATTTCTACAGCATAAACTAGACAAAATTTATGAGAACTTTCATATTGAATACTGTTTCATTCGACTGGGTTTTCAGGCTCGAAACGACAATGCAAACAGAACTGTTATTGACATAGTTACAGCACACTTCACTAGATAGGTTTCGGATTTTTGAGACGGATAATTTAGTGAGCATGCAACATTAATTATAGCAGTTTCAGCGAATTATAGATGCATGAGCGGCCTAATCGTCCTAACCAACACACGTGCCAATAACTTTTGGCCTACGAAGTCAGTGCCGGTAGCTAGGCAATATTCGTCTCTCCCTATATTAACTAGCCGAACTTTTCTAACCGTCCAACTTTCGGAATCGTGATTAGCATACCTGCAGAAAAATTCCATTCCAGAGCATTTACAATGAACCTCCCGTGCCAGCACTCACGGAAGCATCCCCATTAATTACCACCCACTATAGTGGTGACACCCCAACGTTCAACATTGAACGGGCAATGCTTCATATGTCACCAAGGCATCATATTGACAATTTCATACGCTCATGAAATAGCGTATTGACTATGTGCCGCCATCATATTCGCATATGATGCCGTGGTACGCTACAGCAATCGCCGTACTTGTGCCCACCATGCTACTCTACATTCATACGCCATCCAATAGCGTATTGACTATGTGCCGCCACTATATTTTCATATAGTGCCATGGTACGTTACAACAATCGCCGTACCTTGCACCCACCATTGTGAATAGTAAATGACAGAATGAAAATGTGCTGGGAGTCAGTATAATATATAATTAGCCACCTATCATATCGTGACCCCTTAACCCACATAGGCTTCACGCTCTATACATCATCCTTAGCGGTCTTATGGATAGCATTCCATCGCAAGTGCGCGGCGGAAGCAAAGGTTGGCAGGTTTTTTTCAAAAATGTTTGTTTAGGGTCTGTTGCTATCTCTGGTGCGTATGTTTCTGCTCTGATACCAGCTGTGGCGGACCACTATAAAATTATTCCAAGTTAAGTACACACGGACCACTAACCAAGTAGTCAGGCACTTAATCCAGAATAAGCTGGAGCGCCGTCGGATTATACCCGATTAACCACATACTTTCATGATCGAAACAAGACGCGCGCCCACACGAAGGTGAGTCCCAGAAATTACAACATTCCACAAGTTCAACTTAACATAAATAGTCTCATCAAGTTATTACAAACCAAGTCTGAAATTCAAATAAGTACGAGAGTTGAACGCAGCGGAAATAATCTAAACGACGATACATAGCAACACCACAATGAAGCCGTCCATGGTGCTACTCCCCCCGATCCTCAGACGAGGACAGAATCCACTCGACGTGCCAGCCAGGAGGAACCTGGGTAGGCCAAGCGAAAATATTCACCACCTCATCCAAAGCAGTACCTGAAATAATAGCCACGAGCAAGGCTGAGTATACTAATACTCAGCAAGGGTTACCCGTCGAGTGAAAAATACATCACCAATGTGACATCTCTGATGTCAAAAGATTTAAAAAGTGTAACTAAGATCAATTTAACAGGTAATTATGGTTGGAATTCAAAAATCCTCCAAAATTCAAATTTAAACTCCAAAAACAGGGGTTATTTGGCACCAACCGAAAACTCAAGATTTTTGTACTACACTTGAAAATCTCCCAAAATAAAAGTTGTTTGTCATCACAAATAAACCCTAGTCACTGTTTGGAACTTTTGAAAATTTTGCAGTTTAGTCCCTCAAAAACTCAAATTACCGTTCTGGGCACCTTTTTGTTTTTGGGTTATTTGAGCTTGAAAAACTTCGAATTTCAAGTTCATCCCAAAAAGAAAGTTGTGTCCCATCTTCCAAACTACAACTTTTATTTTCACACTTTCTCAAGTTCAGTTCAAATTTTTGGAGAAAATTTGAATTCAAACCCGGAGCTCCACGGACCGGGAACAGTGTCCCTGGCGCGCGCTGCGCCGGCCAGAGCTCGGCCGCCACGGGGCCGGCGAGCGGCTCAGGCGGCGCTGACGCGGCCAAGGCGCGGCGGAGGGTGGCGCGTGTCGTCTAGTGCTTGTCCTACCACCCGCGCGCTGTCAACTCGCCGCCGTCGCCTCGCTCCTCCTCGCGCCGCGGACGCCATCATGGCGGTCTCGCGCGCCGCGGTCGCGCGAGCGCGCTCGCGCTGCGCTGGCGCTCTGCAGCCGCGATTCCCCCTCCACTACGCGCCAACGAGCCCTGTAGACGATCTTAGGACAGCACGCAATGATCTCCCTCGCCTGCAGCGCCGTTCGCTCTCGGACCGAGCTCGCAGAGCGGCCATGGCGAGTCGCATCGGCCATTAACGCGCGCGCACGCTCCCGAGGCAATGCTGAGCCACCCTCGCGTGCTCGAGCACTCCTCCGAGCCTCCCACTCACTCCATTCACTCGCTCGAACCACCAGTGAAGCCCCTCGCACGTTCCCCCTCCTTCCTCCTCGCGACGCGCAAACCGAACCCGTGTTCATCGCAAAATTCGTCGCGCACGCTCCACCTTTCCCAAATCCACTCCGCACGGAGCTAGCTAGCATCACCAGCTCCAAAACCCCCAACTTTCCCCAAGCAATTACCCCTTCTCCGGCTTGAATTTCCGATTTCCCCCAAATCGGGTTTTCCGACCGTCGAACCACCTCAACGACGAGACCCTACTCCGAGCCATCCCCGAGCTTCCTCGAGCACGCCATTAGCTTCCCCAAGCTCTGCTGGTGCTCTAGGACCTCTTCCCCCTTCGCGAACGACTCCGAGCTCGCCGGCGTAGAAGCCGCGGCGGCCGCGCCGCCACCTCCTCGTCGCCGGCGCAACTCCGGCAACCCCCGGCCTCCAAACCGTCCTCAAACGACTCATGGTGAGCCCAGGACCATTCCCCCCCACTTCCCCGAGCCCAGTTCGCCGTGGTTTGCCCGGCGCAACTCCGGCGAGGTCCCAGGGACCTTTCTTCATCTTCTTCCTTTGTCCAGGGTCCTCCGTGCAAAAGTGCAGGACCTGTTCGCGAAGTTTTGAAAGTTCTAGGGTTCTCTGCGTAAAAAGATTCTTAACCCTAGATTTGTTTTTCCCGATTCTTGTAAAATCGATTAAAAATCGTAGAAAAATCAGAAAAATACACAAAAATGCTCTTTGGATTCGTGAGAGTCTAAACTACAATCTCTATTAGACATGTGTATGCTTTTGATGAACTGTTGTTGAATTAAAATTCAAACTATGAAAACCTAAAGTTGTGCACCATTTCAAATCCAGAGCTCCGCTGGGGTTGAGCTTTGGATATGTTGTGTATAGTGACCTTGGACAGCTTGTGTCCAAAGGGGAACTAAAAATACGCTTTGTAGCTCCAGTTATGAATTTAAATGCATTTCCTGTCTTTTTGCAGTGCAGAAATTATTAAAAATAATATGTGCAGTGAAAAATCACCATTTTGCTCCTGAGAACTAAAAACTTGTTAGCACACATGTTAAAAATGAAAAACTTAATTTTTGCTCTGTTTAGGATGGAAAATAATTAAATATGTGTTTTTGGATAGAAAATTAATGAGGACTACCCCAAGGGTTATTTTGAGCCACCACTTGGCCAGAACCCTCCTCATACTTATGCCTAGCTTTGGTAGGAAGATCTCCTGAAATGGATGAATTTTCAATTTATTATGCATTTATTTCACTTTCTGCAGCTGGCTGTTTGCACATTTTTAATAAATTATGTGTAGCTCGAAATTAGCTAAATTTTGGGGTGAGCTTAGCTCTTATACTCCAGTAGCTGTCATAAAGTTTATAGCTAAAAATGGTGAACAGAAATGGAGAAACAAAAATAGGAAGGAAACTAGTTGGAAATTGAATTATATAAATGAATAAACCTTTATGGTTAATTAGTTGGAATATAATGGATAGAATCTAAAATTCCAGAATAGCATCCAACTTTGTGAAGAAATAAATAAAATTCTTTTATATATGTACACAATCACCATCGAATTCAAATAAAAGCTTTCCACACATACACCATGCTTTTGTGAAGAAAATAAAAATATCTAAGTATGTCTAGGTGAATATGGCCTTCAAGGCCTTAGTCTTAGAGTCTAAAGGCAGCCGCCTTAAACTGTGCATATCATGTAGAAGGCGCTATTCCAGACGGCGACTACACCCTCATTCCCGCAGACGAGGAAGGAGCCCCGGAGCACGGTGCCGGTGCGGAAGTGACCAACCCGGAGGCTAACTCTCAATCCGAGCAGGAAGGCAAGCCCCGGAGCATGACCTAACTCTTACTAAATTATGCACTTTGAATTCTCTATGTTCGTGCATTTACGTTTCTAGGAGTTGATTGAAAACCATAGCTGCAGCAAATTCCTAGTACCTATGACTTGCAACACTAGTATGAAAGGGATCGATAGAGCATTGCTATAGGTCCGTTACAAGTCGAGTGATTTCCTGTCACTCGCGAGACATAGGAATTGTTTGTCTTTACTTATGTTGGAATCATAAGGATTGACGGGCGGGATGATAGATGTAGATCTCCCTTCCGTGTTTGATAATTGGTTAAGGTCGGAAGGTGTGGATGCTAAGTCAAGTTTTTGAACGTACCACATGCATGCCGGTATATGGGAGCCGGTAAGCCCGGTACCAGATTGAAGCAGCTAGGGCCGATAGCCATCTCTCCTTGGAAACTTTGTTTTCCCTTGCCGTACACTTGTGGGTGTATGCGTGATGCTGTGAGTGAAGCAGTAAACCTTCATCCTAAGGAAGTGGACCCGGCTCCGAATTGTGGATCGATGGGAAAGGTTGGGAAATGCTTGTACCTTTTATCGCAAGCAGAGTATCCGTGTGTGTTGGGTTTCCCTTGGCCAGGTAGCACAAATTCGGTTCGAACTGTCCGCTTCTCGCGGTTAATGAGACTGCTTGACCGCCATGCTACATCGAGTAATAAGTGGAATTTGAGATTATGAATTTGTTCTATGAATTAAATTGTATTGCTCCACTTGTATGCTTAGAAAGGATGCTAATCTAGAATGGATAAATTTACTAGAATGTGAAGCTAAAACTTGAAAGCAAGGACCTACTCTTAGTTGCTTTTTGGCAAACAAACCCACCAGCCAAAAGCCTCTCATTGTCTAGATGTCGGTGATGTAGTTTTCACCAGACGGGTAAGCCTTGCTGAGTATTAGTATACTCAGCCTTGCTTGTGGCAATATTTTACAGGTATACTCTTGGATGTGGATGTCTTGGCCTGCCCAGGTTCCACCTGGCTGGCACATCGAATGGGTCCCGTCCTCTGCCGAGGATCGGGAGGAGTAGCTTCGTGGCAGGCTTCATCACGGAGTTACTTGTTCCGTCGTTAGATTATTTACTTCCGCTGCAATGAAACTCTAATTTCAGTTGTCATGAACCTTTAAATTCCGCTGCAAGACTTGTGTACTCTGATTTTAATTTGAACCCGGTTGTAATAACTGTGATATCTATGTGTGTAATTTAATTTGTGGAATGTTGTAATCTCTGGAGCTCACCTTCGTGTGGGCGTGCCGCTGTTTCGATCGGGAAAAGTACGTGGTTTAATCGGGTTTAATCCGACGGCGCTCCAGCTTATTCCGGATTAAGTGCCTGACTACGTGATTAGTGGTCCCGAGGTACTTAACTTGGAATAATTTGGGAGTGGTCCGCCACAGCTGGTATCAGAGCCGAAGCAGCAGCCCGGAGAGAGCAACAGACCTTTAAATAAACAATTTTTGAATAAAACTTGCCAACTCGTGCTTCCGACGCGTTTTGCAAAGGAAGGTTATCATAGGACCGCTAAGGATGTTACCTAGAGCGTGAAGCCTATGTGGGTTAAGGGATCACGATATCATAGGTGGCAAATAGTATATTATACTGACTTCCAGCACATTTCATTCTGTCATTTACTTTCCGCAATGGTGGGCGCAAGGTACGGCGATTGCTGTAACGTACCACGGCACTATATGAAAATATAGTGGCGGCACATAGTCAATACGCTGTGATGGCGTATGAAATTAGAATAGGATGGTGGGCGCAAGGTACGGCGATTGCTGTAGCGTACCACGGCATCATATGCAAATATGATGGCGGCACAAAGTCAATACGCTATCTCAATAGTGTATGAAACTGTCAATATGTTGCCTCGGTGATATATGAACATTGCCCGTTCAATGTTAAACGTTCGGGTGCCACCTCTATAGTGGGTGGTAATGAATGGAGACGCTTTCATGAGTGCTGGCACGAAAGGTTGATTATATATGCTCTGGAATGGAATTTTCTGCAGGTACACTAACCGCGAATCCGTGTGTTGAACGGTTAGAGAATTTCGACTAGTTAATATAAGGAGAGACGGATATTGCCTAGCCACCGGCACTAACTTCGTAAGCCAAAAGTTATTGGCATGTGTGTTTGTGAGATCGAATAGGCCGCTCATGCATTGCATCTCACTGAAATAATAAATGAAATTTAACCCGAGAAACAAATCGAACCCCGTCAAGGAAATTGAAACCAACCCAAAAATCCTGCTGAGAACAGTCTGTTTGCACCCCTAATTCGAAATTGAAAACTTGGTCAAATGAAAAAGTGTTCAACATGAAAGTTGTCATAAACATTATGAAGTATATGATGGAGAAATTTCAACGAAAATGGTCCAGTAAAACTGGAGTTATGCTGAAAATGGTAACCCCCTGTCTGCTGGAAAATTCTGGGGACAGTAAGATAAAAATCGAATTTTTACACCATCTTAACGACAGTATCTGCTCAAGCCTTCAACATGAAACTTGTTAGGAATTACTTAAACTATGTTCTGGCCAAATTTGGGAATTTTTGAACTGGTAGATTTCGCGTTTTGTAATTTTTGTTACCCTACACAGAATCTGTCTGTTCTTTAAGCGCTAACCAGTTCTCACCCTTGCCCTTTCCTTTTTGGTTCAGATGGCCGCCCTCGCTGACCTGGCTAGCTACCCCAACGACGTGTCCTTCTCTGATTGCTTGGGATGGGAAGGATTCCCTAGCATCCTGTGGTCGGTGCTACAGGCCTTGGACTACCCGACACCGCCGCAGTACGAGAGGACGATTATCCGGGACCGTGGTGTGGTTCGTTCCCGTGTGCGGTTGGTGGTATACCGCCACCCGCCGTGTCCTAGCTCTCCCACCTGGACGGTGGAAGTGCACGGGCACCACATGGAGACGACGTGCGAGCTATCTGCCTTGAATGGCATTAGCTCCTTTGTTACCCAAAACCAGGAGTGAGTGGAGCATCAGTTACTTGGTTTGTTCCCGCCGACTCAGCCAGATGACCCCCACTGGATGAGGCGTTACCTTAGTGCTCCTCTGAGGATGGCGGAGAGCCCCGTCGCTGCAGCCGCCTTGATGATGAGGTGGATGCGGGCGTATCACCGTTTACAGGCACTTCTTGGACGGTCACAGAGCGAGTTGCTCAATGTTGCCATGGACATGTCCGCTCGCGCCCGTGACATAGGGGTTGAGAGGACCTCCTTGTCCATTGAGGTGACTACTAGAGATGCCATGATTGCTGACCTCGAGAGGCAACTCAATGACCTCCAAATTGCACACAACAACACTCAAAATGAATTAGCCCAGACTAGAGATGAGCTTGAGGAGGTACATGGTACCTTAGAGCATGCCAATGCCATGCTTGCTGCCCACGATGCTCAGCACCTCTTTGAGCAGCAAGGGGGGATGTGGATGGTGAAGGAGAGGCCCCCGACTCCGACATGGACACCGAGGACGACATGCCGCCCCTTCCAGCTCCACCTTCTCCCATGGGCAGCGAGGCTACCGCTAACAATTTGGATGATTTTTAGATGTGGTAGTAGTAATGACTCCTCCGTTAGGCCTAGATTTTGGCTTCATGTTGTAATAGGCTAGATGGAGTTGAGCTCCCCATGTTATCTTTTGTGGCATTGTAAAATCAATGGTGTGGTTGTGGTGCAAAACTTGATGATGTCATAGCTGTATTGAAAACATTCTGCAGCTAGCTTTGTTTTAATTATTGATGGGTTTTCCTTTCATTTCTGGGCTGTGATGTGAACTACTAAGTTGTTTGGAATTTGTCAAACAAAATGGTCACCAAATTACAACCCCATTGGTTAAGCGAAATAAAAATGGCAACCAAAACACTACAGCTCGGCCTGCTGAAAAACAGCAAATGCAGAGAGCTGAAGATTGAATTTTTCCGGCTTAGTTCCAGTCCGAATTTGAAGATTAGCCCAACATGAAAGTTGTAGAGCGTAAAATTTTCGAGCTACTGACCGAATGGGAGCTCATGACTTGCTTCCTATTGGGAGATATGAATTTTCTCCCGAACTGCGTGCTGATGTGTCACTCTGCGCAGTACACTTAATATGTTGTCACATTCTATCTTGTCATTTATTATGCAAGCTTATGAAATGTGGCTAATATAAGTCCCTACTGCAGATGGCAATCACCCATAGCGGTCACGACGCTAGTGGCTCCAATGCTAACCAGCAGGGGCCTGAGGGGCAGCAACAGCCACCGCCACCTCCTCCTCCGCAGCAACCTCCTACGTGGCAGCAGCTATACGCCACGCAAACGGAGATTCTCCGGAATCTGCAGCATCAGCAGCAGATGATGCAGCAGCAACTGCTTCAGCAAGGAGGACAACGGGCCCCTCAGCCTCAGGTGGCCCGGTATGAGGATTTTCTGGCGACACACCCGCCGATCTTCTCTCGTGCCGACGAACCTTTGGAGGCCGACACTTGGATTCGAGCTATCGAGTCCAAGTTCACCATTCTGGCGACGCCTTGCACCTCCAACCGCAAGGTCGTGTTCGCGGCGCAGCAGCTCCGCGGCCCAGCTCTCCTTTGGTGGGAGAACTACCTGGCCCTGCAACAGGAGGGTCATGTAGTGGAGTGGGATGAGTTCAAAGCCGCATTCAAAGCTCATCACATTCCGGCCGGTCTGGTCGAAAGAAAGCTGAATGAGTTTCTGGCGCTGACCCAGGGTACTCGCACCGTACTGCAGTACGCTCAGGCCTTTAATAGTCTGTGTCCCTACGCGGGTCACCATGTTGACTCCGACGAGAAGAAGCTTGAGAGGTTCCGACGTGGCCTTAACACTAAGTTGAAGGCACAGTTGGCCACTACCCGTGCTCCCACGTACGGTGATCTTGTCAACCTTGCCATTGCTCAAGAAGACGCCAATACGGTGCACAAGGCGGAGAAGAAGAAGAAGACTCCCGCTGGACCGTCAAGCTCGCAGCCCCAGAGGTTCCATCTGGTTCCCCCGGCTGCACCGCAGGGACAGTCCAGGGCACCTCAGGGAGGTGGATGGGTTGCTAGGCCGCCACAGCCTAACGCGCCTCGTTTCCCTCCACCGCCGCAGCAGCAATCAGCACCGAGGCAGAATGCACCGCAGCCAGCTCGTCCTGGAGCCGGCTACCAGTGCTTCAAGTGTGGAAGCAAGGATTATTTTATCAAGGATTGCCCGCAGAACAAGCAGCAAAACCAACGCTCGGGAAATCAGCAAGGCAAGGGCAAGCAGCAGCAGCGTGTGCAAATTCGCCAAGGACGGCTCAACTACACCACCTTGGCCGACTTACCCGAGGGAGCCCCAGACATGACTGGTACCTTTCCTATCTGCACTCAACCTGCTGTGATATTGTTTGATTCCGGGGCAACGCATAGTTTTATAAGCACAAGATTTCACGTGAAATGCGGATTAAAATCATACCATACCAAATCATCCTATGTGATATCAACCGCGGGAGGTAAAATTGCATCCAACCAAGTCACACGACAGGTTCCGATCAGGCTGGGAAGTAAAACATTTCCTACTGATTTGATTCTGCTTGGTATGGAAGGAATTGACATTGTGTTAGGAGCCAATTGGATGACTCAACACAAGGTCATTCTAGATGTTGCGGAACGAGTGGTTGAGATAAACTCGCCTACGCATGGCCCGAGTGTGCTATATTTGCCACAACGGACTTGCGTCGATGCATGTGCTTATTCCATGGTCGAAACCCAACTAAAGGACATTCCGGTGGTATGTGAGTATGCCGATGTATTCCCGGATGACTTACCAGGGATGCCGCCGGATAGGGACATTGAATTTGTGATTGAATTACAACCTGGCACAGCACCTATATCAAAGAGACCGTATAGAATGCCACCCAATGAATTGGCTGAATTAAAAGTTCAACTCCAAGAATTGCTAGATAAAGGTTTCATTCGCCCAAGTGTATCACCGTGGGGATGTCCCGCTATCTTCGTGAAGAAGAAGGACCATTCCTTGAGGTTGTGTATTGATTACCGGCCTCTCAATGCGGTAACTATTAAGAACAAGTATCCGCTACCCCGAATTGACATCTTGTTTGACCAATTAGCTGGCGCCAGAGTGTTCTCCAAGATTGACCTTCGCTCTGGCTATCACCAAATCAAAATCAGGCCTTATGACATTCCAAAGACTGCCTTTTCCACACGTTACGGGCTTTATGAGTTTCTGGTTATGTCTTTTGGACACACCAACGCCCCAGCCTATTTCATGTACCTCATGAATTCGGTCTTCATGTCTGAATTAGACAAGTTTGTGGTGGTTTTCATTGACGACATTCTTGTATACTCCAAGAATGAGGAAGAGCACGCTGAGCACCTTCGCATTGTTCTTCAACGACTGAGAGACCACCAGCTCTACGCCAAATTCTCCAAGTGTGAATTCTGGTTAGAGAGCGTGAAATTTTTAGGTCACACAGTTTCCAAAGATGGCATATCCGTGGATCCAACCAAAGTGCAAGAGGTGCTAGATTGGCAACCACCTACTTCTGTCCACGAGATTCGGAGTTTTCTGGGATTAGCCGGTTACTACCGCCGCTTTATTCCGGATTTCTCTCGGATTGCGAAACCTATGACCGAACTTTTGAAGAAGGGAGTCAAATTTGAGTGGAATGACAAATGTGAGGAAGCTTTCCACACCTTGCGAAGACATTTGACTTCAGCCCCAGTTTTGGCTCAGCCCGATTGCACCAAGCCCTATGATGTCTATTGCGATGCATCAGGCACCGGCCTTGGCTGTGTTCTCATGCAAGAAAACCGAGTCATTGCTTATGCTTCTCGAGCACTTCGGTCTCATGAGCAAAACTACCCCACGCACGATCTTGAGTTAGCAGCGGTCATTCATGCTCTCAAGATGTGGAGGCACTATTTGATGCGTGTTCCCTGCAATATATACACAGACCACAAAAGCCTCAAGTATGTCTTTACTCAGGCACATCTGAATATGAGGCAGCGAAGATGGTTGGAGTTAGCTAAGGACTATGACCTTAGTGTGCATTATCACCCCGGGAAGGCTAATGTCGTGGCGGATGCCCTAAGCCGCAAGGCTCGTTGTCATTGTCTTTCCGTGGAGTCCTACGCTGACACCCTGTGTCACGAAATGGCAAAGCTCAATTTAGAGATTGTTCCACACGGGTACTTCAACCATATTGCAGTGGAACCAACCTTGCACGATCAGATTGTTGTGACCCAATTAAATGATGCAGGCGTTAAAGTTCTCAAAAGAAAATTGTCTAAAGAGAAGGTGAAAGAAAAGTACAAGTGCTTCCGGGTAGACGGGCAAGGAGTCCTGTGGTTTGGACACCGCCTCGTGGTGCCCAAAAACACGGAACTCCGGAGGAAGATTATGGATGAGGCACATCTCTCAAAATTTTCTATCCATCCCGGCAGCACCAAAATGTATCAAGATTTGAAACAAAACTTTTGGTGGACTCGGATGAAGCGAGAAATTGCCACATACGTGTCGGAATGTGACACCTGCCAACGGGTTAAGGCAAGCCACTTGAAGGTAGCAGGCACGCTTCAACCTCTACCTATTCCCTCATGGAAGTGGGAAGATATCAGTATGGATTTTATTGTTGGACTTCCCAGGACCCCTCTGGGCCACGATTCTATTTGGGTAATCGTGGATCGCCTTACCAAGACCGCACACTTCCTTCCAGTCAATACCATGTACTCTGCTAAGAAGTATGCGGAAATTTATTTAGAGCGGATCGTTTGTCTACATGGGGTACCCAAGACGATAATTTCAGATCGTGGTGCTCCCTTCGTAGCACGCTTTTGGGAACAATTGCAAATGTCCCTAGGCACCAAACTGATCCGTAGTTCAGCATATCACCCTCAGACCGATGGGCAAACGGAAAGGGTAAATCAAATCCTTGAGGATATGCTTCGCGCTTGTGTTATTCAGTATGGGAAGAATTGGGAGAAGTGTTTATCCCTAGCCGAATTCTCCTATAACAACAGCTACCAAGCGAGCCTTAATATGGCACCCTTCGAAGCCTTATATGGTAGAAGATGTCGGACCCCGTTGTGTTGGTCCCAGGCAGGCGAGAGATATACTTATGTCCCTGACCTTGTGAAAGAAGCCGAAGAAAAGGTTAGGATCATTCGGGAAAATTTGAAGACCGCCCAGTCGCGACAAAAGAGTTATTTTGATCAGCGGCGGAAGCCACTTTCAGTTTGAAGTTGGTGACCACGTGTATCTTAAGGTCTCCCCAACCAAGGGTGTGTAAAGGTTTGGACTTAAAGGAAAGCTTGCACCTCGCTATATCGGCCCGTATGAAATCACCCAACAATGTGGGCCGGTAGCCTATCAAGTGAAGCTTCCCGAGAAACTTTCAGCGGTACACAATGTGTTTCACGTTTCTCAACTCAAGAGGTGTCTTCGTGTTCCGACCGAAGTTGTAGAACAAGAGGAACTCTCGGTTGAACCGGATCTCTCTTACGATGAGCATCCTGTCAAGATCCTCGACGAGAAAGAGCGACAGACCCGAAGGAAGGGAGTTAAAATGTACAAAATTCAGTGGAGTCATCATTCTGAAGATGAAGCCACATGGGAAACCGAAAACTATCTTAGGAAGAATTTCCCCGACATACTTTCGTAAGCCGAGGTATTTCTTTTCCCCTCTTTATTATTAAGCTTAATCGAATCTCGGGGCGAGATTCCTTTTAAGGGGGGAAGGCTGTGACATCTCTGATGTCAAAAGATTTAAAAAGTGTAACTAAGATCAATTTAACAGGTAATTATGGTTGGAATTCAAAAATCCTCCAAAATTCAAATTTAAACTCCAAAAACAGGGGTTATTTGGCACCAACCGAAAACTCAAGATTTTTGTACTACACTTGAAAATCTCCCAAAATAAAAGTTGTTTGTCATCACAAATAAACCCTAGTCACTGTTTGGAACTTTTGAAAATTTTGCAGTTTAGTCCCTCAAAAACTCAAATTACCGTTCTGGGCACCTTTTTGTTTTTGGGTTATTTGAGCTTGAAAAACTTCGAATTTCAAGTTCATCCCAAAAAGAAAGTTGTGTCCCATCTTCCAAACTACAACTTTTATTTTCACACTTTCTCAAGTTCAGTTCAAATTTTTGGAGAAAATTTGAATTCAAACCCGGAGCTCCACGGACCGGGAACAGTGTCCCTGGCGCGCGCTGCGCCGGCCAGAGCTCGGCCGCCACGCGGCCGGCGAGCGGCTCAGGCGGCGCTGACGCGTCCAAGGCGCGGCGGAGGGTGGCGCGTGTCGTCTAGTGCTTGTCCTACCACCCGCGCGCTGTCAACTCGCCGCCGTCGCCTCGCTCCTCCTCGCGCCGCGGACGCCATCATGGCGGTCTCGCGCGCCGCGGTCGCGCGAGCGCGCTCGCGCTGCGCTGGCGCTCTGCAGCCGCGATTCCCGCTCCACTACGCGCCAACGAGCCTTGTAGACGATCTTAGGACAGCACGCAATGATCTCCCTCGCCTGCAGCGCCGTTCGCGCTCGGACCGAGCTCGCAGAGCGGCCATGGCGAGTCGCATCGGCCATTAACGCGCGCGCACGCTCCCGAGGCAATGCTGAGCCACCCTCGCGTGCTCGAGCACTCCTCCGAGCCTCCCATTCACTCCATTCACTCGCTCGAACCACCAGTGAAGCCCCTCGCACGTTCCCCCTCCTTCTTCCTCCTCGCGACGCGCAAACCGAACCCGTGTTCATCGCAAAATTCGTCGCGCACGCTCCACCTTTCCCAAATCCACTCCGCACGGAGCTAGCTAGCATCACCAGCTCCAAAACCCCCAACTTTCCCCAAGCAATTACCCCTTCTCCGGCTTGAATTTCCGATTTCCCCCAAATCGGGTTTTCCGGCCGTCGAACCACCTCAACGACGAGACCCTACTCCGAGCCATCCCCGAGCTTCCTCGAGCACGCCATTAGCTTCCCCAAGCTCTGCTGGTGCTCTAGGACCTCTTCCCCCTTCGCGAACGACTCCGAGCTCGCCGGCGTAGAAGCCGCGGCGGCCGCGCCGCCACCTCCTCGTCGCCGGCGCAACTCCGGCAACCCCCGGCCTCCAAACCGTCCTCAAACGACTCGTGGTGAGCCCAGGACCATTCCCCCCCACTTCCCCGAGCCCAGTTCGCCGTGGTTTGCCCGGCGCAACTCCGGCGAGGTCCCAGGGACCTTTCTTCATCTTCTTCCTTTGTCCAGGGTCCTCCGTGCAAAAGTGCAGGACCTGTTCGCGAAGTTTTGAAAGTTCTAGGGTTCTCTGCGTAAAAAGATTCTTAACCCTAGATTTGTTTTTCCCGATTCTTGTAAAATCGATTAAAAATCGTAGAAAAATCAGAAAAATACACAAAAATGCTCTTTGGATTCGTGAGAGTCTAAACTACAATCTCTATTAGACATGTGTATGCTTTTGATGAACTGTTGTTGAATTAAAATTCAAACTATGAAAACCTAAAGTTGTGCACCATTTCAAATCCAGAGCTCCGCTGGGGTTGAGCTTTGGATATGTTCTGTATAGTGACCTTGGACAGCTTGTGTCCAAAGGGGAACTAAAAATACGCTTTGTAGCTCCAGTTATGAATTTAAATGCATTTCCTGTCTTTTTGCAGTGCAGAAATTATTAAAAATAATATGTGCAGTGAAAAATCACCATTTTGCTCCTGAGAACTAAAAACTTGTTAGCACACATGTTAAAAATGAAAAACTTAATTTTTGCTCTGTTTAGGATGGAAAATAATTAAATATGTGTTTTTGAATAGAAAATTAATGAGGACTACCCCAAGGGTTATTTTGAGCCAACACTTGGCCAGAACCCTCCTCATACTTATGCCTAGCTTTGGTAGGAAGATCTCCTGAAATGGATGAATTTTCAATTTATTATGCATTTATTTCACTTTCTGCAGCTGGCTGTTTGCACATTTTTAATAAATTATGTGTAGCTCGAAATTAGCTAAATTTTGGGGTGAGCTTAGCTCTTATACTCCAGTAGCTGTCATAAAGTTTATAGCTAAAAATGGTGAACAGAAATGGAGAAACAAAAATAGGAAGGAAACTAGTTGGAAATTGAATTATATAAATGAATAAACCTTTATGGTTAATTAGTTGGAATATAATGGATAGAATCTAAAATTCCAGAATAGCATCCAACTTTGTGAAGAAATAAATAAAATTCTTTTATATATGTACACAATCACAATCGAATTCAAATAAAAGCTTTCCACACATACACCATGCTTTTGTGAAGAAAATAAAAATATCTAAGTATGTCTAGGTGAATATGGCCTTCAAGGCCTTAGTCTTAGAGTCTAAAGGCAGCCGCCTTAAACTGTGCATATCATGTAGAAGGCGCTATTCCAGACGGCGACTACACCCTCATTCCCGCAGACGAGGAAGGAGCCCCGGAGCACGGTGCCGGTGCGGAAGTGACCAACCCGGAGGCTAACTCTCAATCCGAGCAGGAAGGCAAGCCCCGGAGCATGACCTAACTCTTACTAAATTATGCACTTTGAATTCTCTATGTTCGTGCATTTACGTTTCTAGGAGTTGATTGAAAACCATAGCTGCAGCAAATTCCTAGTACCTATGACTTGCAACACTAGTATGAAAGGGATCGATAGAGCATTGCTATAGGTCCGTTACAAGTCGAGTGATTTCCTGTCACTCGCGAGACATAGGAATTGTTTGTCTTTACTTATGTTGGAATCATAAGGATTGACGGGCGGGATGATAGATGTAGATCTCCCTTCCGTGTTTGATAATTGGTTAAGGTCGGAAGGTGTGGATGCTAAGTCAAGTTTTTGAACGTACCACATGCATGCCGGTATATGGGAGCCGGTAAGCCCGGTACCAGATTGAAGCAGCTAGGGCCGATAGCCATCTCTCCTTGGAAACTTTGTTTTCCCTTGCCGTACACTTGTGGGTGTATGCGTGATGCTGTGAGTGAAGCAGTAAACCTTCATCCTAAGGAAGTGGACCCGGCTCCGAATTGTGGATCGATGGGAAAGGTTGGGAAATGCTTGTACCTTTTATCGCAAGCAGAGTATCCGTGTGTGTTGGGTTTCCCTTGGCCAGGTAGCACAAATTCGGTTCGAACTGTCCGCTTCTCGCGGTTAATGAGACTGCTTGACCGCCATGCTACATCGAGTAATAAGTGGAATTTGAGATTATGAATTTGTTCTATGAATTAAATTGTATTGCTCCACTTGTATGCTTAGAAAGGATGCTAATCTAGAATGGATAAATTTACTAGAATGTGAAGCTAAAACTTGAAAGCAAGGACCTACTCTTAGTTGCTTTTTGGCAAACAAACCCACCAGCCAAAAGCCTCTCATTGTCTAGATGTCGGTGATGTAGTTTTCACCAGACGGGTAAGCCTTGCTGAGTATTAGTATACTCAGCCTTGCTTGTGGCAATATTTTACAGGTATACTCTTGGATGTGGATGCTATGTCTTGGCCTGCCCAGGTTCCACCTGGCTGGCACATCGAATGGGTCCCGTCCTCTGCCGAGGATCGGGAGGAGTAGCTTCGTGGCAGGCTTCATCACGGAGTTACTTGTTCCGTCGTTAGATTATTTACTTCCGCTGCAATGAAACTCTAATTTCAGTTGTCATGAACCTTTAAATTCCGCTGCAAGACTTATGTACTCTGATTTTAATTTGAACCCGGTTGTAATAACTGTGATATCTATGTGTGTAATTTAATTTGTGGAATGTTGTAATCTCTGGAGCTCACCTTCGTGTGGGCGTGCCGCTGTTTCGATCGGGAAAAGTACGTGGTTTAATCGGGTTTAATCCGACGGCACTCCAGCTTATTCCGGATTAAGTGCCTGACTACGTGATTAGTGGTCCCGAGGTACTTAACTTGGAATAATTTGGGAGTGGTCCGCCACAACCAACTCCTAGACATGAGAGGCTTTTGTATGGTGGGTTTGTTTTGCCAGAAAGCAGCTAAGAGTGGATCCTTACTTTCATTATTTTAGCATCAGGTTCTAGTAGTTTTAACCATTCTAGATGAGCAACCTTTCTAAGCATACAAGTGGTGCAATACAATTTAGTACAAATAACAAGTTCATCATCCTCATAGTTCCACTTGTTACTCAATGTAGCACAACGGTCAAGCAGTCTCATTAACCGCGAGAAGCGGACAGTTCGAACCGAATTTCACTACCTGGCCAGGGAAACCCAACACACACGGATAATGCTTGCTATAAAAGGCACAAACACTATCCAACCTTTCCCTTCAATCCACAGTTCGGCGCCAGGTCCATTCCCTTTAGAATACAAGGTTATCGGATACTCGTGGACTTACGTCGGCCGATCTCACGCATGTAACCACTTGTGTACTACAAGGGAAAAACATTTCCAATGAGAAATGGCTATCGGTCCTAGCTGCATCAATCGGGTACCGGGCTTCCCGGTTCCCAAAGGTCGGCATGCGCGTGGTACGTTCAAAAACTTGACACACAGAACCATACATTCCGACCTTAATCCAATTATCATACACGGACGGGAGATCTACACATACCATCCCACCTGTCCATCCTTATGATTCCAACATAAGTAAAGACAAGCAACTCCTATATCTCACGAGTGACAGGAAATCACTCGACTTGTAACGATCCTAAAGCATTGCACTATCGACCCTATCATACTAGTATTGCAAGACATAGGTACTAGAATTATGCAACTAGGGTATTCAAACAACTCCTTGAAACGTAAATGCACAAACATAGATAATTTTTTTTAATAAATCTAGAACTGAGCTAGAACAGAAATCACTAAACAATTCATAACTGAAGCTACAGACCATATTTTCATGTCTCCTTTGGGCACAGTGCTACTACTAATCACACGAACAACATATCCAAAGTTCAGCTACAAAGGAGCTCATGATTTGGAATGGTGCACAAAACTCTAAAAACTGAGTTTGAATTTTAATTTCAAAACCGTTCACCAAAGGTGTATACATGCAAACATAAGATTGGCGTTTACAATCTCACGAGTCTAGGGAGTATTTTCATGCATTTTTCTGATTTTTCTACGACTTTTAACGGATTTTAGAAGATCTCAGAAATTTGAACTAGATCTAAAGAATCTTTTTACGCCGGGAACTCCAAATCTTTTAAAACTCTACGAAAGGGTGCCTACACTTTGCACGCAGGCCCCTAGAACTAAAATGGGGAACACGAATAGGCCCTTGGCCTCACCGGCGGCCGGATTCCAGCAAGGGCGTGGCGAGCCGGTGCGGAAGAAGTGGGGGAGCGCGTAGAGGAGCTCACCACGAGTTGATTTGGAGAGGAGCCGAGGCCGGAGGTGGAGCGGTGAGGTCTGGCGACATCGGGTGGCAGAGCTCCACTGCTCGGCTCCGACGCCGGCGAGGTGGAGTGACGCTCGAGGTGGGGAAACCGGCCTAAGAGCTTCATTGAGGGCCGAGGAAGCTCATCGAGGCGTCGGTGTGGCGGCTGCTAGGTTGGAGCGGGTGCTCGACGGTGAGGTGGAACTCGGCGGCGGCAAAGGCGCTCCGGCGAGGTGGTTTGGGGTTGCGCGAGCCGCAGGGACTCTGTTCTTCCTATAGGGGCGGTAGAGGAGGCACAGGAGAGGCTAGAGGATGCACAGAGGATACAGCTCGGGGCTTAGGAACTCGTGCGGATGGATGGGCGATGGAGCAGCGCCATTGACGGCCTGGCGAGCTCGGGCAGGACGCGGCTGCGGGCTGGCGGTCAAGGATGCGGGCTCGGGCGGCGAGGGATACTCTGCGCGAGCCGTGGCGCGTTGCTGGCGCAAAGCCGGGTCGCATGGGACACCTGTTCGGTGTGCGCGAGCCGCGGTCAATGGCGGAGCTCTGCTCGCCATGATGGTGGCCCTCGTGGCGAGGCTGTCAGGGCGCGGGCAGTGCGCGACTTCACCGGACGAAGGCGCTGGCATGTGGGCGGGGAGGTGAGACACAGCTGCAGGGGGTTTTGCCAGCCAGACAGGGTCGCTGCCGCTCGCCGGCCACGTGGCGGCCGCTGGCGGCCTGGGGCAGAGCATGGCCGAGTTGCGGTCGGGACGCCCGGGGAGCTCTATGCTCTTAGCCCCATTTTCTTCAAAATTTTGATCTGAACATTCAAATATGCAAACACAAAAGTTGGAGTTTGGAATATGGGACACGACTTTCTTTTTGGGGTGAACCTGAAATTACCAATTTTTCAAGCTCAAACAAGCCATGTTTGAAAAGGTGTTCTGCATGATTTTTAGGGTTTTTGAGGGGCTTAACTGAAAAATTTGAAAAAGTTCCAAACAGTAACAAGGCTTCATTTGGGATGACAAAAAACTTTTATATTTGGAGATTCTCAAGTTTAGTAGGAAATTTTCGAGATCTCAGCTGGGTGTCAAATCAGCCTTTTGGAATTTTAAACTTTGAATTTTTAAATCCAATTTAAGTGTATTTCCATTCCTTTGCTTTGTGGCGGACCACTCCGAAATTATTCCAAGTTAAGTACCCCAGGACCACCAACCAAGTAGTCAGGCACTTAATCCGGAATAAGCTGGAGCGCCGTCGGATTAAACCCGATTTAACCACGTACTTTTCTCGATCGAAACAACAGCACGCCCACACGAAGGTGAGTTCCAGAGATTACAACATTCCAGAAATTTAACATACATAAAGGGGTAACATAGAGTTATTACAAACCGATTTTGAATTTAAATCAGAGTATCAAATTCTTGCAGCGGAAATAAAGTAGTTCATTGCAGCGGAATTAAAAAGGTTCATTGCAGCGGAAGATAAACTAACGACGATACAAGTAACACCATGATGAAGCCTGCCACGCTGCTACTCCTCCCGTTCCTCGACAGAGGACGGAACCCACTCGATGTGCCATCCAGGGGGAACCTGGGTAGGCCAAGTCATGGCATCGACTGGCACATCCAACAATGTACCTGTAAATCAATGCCACAAGCAAGGCTGAGTATACTAATACTCAGCAAGGCTTACCCGTCGGGTGAAAACTACATCATCGACATCTAGACATGAGAGGCTTTTGGCTGGTGGGTTTGTTTGCCAAAAAGCAACTAAGAGTAGGTCCTTGCTTTCATGTTTTAGCATCATATTCTAGTAGATTTAACCATTCTAGATTAGCATCCTCTCTAAGCATACAAGTGGTGCAATACAATTTATTCCATACAACAAGTTCATCAATCTCATAGTTCCACTTGTTACTCAATGCAGCAAGGCGGTCAAGCAGTCTGATTAACCGCGAGAAGCGGACAGTTCGAACCGAATTTTGCTACCTGGCCAGGGAAAGCCCAACACACATGGATAATGCTTGCTATAAAAGGTACAAGCACTTCCCAACCTTTCCCATCGATCCACAATTCGGATCTGAATCCACCTTCCTTAGGATAGAGGTTTACTGCTTCACTCACAGTCTCACGCATATATCCACAAGTGTACGGCAGGGGAAAACAAAGTTTCCAAGGAGAGATGGCTATCAGCCCTAGCTACTTCAATCTGGTACCGGGCTTACCGATTCCCATATATCGGCATGCATGTGGTACGTTCAAAAACTTGACACACTCAACCACACGTTTCGACCTTAAATCAATTATCATACACGGACGGGAGATCTACATCTACCATCCCGCCCGTAAATCCTTATGATTCCAACATAAGTAAAGACAAGCAACTCCTATGTCTCGCGAGTGACAGGAAATCACTCGACTTGTAACGGGCCTAAAGCAATGCCCTATCGATCCTTTCATACTAGTGTTGCAAGTCATAGGTACTAGAAATGTGCAGCTAAGGTATTCAATCAACTCCTTGAAACGTAAATGCACAAGCATAGGGAATTCATAGATGCATAAACTTTAAAGGTTAGGTTATGCTCCGGGGCTTGCCTTCTTGCTCTAGTTGGGGGTTAGCCTCCGGGTTGATCGATCCTTCGCCGGCACCTCCCTCCGGGATTCCTTCCTCGTCGGCGGGGATGAGATGGTAGGTGCCGTCCGGAATAGCGCCTTCTACATGAGATGCATAACTTAATGTGGCTGTCTATTGATTCCAAGACTAAGGCCTTGAAGGCCATATTCACCTAGATATGCTTAAGTACTACTATTTCCTTCACAAAAATAGAGTAGTAGTGTGGAAAATTTTTATTCATCTTTGATGGTGATTGTGTACATATATAAAAGAATTTCTATTTATTATTTTGAAATTAGGGTGCTGTTCTGAAATTTTAAACCTTTCCTTATTTTATTCTAACTAATTATCAAAAAGGTTTATTCTTTTATATAATTCAATTCCACATTAATTCCTTCTCATTTTTGTTTCTCATTTTCTGTTCATTCTTTTTATCTATAAACTTTATGACAGCTACTGGAGTATAAGAGCTAGGCTCACTCCAAAATTTAGCTAAATCTGAGCTACACAAAATTTATTTAAAATAGTACAAGCTGCTGCCTACAGAAATGAAATAAATTCATATAAAATTGAAAAATACATCCAAACCAGGAAATTTTCCTACCAGAGCTAGTCATGAGTACAAGGAGGGCTCTGGCCAAGTGGTGGCTCAAAATAACCCTTGGACAGTTCTCATTAAATTTCTATCCTAAAACACATAACTATTTATTTGCTAGTCCAAACAGAGCAAAAATTAAGTTTTGCATTTTTAACATATGAGCTAACAAGTTTTTAGGCCTCTGGAGAAAAATGGTGATTTTTAGTTGCATGGATTATTTTTAACTATTTCTGGACTACAAAAAGACAGGAAAAACATTTTAATTCATAACCGAGGCTACAGTCCATATTTTTGGGTCCCCTTTAGACACAAGGTGTACAAAGTCACTACAAACAACATATCCAAAGATCAACCCTAGCGGAGCTATGGATTTGAAATGGTGCACAAGTTTCAAATTTTACAGTTTGAATTTTAATTCAAAAATGGTTTACCAAAAGTATATGCATGCTTAAATGAGATTGGAGTTTACAATCTCACGAGTCCAGGGAGTATTTTTGTGCATTTTTCTGATTTTTGTACGATTTTTAACGGATTTTACAAGATTCGGGAAAATTAGATCTAGGTTTAAGAATCTTTTTACGCTGGAGACCCTAGAACTTTTAAAACCTTACGAACAGGTCCTTGATTTTTGCGCAGAGGACCCTAGAACTAAAAAGGGGAACGCAAACAAGTCCAGGGCTCGTCGGCGTTGCTACGCCGGCGAAACGACGGCGAGTTGGCTCGGGGAAAGTTGGGGGAAATGGAGAGGAGCTCACTGCGAGTCGGTTGAGGTAGGTCTCGCGGTCGGAGGTGAAGCGGCGCGGCTCGTCGACGTTGAGCGGCGGCGCGGTTAGCTCCGGCGACGTCGTTGGCGGCCTGTGGTGGTCGAGGCGATGCGCGGAAGGGCGTGTGAGCTTCACTGGACGATGGTGGAGCTCGTCGTGGGGTTCGTCTGCGGCGGGGATGGCCGGGGTATGGTGCTCGACGTGGAGGTGGTGCTTGCGGTGTTAATGGCCGAGCGGTGGGGAAAAGTCTCGATTCGCGGCGAGTGAGACTCGATTCAAGCTGGGGAGTGCTCGAGCAGCTAGCGGGGTGAGTGAGCGAGCTTCACGCGCGGGGGATTGGAAAAGGGTGGAGGGATTCGCGGTCGATTTGAGTTTGCGGCGGGGAAGCTCGAGCTCGGCTCAAGGCGTCCCGAGGTGGAAGACGATGGAAGCGAACGCGGTGAAGTGAGAATGGCTACGTGTGGACTGAGGGGAAGGAGTGTGAGTGCTCTGTGAAGGGTTTGGGTGCGCTAGCGAGCACCGAGGTGCCTCGGACGCGTGCGCACGCGCGCTCGGGCTGTCGAGGTCGCCATTGATGGCGCGGGAGCTCGGGCAGAGCGCGAGCGGCTCGATTGGGCGAGGGAGATCCTTGCGTGACGCTGGGGGATCTTCTACAGGGCTTCTTGGCACGGAGCGGGACGGAATCGCGGCCTGCGGGACGGCGCAGCGCGGCGCGCGCGGCTGCGGCCAGTGGCCGAGCGAGCTCGCCATGATGGCGCTCCGCGGCGCGAGGCAAACGCGACGTCGCAGGCGACGTGACGGCTCGGGAAGAAGTCGGACATGCGCGTGAGGACAACGGCCACCCGACGCCGCGGCTCGGCCAGCTCGGCGCGGCCTCCGCCGCTCGCCGACCACGTGGCGGCCGACTCCCGGCCAGCGCAGTGGCGCGCCAGGGCCACTGTTGGCGCCCGTGGAGCTCCTTTGCCCCTTTTGAATTTTCTCCAAAAATTTGAACTGAATATAAAAAAGTGTGAAAATAAAAGTTGGATTTTGAGAGGTGGGACACAACTTTCTTTTTGGGGTGAACTTGAAATTTCAAATTTTTCGAGCTCAAACAACCCAATTTCAAAAAGGTGCCCAGAACTATATTTCGAGTTTTTGAGGGGCTAAACTGCAAAATTTTCAAAAGTTCCAAACAGTGACTAGGCCTCATTTGTGATGACAAACAGCTTTTATTTTCGGAGATTTTCAAGTTTAGTACAAAATTCTTGAGATTTCAGTTGGGTGTCAAACAACCTTTGTTTTTGAATTTCCATTTGAATTTTTGATGGATTTTTGAGTTCCAACCCCTAATTCCCTTTTGCATTGGTTTTAAGTGTACTTTTAATTCTTTTGACATCAGAGATGTCACATGCTTCAACCCTGTTTTTGCTCCTTATTTTTAGTGAACCTTTAATCTTAAACATCAGGGATGTCACAGGTGGTTCCTGCACTTCAATTCTGTGTAGACTCGAGGTAGAATGTGAGAGTAGGGGTGTGGTGGTACACAAGTGTGACCACCACTTTATTTGGGAAATCAAATATTTTATTTTTATTTCATGAGTTTAACATAAAGTGTTGCTGTTGTTACAAAGAAAATATGAAAGTGAATAATGAAAATAAATACAGCACACCCTAATCTAATCCTATCTAGCCTCTATTCCTAGGATCGGGACGACAATACAGATCCGGATGCCTGGTCGCCTCAGCCAAGTGTTTAAACTTGGCCGTCATCGCCTTGCATAGGGTTTCCATGTCATCTTTGGTATCCATCCGAGCGACCCCAGCTTCTGCTACATGCTCATCCATATGGTTCAACTTCAGTTGAAGTGCGGAGATCTGCTTCCTCAGCTTCTTGACCTCGTCGGATTCATCCTTCGGGGCATCATCATTTGCTGATTCCATGACTCTAGGTGGAGCACGGATGGGCGGATGTGAGCGATGTTGGCACACACCAGCAGAACTAGACTCGACAGATTCTATGGGAATGTCCTTCAAGGGAGGCTGGAGCACCTTCCCAATGCCCGGCCCTGGCCAGAACCGGCGAGGACTAGTGGGATGGTAACTCGACGATCGCGGAGGGTTGTTGGGTGAGTAACTCAGGGATTTAGTCTGAATTCCCGCCACAATGACACTGTCGCCTGAAGAAGAGGCGACGATCTTCTTGGAGATGACCTTTTCGAGGGACAGAAACCCCATGGTCGGCCTCGCCAGTGCCTTCCTCTTGGGAGAGGCAAAATCCTCTCTAATAGATGTGTCACCGTGGCCGCCACCTAAATGCCACAGGAGGGATGCTGGCCGGCCGGGCCTAGGCCGTCCGGTTGGGCTGTTCACCAGCTGTGCCGTTGCTCGCGCGGTGGCGGCCTCGACGAAGTCTTCCCTTGCCACTATCTAGAGACTGGTGGTGTTTGATGATTTGGGGATGGCCTTCGAGGGTGAGTACGGCGATCCATCAATGTTGGATGCCGACTTGTGACTGGAGAGGTTTTCACGGCTCGCCATGGGAACGAATCGGGAACGAGACGATTCAAGATGGAGGAGTTCGTAAAGCCTCGGTGAGGAAGAACGAGGGCCTTTCGAGTTGAAATAGACGCTCCTGGACCGATAACCTACACGAACGTCAGAACGGAAACATGAACGATAAGTTCAACTTGATCGGGTGAAAACAAGCAGGGGGCGCAGCCGACCGGATGGGCCTGGGCCAGCCGACCTAGGCTTGGGCGGGACGGCCGTGGATGGGCCGGATGGCCGGGCTATGGCTCGGATCATCTATCCTCTGGTGGTTCCTCTCTGGTTATCCCGAAGGCCTTCTCTCGTACTAGAAGTTAGGCTAGAAAAGGAAAGGAAAAAGGAAAGAAAAATCTAATCTACGATAAGGGCATAATTTTAAGTCTTGCCAAGACTATGGATTGAGCTCTATCTCGGACAATTTGTATGTGGCGGACCACTCCGAAATTATTCCAAGCTAAGTACCCCGGGACCACTAACCGAGTAGTCAGGCACTTAATCCGGAATAAGCTGGAGCGCCGTCGGATTAAACCCGATTAACCACGTACTTTTGTTGATCGAAACAACAGCACGCCCACACGAAGGTGAGTTCCAGAGATTACAACATTCCACAAATTAACTTACACAAATAGTATCTCAAAGTTATTACAAACCAAGTTAAAATTTAAATCAGAGTATCGAAGTCTTGAAGCGGAAATAAAGTTCATTGCAGCGGAATTAAAAAGGTTCATAGCAGCGGAAGAATCTAACGTCGATACAAATAACACCGTGCTGAAGCCTGCCATGATGCTACTCCTCCCGATCCTCGGCAGAGGACGGAACCCATTCGATATGCCATCCAGGGGGAACCTGGGTAGGCCAAGTCAAAGCATCGACGGCCACATCCAACATGGTACCTGTAAATCAATGCCACAAGCAAGGCTGAGTATACTAATACTCAGCAAGGCTTACCCGTCGGGTGAAATCTACATCACCGACGTCTAGACAATGAGAGGCTTTTGGCTGGTGGGTTTGTTTGCCAAAAAGCAACTAAAAGTAGGTCCTTGCTTTCAAGTTTTAGCATCATATTCTAGTAAATTTAACCATTCTAGATTAGCATCCTCTCTAAGCATACAAGTGGTGCAATACAATTTAATTCATAGAACAAGTTTATCAATCTCAAAGTTCCACTTGTTACTCAATGTAGCAAGGCGGTCAAGCAGTCTCATTAACCGCGAGAAGCGGACAGTTCGAACCGAATTTAGCTACCTGGCCAGGGGAAACCCAACATACACGGATACTATGCTTGCTATAAAAGGTACAAGCGTTTCCCAACCTTTCCCATCGATCCACAATTCGGAACCGGGTCCATTTCCTTAGGATAAAGGTTTACTGCTTCACTCACAGTCTCACGCATATATCCACAAGTGTACGGCAGGGGAAAACAAAGTTTCCAAGGAGAGATGGCTATCGGCCCTAGCTGCTTCAATCTGGTACCGGGCTTACCGACTCCCATATATCGGCATGCATGTGGTACGTTCAAAAACTTGACACACTCAACCACACATTTCGACCTTAATCAATTGTCATACACGGACGGGAGATCTACATCTACCATCCCGCCCGTCAATCCTTATGATTCCAACATAAGTAAAGACAAGCAATTCCTATGTCTCGCGAGTGACAGGAAATCACTCGACTTGTAACGGACCTAAAGCAATGCCCTATCGATCCTTTCATACTAGTGTTGCAAGTCATAGGTACTAGGAAAAATGCAGCTGAGGTATTCAATCAACTCCTTGAAACGTAAATGCACAAGCATAGGAAATTCATAGATGCGTAATTTTAAAAGTTAGGTCATGCTCCGGGGCTTGCCTTCTTGCTCAAGCTGGGGGTTAGCCTCCGGGTTGGTCGATCCTTCGCCGGCACCGTCCTCCGGGATCCCTTCCTCGTCAGCGGGGATGAGGTGGTAGTTGCCATCCGGGATAGCGCCTTCTACATGAGATGCATGATTTAGGGTGGCTGCCTATTGATTCTATGATTAAGGCCTTGAAGGCCATATTCACCTAGACATGCTTAAGTACTACTATTTTCTTCACAAATAAAGTAGTGGTGTGGGAAAACTTTTATTTGACTTCGATGGTGATTGTGTACATATATAAAAGAATTCTATTTATTACTTCACAAATTAGGGTGCTGTTCTGGGATTTCAGATTCCCTTTATTTTATTCTAACTAACTAACAAAAAGGTTTATTCTTTTATATAAATCAATTTCCATCTAGATTACTTCTCATTTTTGTTTCTCCTTTTCTGTTCATCATTTTTATCTATAAACTTTATGACAGCTACTGGAGTATAAGAGCTAAGCTCACTCCAAAATTTAGCTAATTCTGAGCTACACATAATTTATTAAAAATATATTAATCAGCTGTCTGCAGAAATGAAATAAAATCATATAAAATCGAAAATTCATCCATTTCAGGAGATTTTCCTACCAAAGCTAGTCATCAGCACGAGGAGGGCTCTGGCCAAGTGGTGGCTCAAAATAACCCTTGGTCAGTCCTCAATAAATTTCTATCCAAAAACAAATATTTATTTATTTGCTAGTCTAAACAGAGCAAAAATTAAGTTTTTTATTTTTAACAGGTGTGCTAACGAGTTTTTAGTCCTCTGGAGCAAATTGGTGATTTTTCACTGCATAGATTATTTTTAATAATTTCTGGACTACAAAAAGAAAGGAAACACATTTTAATTCACAACTGAAGCTACACTGCATATTTTTAGGTCCCCTTTGGACACAAGCTGTCCAAAGTCACTACAAACAACATATCCAAAGATCAACCCTAGCGGAGCTCTGGATTTGAAATGGTGCACAACTTTCAATTTCCACAGTTTGAATTTTAATTCAAAAACGGTTCACCAGAAGTATACACATGCTTAAAGGAGATTGGAGTTTACAATCTCACGAATCCAGGGAGTATTTTTGTGCATTTTTCTGATTTTTGTACGATTTTTAACGGAATTTACAAGATTCGGGAAAAATAAATCTAGGTTTAAGAATCTTTTTACGCCAGGAACCCTAGAACTTTCAAAACCTTTCAAACTAGTCCCTGACTTTTGCACGGAGGACCCTAGAAAAACGAAGACGAAGAACTTATACCCTCGGCTCTCGCCGAAGTTGCGCCGGCCAAACGGCGGCGAGCTAGGGTCGGGGAAGTGGGGGAAAAGATCCAGGGGCTCACCACGAGTCGGTTGGGGACGGTTGGGAGGCCGGGGAAGCTCGGGGTTTCGCCGGCGACGAGCGGTGGCGATGCGGCCGCCGCGACTGCTACGCCGGTGAGGTCGGAGGCGTTCGTCGGGGTTTGAAGGGTCCTAGAGCACCAGTGGAGCTCGAGGAAGCTAACGGCGTGCTCGGTTGACCTCGGGGACGGCTCAGAGTAGGGTCTCGACGTGAGGGTGCTCCGGCGGCCGAAAATCGCGATTTGGGGGAAATCTTGATTTCTCGCTGGAGATGCGACAATAGCTCGAGAGAAGTGGGGGGAAATGGAGCTAGGGTAGAGGTCTAGCTTCGTGCGCGATGAATTTGAGAATGGTGGAGTGTGGAAGGAGAATTTCTCGGCGAAGCTCGGCTCGGTCCGTGCGGCGCGAGGAAGAAGACGACGGAGCGAGCGCGGGGAAGTGAAAATGGCTAAGTGAGCGAGTGAGTGGAGTGTGCGACTGGCTCGGTGGGAGGCTTGGGCACGCTAGAGCGGGGTCGTGCGGCCTCGGGAGTGTGCGCGCGGAGTAATGGCCGACGTGACGCGCCATTGATGCACTGGGAGCTTGGACAGGGCGCGCGCGGCTCGGTTGGCGAGGGAGATCCTTGCGTGCTGCTGGAGGATCGTCTACAGGGCGTGTTGGAGCGTAGCGGGACGGAATCGCGGCCTGCAGAGCGCTCAGCGCGGCGCGAGCGCGCATGCGGCCACGGCGGCGCGCGACCGGCATGATGGCGTTCCGCGGCGCGAGGCGAGGCGACTCGACGGCGGCGACGTGATGGCACGGGAGGGGCTGGACAAGTGCTAGGCGACAAGCGCCAGCATCCGCCGTGGCTTGGCCAGCTCGGCGCCGCCTGCGCCGCTCGCCGGCCACGTGGCGGCCGAGCTCCGGGCAGCGCAGGGGCGCGCCAGGGCCACTGTTGGCGCCCGTGGAGCTCCGGTTTCCAATTCGAATTTTCTCCAAAAATTTGAACTGAACTTGAAAAAGTGTGAAAATAAAAGTTGGATTTTGTAAGATGGGACACAACTTTCTTTTTGGGGTGAACCTGAAATATCAAATTTTTCAAGCTCAAACAACCCAAATACAAAAAGGTGCCCAGAACTGTATTTCGAGTTTTTGAGGGACTAAACTGCAAAATTTTCAAAAGTTCCAAACAGTGACTAGGGTTTATTTGTGATGACAAACAACTTTTACTTTTGGGGATTTTCAAGTTTAGTACAAAAATCTCGAGTTTTCAGTTGGGTATCAAACAACCCTTGTTTTTGAATTTAAATTTGAATTTTTGATGGATTTTTGAGTTTCAACCCATAATTCCCTTTTGCATTGGTTTTAAGTGCACTTTTAATTATGTTGACATCAGAGATGTCACATTGTAGACGTCCATTTCTACGAGTTCCGGCATGTCGGGCTCGAGGAATATTTTCAAACATTGGCCATTGGCCTTGAAAACATTCCCGTCATCATCCTGGAGGGTGATTGCGCCGTGGTCAGCAGCGTTTAAAACTAGGAAGGGCCCTTCCCACTTACTTCTAAGCTTACCATGACCAAACAAACGAATGCGGGAATTAAAGAGTAGTATCTTATCTCCCGCTTTGAATTGCTTGATTTTGATTCGCTTGTCGTGCCATCGCTTTGTTCGCTCCTTGTAGAGCTTGGAGCTGTGGTAGGCCTTCTCCCTCCATTCATCCAACTCAGCTAGTTGAATTTTTTGCTTCACGCCTGTTGATTGGAGATCCAAGTTCCACCTCTTGATCGCCCAATGGGACTTAAATTCAAGCTCAACCGGTAAGTGGCCGGTCTTGCCGTATACCAGTTGGCATGGGGTCATCCCGATCGGCGTTTTAAATGCCGTTCGGTAGGCCCACAGTGCCTCGGGTAACTTGCTCTTCCATCCCTTCCCCATAGCATTCATTGTTTTTTGCAGGATGTTCTTGATCTATTTATTGGATGTTTCTACGTGACCACTTGTTTGAGGATGGTATGGTGTTGCAACCCGGTGGTCTACTCCCAAGTCGCTGAGACATTTCTTGAACGTCTTTTCGATAAAGTGTGAGCCTCCATCGCTTATCACGACTCTCAGAACTCCGAATCGAGGAAAGATAATTTCCTGAAACATTTTCTTGGAGCTCTTTGAATCGGCCGCGACATAGGGAAGTGCCTCAACCCATTTGGACACATAGTCAGGAGCGGAGCCAGATTTGAGGATAGTGGGGCCAAGCCACCGATGGAGCAACAACAAAATACAACGATATATGCACACAGAAATATATGAAGGGTCTGTTTTATAGAGCTTATGATGACTTCTAATTCACCTATTTTGCGCAATCCGATGCAACACTATAGCATGAAGCTGTTTTGAAATTGTGGGAAAATTGAACTTGAAGCCTATGAAAGCCTATTTTTTTAGTGCAACTATTTTGGGAGAATCCCGCATAAGCGATCTTTGACTTGAATCTAAATAGTGAAAGATACTTATTGAAATTTGAGAATAAATATAAGGGACCAGCCGGTTATTCAATCTAAACATGTAACAAAATAGTTGTTAGTTGATTAACTTGATTAAATCTTGCTACCAGTCTCTCACTCCATCGGATTAGTTAAATCCTCAATTACTGGCATGCAGATTGCTACAGCTATGGGCTGTGGCGGATGTGAGGTGCTGGACTTGAGCGGTAGGAGTAGGATAGGACAGCCACAGAACGTGAGTAGAGAGAGAGCAAGCAAATTGAATTGACTAGTTAGTCGTGCTCTCATGACTCCTGCGTATGCTGCCTGGTAGTAGTTCGTTGGATTGATACTGAGCTATATGAGCCATGATAGGGGACAACCTATGGAAATTAGGTGATTAACCAAATGACATAGATTACTATTAATCCATGCAAATGTCTTCCTCTTGTGGTGTACCAGAGCATCAAGGGGGGCCAGGCCCCTGCGCTCCCCCCTTGTCTCCGCCCCTGCACATAGTCCACTGCCACCAGAATATATTCACACTACTCAGATATGGGAAATGGCCCCATAAAGTCAATCCCCCAGACATCGAATATCTCAACTTGAAGGTTGTCTTGCAGCGGCATAGCATCACAGGAGTTTATGTCCCCGTGCTTCTGGCATCTAGCGCATTTCCGCACAAATTCCTTAGCATCACCATACATGGTTGGCCAGAAGAATCCACTTTGCCAAACCTTAGAATGGGTCTTGAATACTCCGTAGTGGCCTCCATATGGTGAGGCATGACATCGCTTAAGGATTTTGCGGGTCTCTGTTGACACCGGATTTTGATAGGTCACATCAGTGCCAAGTAAAGCACAGATGAGGAATCGGAATCGGAGTCCAGGGGAAGGAATACTTTGAATCGGAATCGAAGTCCGGGAGAAAGAGCAGTTTGGATCGGAATCGGAGTCCGATGAGAACCAAGATCGGAGAAAAGCCTGATGACGTGGAGGAATCCTGGAAGGTTGCCAGGCTAAGCTTATAGAAGGACCGAAATAAAGAGTCGGTTATTTTTATAGAGTTTGAGTCGTAAACGGTTGTAAAAGGGGTCTTTTCTTTTGCGTCAAGTAAGTTTGTTGTCAACGTTTAGGAGTCGTAGTTGTCATAGTATAAATATCGACCCTGCGTGGTCATGAAAGTTTGTACACACCAACATCAAACAAACCTCTACAATTTTCGCATCTTTGATACATTGTCGACGACTTCGTCTTTTTCTTTTCACGAGTTCTTTTAGGCACGTCGAGGGTGGTCAGATCTCAAGGCTTGCCTGTAAGTCCCATATTACTGAGTAAGATCCAGGCTTTAGCAACCGGCGTATCGCTGTTGCTTCGTTTGGGTTTATTCGACAGTTATCGAGTAAATATCTAAGCATTAGTATCTGGCACATCGCTGTTGCTTCGTTTAGGTTTTATTCAATCCTTATCCAACTTAGAATAGGCTTTGATCAGCTAATTATTTATACTTCATTATCAGATCTGAGATAGCCGTTTAGATCTATTTTACGTGTTGCTCTGCTTAGCTTGTTAGGTTACATTTTAGTAATCTTACTCTGCTTTGTATCGGAATCGGCTGATCTAGCCGGCTCTCTATCCTAGATCGGAATTCAATGCCGATCTGATCTTCATTGCTAAATCAGAAACCTAGCCAATTTTGCCATGTTACTAACGTCCGATTTTCCTTGTCAATCAACAGGTCACATTGACTGGCACACCCTGCATCATCGGTCACAACCGATTTCGTGTGCTAGTATGTGAAGATCTTTCCCGATTTTTGCGTCAACACACTTTTGGCACGCCCGGTGGGACCAGACAACTTCAATTATGTCAAAGAAGGATGGTGGTCATTTTGATAGTGGGAATCAAAACGTCATTGACACTACTAAAGAAGATCTCAGTGATGAACAGAAGGCTGAAGTGGCAAGAGCAGTTGAAGAGTTTGAACTTCTATGCTTAAAGTCATTCAGTACCACCTAACAAGGCCAAGCTATCAAGAAGACTGATTTTCCACTGCCTCGTGAAGTCAAAATAGCTGAAACACCTGGAAAGCTACATGAGATGATCAATGAAGTAGTCCATCATGCCTTTGTGAACCAAGGTAAAGTTTTGGGTAATGAATTCCATAATCAAATGGTTCGCACATTGCGTGAAGGTGATCTTCAATTTAAAGGTCCTGCGTATCAACAAATCCCTCCATTTGAAGTTGATACTTTAGCAAAAGATACTGGGCAGGAGCTGCAAAAACTGCATTTTCTCAGGTGTTCAATGGTACATCGGCAGATCAGCCGATTGGACAGATGCAATCGGCATCAAGGCCAATTACACAAGGGGGGTTTACGGCAGCAACATCATTTGCCACTCCTCAAATTCAAATCCCACCAAACAGCTCAGCAGTCTTTACCTCATCATCGCCGTTAGCATCGGCGTCAAAGGGAGCTGATTTTTTCAAAGGGTATGACCCCAATACTGGATTAGGGATGCCTCCTGAATATTTTGTGACATCCCCTAAGTCAACTCAAAAGACTCAACCTGAGGAACCAAAGATGATGTGGGTACCACATGCTGATGGAATTAAGTGGTCTTTGATCGATGAAAAGGTACGCCAGGTATGGACTCCAAGACTAGAATCGGCAAAAATACCTAATAAGTATATGCCGAATCAACCAAAGACACATGGTAATACCACATCAGCTATGGAGGTTTATCGTAATACCCAACATCAAGGTTAGAGTCAAATAACCAGTCAGAATACATCTTCAGGGCATATTCATGAGATTGGTCAACCAGAATCAGCCAGACAGAATGAATCGGCACCACAGGGATATGTAAGGCCGATTCAGCTAGTACAAGAGGTAGCACAGAGAGCAAATCAAGTGGATTGGGCAGCTCAAATTGCTGAGATAATGTAAAATCAATTTGGATTAAAACCCAAGACTCAACATGTGATGTATAGAACCCCCTATCCACGTGCTTATGATTCATTGCCCTATCCTCATCGCTACAAGATCCCTGATTTCTTTAAGTTTTCTGGCATTGATGATATCTCCACAATAGAGCATGTCAGCAGATTCCTGGTACAATGTGGAGAAGCTGCAGCAACTGATGCATTGAGGGTCCGATTATTTGCAAGTTCTTTATCTGGACCATCTTTTTCATGGTTTATGACATTACCAGCAAACTCTGTTATTTACTGGTCTGACCTGGAGAAGCAATTTCATCAATATTTCTTTGCTTGTGTTCAAGAAAAGACTATTACTGATTTAACAAGTTTGAAGCAAAGGAATGATGAGTCAGTAGCAAATTTCATTCAGAGAATCAGGGAGACAGAAAATAGATGCTATGGGTTGAACCTGACAGATATCCAATTGGCATAATTAGCATTTGATGGTTTACTTCCCTGCTTCAAAGAGAAGTATGACTCTCAAGAATTCAAAAGCTTGAGCCATATTGTACAAAGGATGTCAAAGCATGAGAATCGGATGTATGAACAGAAGCGACCTTATCATAAGAAGGTAAATTACCTTGATTACAGTTCCGATTCCGATTCCGATTCCGATGAAGATAAAGAAATCGGCTTGGCAGAATGGGTTAAAAATAAGAAGCTGATTTCTTGTCCCTTTGGTAAGAAAGGACCAGAAAGATTTGGTTTTGATGTTACTAAGGCCGATAGAATTTTCGATCTACCGCTTAAAGAGGGGATGATCAAATTATCGGCCAATCACAGTCTTCCATCTGTAGAAGCGCTCAAGAAGATGGTATATTGCAAATGGCACAATGCTACATTTCATAATACTAACAATTGCAAGGTATTCAGAAACCAAATCCAATCAGCAATTGAGCAAGGGAAGTTTCAATTTGAGATTCCTTCTAAACCAGTCAAGCCGATGAAGATTGATGGGCATCCTTTCCCAGTGAATATGGTAGAACCGGCTAAAGGAAACACTCTACAGACCAAGCTCTTGACATTGGAGTCTGCAAAAGAAAAAGGGGTTGTTGATCCTAGACTGCAAATTTTTGCTTCCGATCTGAAGGATAAAAAACAGTTGGAAAAGAATGATTATCCCAAAAACCCTCAGAGGCATGTTACTTCTCAAGGATTGATCAAGAAATATCAGCGCTAGCAAGAGAGGACAAGGCAGCAAGAGGAGAGGATGTATCGGCATAAGGATCATTGGAGATGTCCTTTTTTCATTTATTGCTGGGAAGAAGGTATCAAGTTTCCATGTCCAGATGATTGCCCGGAGTGCAATGGAAGCTATGGAAAAGATAGATCGTTCAAAAGACCCCGATTTGAGAATAGAGAGGATCGACCGATTATTCGAGATAGAGATGAAGAATATCGGCGTACTCTAGTTCATGAGAGAATCGGAGGCACGCAAAGTGTATATGATCGGTTGGGGAATGAGCCGGTTATGAGCAGAGAGCTGGAAGAGCGCGCTAATAATTTGGAATCTGATGAAGAGCCTTTGCCAAATCGCGATCGGAGTATTCATCGTGAAGCTAAAATACCTCAGGCAAGATGGTGCCCAGATGGAGTTACAAAGTCGCAGAACAGGAGGTTACAACGGCTCCGATTTGATGAAATTCAAGAAGAGAAATCACGCCAGCTTTTGAAGAGCAAGAAGGTGTCATCTAAAGTATGGCGTCCAAAACAACGTGATCAAGATGATTCTGCGGCCGATGTTAATATGGTTTTCATGCTGCCAAGGGAATTCATGGCATCGGCTAGTGATGAAGAAAATTCTAAAATTGAAGAGGCAATGGCTCAACTAAATTTAGAACCAATGCAAGCAACCTTCGAGAAACCAGAAGAAAAGGAACGTGTTCATTTGAAGCCTTTGTTTCTGAAGGGACATGTTGATGGAAAACCGATGGCCAAGATGATGGTTGATGGAGGAGCGACTGTTAATCTGATGCCTTATGCCGTTTTTCGCAAAATCGGCAAAAGCAAAGATGATCTGATCAAAACGGATATGATGCTGAAAGATTATGAAGGAAAGATTTCTCCAGCTCGGGGGGCATTATGTATTGATTTGACTATCAGAAGCAAAACCTTACCTACCACTTTCTTCATAGTCAATGGCAAAGGGTCATATAACCTGTTGCTGGGAAGAGATTGGATCCATGCTAATTGTTGCATTCCATCAACAATGCATCAATGTTTGGTTCAATGGATTGAGGATACAGTGGAAGTCATCAAAGCAAACACGTCATACAGCATAGCCATTGCAGAAGCACAACCATGGAGTTATGAGCAAGTGATGTGCATATCGGGAAAAGCTTTGAACACTGAATTCCTCAGAGTGGCCGATTTCGGTCTACAACCGATCTAAGCAGTCAGCTCAGAAGAATCGTCCTGATGAATGAATTTCTTCAAGAAGATGAAGGAAAATTAGGATATGGCTTCACATCGGCCGATGTATTAGAAAAAATAGATTTAGGAGATGGTGATAAACCAAGGCCGACGTTTATTAGTGCAAAATTAGATCCTGAGTATAAAAAAGAATTGATTTCTTTATTAAGGGAATTTAAAGATTGCTTTGCTTGGGAGTACTATGAAATGCCTGGTTTAGACCAATCTATTATTGAACATCGGTTACCTGTAAAGCCAGGATATCAGCCATATCAGCAGGATCCTCGACGATGTAATCCTAAGATCTTACCTGACATAAAGGCCGAGATTACTAAGTTGATTGAAGCAAAATTCATTAGGCAATGCCGGTATGCTGAGTGGATTTCTAATGTGGTTCCCGTATATAAAAATAATGGGAAAATTGCGTGTTTGTATTAATTTCAGGAATCTCAATAAGGCAACACCGATGGATGGATATTCGATGCCCATCGCCGATTTATTGGTTGATGCTGCAGCAGGGCACAAAGTCATAAGCTTCATGGACGGTAATGCTGGTTATAATCAGAATTTTATGGCTGTAGAAGATATTCATAAAACTGCTTTTCATTGTCCCGGGCATGTTGGTTTATATGAGTGGGTAGTTATGACTTTTGGCTTGAAAAATGCTGGAGCTACCTATCAATGTGCTATGAATTATATTTTCCATGAGCTTATCGGTAAATTTCTAGAAATTTATATTGATGATGTGGTGGTTAAATCAGAAAGTTATAAACAACATTTAGCCGATTTATGCAAGACTTTGGAATGCACAAGAAGACATGGCTTGAAGCTGAATCCAATGAAGTGTGCATTTGGAGTTTCTGCTGGTCAATTTCTCGGATTTATGGTTCATGAAAGGGGGATTGAGATTAGTCAAACTTTGATAGGTTCCATCAATAAGATTGTTGCTCCAGAAAATAAGAACAAACTTCAATCATTAATCGGCAAGATTAATTTTATTAGGAGATTTATTTCCAATCTCTTTGGGAGGATCAAGCCATTTACACCCTTGTTGAAGCTGAAGGCCGATCAGGAGTTTGTTTGGGGAAAAGAGCAGGAAGAGGCTTTGGAACGAATTAAGAGTTATTTGGTGTCTCCTCCTGTTTTAGTTCCTCCTCCGAAAGATAAGCCGTTGAAATTATATTTATCGGCTGATGATTCTTCTATCGGATCCGCCCTTATTCAAGAATTTGAGGGAAAAGAGCGTGTTATCTACTTTGTGAGTAGAAGGCTTTTGGATGCAGAAACGAGGTATTATCCAGTTGAAAAGTTATGCTTATGTCTATACTTTTCCTATACCAAGCTCAGACATTATTTGCTATCGGCTGAATGCATAGTTGTTAGTAAAGATGATGTCATAAAATACATGCTGTCATTGCCGATTTTGAATGGTAGAATCGAAAAATGGATTTTGTCTCTATTGGAGTTTGATTTACGCTTTGAATCGTTGAAAGCAGTCAAAGGGCAAGTACTTGCCGATTTTGTTACTCATCATTGTGGTCCAGAAGTTGATTTGGTGGAACTTGCTCCATGGACTTTGTTTTTTGATGGATCTTCTTGTGGAGTTGGTTCTGGAATCGGAGTTGTGTTGATCTCGCCTCGGGGGCAAGCTTTGAATTCTCTTTTCCGATTGAGAAAGAAGCTACCAATAATCAAGCAGAATATCGGGCCGTTCTTAAAGGTATCAAGATGCTCAAAGAAATCAAGGATGATGCTATTGAAATATTTGGAGATTCCATGTTGGTAGTGAAGCAATTGATGGGTAAATATAAATGCAATGATGATATTTTGAAGATATATCATGATGAATGCCTCCAGTTGTTAAAAGAATTTAGACTTGTTAAAATTGAGCATATTCCCAAATGTCATAATGAAGAAGCTAACCTATTGGCTCAAGGAGCATCTGGTTATCGTCCGATCAGGGAAGTTTCGAGTCTGGAGTTAGAAGATACCGATTGGAGGAAAAAGATTTATGAATATTTGAAAGACCCATCGAAGAAAGTTGAAAGAAAGATAAGGATTCAGGCAGTAAAATATGTTATACTTGAAGATAATCTCTATTATCGGATGATTGATGGAGTTTTGCTCAAATGTATCGGGTTAAAAGAGGCTAAGGTACTAATGGGAGAAATCCATGAAGGGGTATGTGGAGCACATCAATCGGCTTTCAAGATGAAGTGGATGATTAGGAGGAATGGATACTTTTGGCCCACGATTCTTGAAGATTGTTTCAAATATTATAAGGGGTGTCAGGATTGTCAGCGATTTGGAAACGTTCAGAAGGCTCCTGCATCAGCTATGAATTTGATTTTAAAGCCTTGACCTTTCCGAGGATGCGGAATTGATTTAATCGGTTTGGTATTCCTCAGACAATTACGACCGATCAGAGAACTATGTTTACTTCAGGGGAATTTGGAGAGTTTGCTGAAAACATGGGGATTAAATTATTGAATTCCTCTTCTTATTATGCTCAAGCTAATGGTCAAGCAGAAGCATCCAACAAAAGCGTGATCAAATTAATAAAGAGAAAAGTTGACGAATTTCCCAGAAGGTGGCATACTGTGTTGCATGAGGCGTTATGGTCATATCGGATGGCTTGTCAAGGTGCAATTAAAATATCACCTTATCAGTTGGTTTATGGACATGAAGTTGTGTTGCCCTGGGAATTAAAAATCGGCTCTAGACGTATTGAGTTTCAAAATAAGTTGACAGCCGGTGAATATTCCATTACTATGAAAGATGAGTTAGAAGATTTGACCCAATATCGTTTGAAAGCTCTAGAGAATTTGGAAGCTAATAAGGAGCACATTGCTAGATGGTATAACAAGAAAGTTAAGATCAAAGAATTTTCTAAAGGAGAATTGGTATCGAAACTAATTTTGCCGACTGGATCTAAAGATCCTAAATTCGGTAAATGGTCTCCAACTTGGGAAGGTCCGTATCGAATAAATCGATGTGCTCCAGGTAACGCGTACATATTGGAAACTTTAGAAGGAGAAGAATTTCCTCGAGTTTTGAATGGAAAATACTTGAAAAAATATTACCCCAGTATTTGGGTTGATGCATGAGCCGATTTTCGAAAAAAATCGGAAGTGATCATAGCCGATACAAAGTATCGCCTTTAGTAGAAAAAATAAGTAAAAGTAGTGCATTCAAATCAGAGATTGAACTACACATCCAGGGATACATGGCCGATGCGTTATGCATCGCCCTTAGGGCAAGAATACAAAATATTACAAAGTGTTCAGAAAGTTCTCAATTGATTGAGTGGCTCGCATGCGAGATTCATGGTGTTCATGATTTTCTATGAATGCGTTACAAAAGATATCACTGGCAGAGTTTTATAATGACCTAAGGAAATCTTGGATCGCTTTGATCGCACGCAGGCGAATAGCATCTACATCGGAAATGGCGTTCCGATCCTCATCGGCGGAACCCTCAATCGGCTTCAAGTTCTTCTTGAGATGATCAACCTTTTGCGTAAGAGTTTGCTTGTTTTGTTCAACGGTTGTCAAAGTCCCAAGGATTTGCAGAAGGTTGGCATTCACGACTTTCAACTCTGCGTCAATCTTAGCTATTGCTTGCATATGGGCTTCACGTTGGGACTCCAAATCGGATTTGGTCTTTTCTAGAGCTTCTTGAATTTGCTTTATGTTTCCGATTTGGGTTGCTATGTGTTGACGATCGTTAAAACCATTCGGTGACCGTCAACATTTCGGGAGAAACAAGGGTTTCATGCCATGTTCCATACATAAAATGTTTATTACTAACAAATTCCACAAGTTTTAGATGATTTGTGCCTGCAGGGACCTAGTGGTGAAATTTCACCCAAATTGGGCTCAGACCCAGGCCGACCGGCCTCCCCTAGGCCGGCTGGCCTGGCCCTGGCACATTTGGGTGTCAAATTTCGTCCATGCAGAGGAAACACAATGAAGATGATCAGGGACGCTGATTCCAACGTCGGTTTGATCAAGGGACCCGAAAGGCCTAGGATGCTTTGTACAAGGATTGAAGGGCCCACCTACCTAACTTACCGGCCGCAACCGCTAGAGAAGCACACTTAACCGTCATTGGGACGTGATCATGGCCGTCCAAAGCGAAGGCGGTGGCCAGAGGCGCCAGGTGGAGGCCGATCGGCCTCCCCTAGTCCGGCCGGACTCCCCTCGGCTCCAATGGCCCACCTCCTTCTCTCAAGGGACGGTTATGACGGTTAGGAGGTGGGGCCAGCTGCAACCGACGTCCAAAGGCTATATAAAGGCCCCTCGTCTACACTACACACACTACACACCACTACACATTACTCCACTTGAAGTTTAGGAGCTCTTCCATTTTTCCCTTTTCTTAGTCTAGGATTAGAGTTGGGAGTAGAGTCGAGTCAAGCTAGTTCTGGAGTTCCTCGGAGTTCTGGTAAAGCTCTTGTATCCTTTCCTTCGTTTGAAGAGTTTAATATATATATCTTCTATCTTTAGAGCATTTATAAGCTTATCTTTATTTACCTTCCCTTTTTGGGTTGTTTCCTATAGTTTTAGGTCTAGAGTGTAGTTTAGTTCTATCAGGATTTATCTTACGGGTTTTCTAGTCTCGACCAAGGCTGTAAGACGCCTTGGAAGGATGGGGTTTTCTTCTGAAGGTACCCAGAGGAAATCTAACATTAAGTGCAGATGTGGTGTCTGACTTAGTGTTAGCTAGGAAGTGTGTTGCACCCCATGGAACTGATGTGGTAGGCGGCAGGTGGTGACAGCCCTGTCCGTCCTTTGTAGTCCCCCACGTTCGGGTGTATTCATAACAGTAGTTGCTGGGCCTGGGGGAACCCCTCTCTCATCCCAGTCTGAGTTCCCCCCGTTGCAGTCGTCGAAGCAAGCTCTGTTCCCGATATCTAAGCTAGGTTCTGGGTTTAAGGTTATAGTGGCTTAGCTCTGAGTAGAAATCCTAGTAAGTCCGGTCTCTCCTAGCATCTTTCCTTTTCTATAGATTTAAGGCTCATGTGTGTGTGTCGCTGGTCATTCAGACCTTCTATTCGGTCATTCATTTGACCATTATCCTACACTTAGGTGTATTTACCCCCTGAGATTAGTGAGTGTTTATTTCTGGAAAGATCTATCTCATTATTCATCAATTCTCTGTAACCAAGGCTTCCCTGTGGAAATATAAATATGATAACCTGGGTTTCCCCAAGGTGAAATGCTACACCGATATATTCTGTGCGCTTGCAGAATCTCTTTCTAAGAGCGACATTATAAATCGAGTACCTTCTTACGTTGATTTAAGAATTGACGTTAAGAAGTGCCAACACTATGCCTTCAATGTCTGATTCAAGTTGCTCCTCATCCTTGGAGGATTTCTCGAATTCGGCTCGATCAGATAATCTCTTCTGGGCCTTTACCACCTAGAAATAGTTGAACTCTATGAAGGCAGCTGGGAAGAGAGCTTCTTCAACTGATTCAGGTATTTAGCCTTGCAAGTATTTGAAAACCGATCGGACAGGATTGGCGTTCTTCAAAAGTTGTCCGATTTCAGTATTCAGGAGACTTAGCATTTCTTCAAGAAAGATCTTGATCGGATTGGAGCTTGGAGCTGATTCTGCTATAAAGGGACCGGCATGTTCCGCTGCAAGAGCACTGGGAGTTGGAGAGTCTTGTGCCTGAGGAGGGAAAGCAAAAATCGGATGTTAACTTCTCCTATTTTAAAAGAAAATGAAGAAAGAAGGTGTTACCTGTTTTAAGTTGACTTCATCAAATTGGGATGGTTGAGGTGCCGGAAGCCGATTGAGGTCCCGGTGGAAGCAATTGCCGTTCGCCCCTGCTGCAAAAGTTCAGATGTAAAAAAAATGGAAATCAACTTTTACGAATAACGAAGGGCATAATGATTATCCTTACGATGGATTCTTGGACCAATTCTGGAACTTGGATGGCCGATCTTGGTTGAACAACACTCGATGGAGGGATCGGCAGTAAAGAAGAAGTTGGAACAGTTCCTGCTCGGTCCGATTGAGTCGTGATCTGAGGAAGTGCATGTATATAATTGAAATTAGCTCAATAAGTGAAAGAATTGCGCAAATCGGAGATATCTTTACCTGTTCCGATGCATTTGTTGCTGTGGTGTTTGATGGGTTATCTTGAATCGGATTTGACGTGCTTACCTCTGGAGCGGTCGATGGGTTACCAATAATTGAGCGTGCTTTTGATATACGTCTGACAGCCTCCGAAGCTGAAATCTTTTGGATAGTTTTCGGCATCTTCCTTGAGAGTGTCTTTGATAACGCAAATTTGCGTTTTTCTCCAACTTCGGAAGGCGTGGCTTGTGATTTTGATGATTTGATTTCTTTCTGGCCGATTATAGGAGAAGAAGGTTTTTGAGTCCTTTTCTTCGGCCTTTGGGAAGAACTGGTGCCTTGTTGCTTGGTTTCCTCAGTTGGAGGAGGGCTCTTGGCCGATTTCTTGTTCCGACTAGTAGCGACATCTATCACGGATGGGCTGGAACTTCCGGTATAAGGATTGTCTGAAGGAGGCATGTATTCAATCGGACGACTGCTGTTGCTAACTGAAGGAGGGTTGATGGCCACATCCTATGATCAAAAGAAAAATTAGGTATAAAATAATCAATGATTGAAAAGACGATCATAAGTTAGAGATTTTTACCTGATCACTGGTTTCGAAATCGGGGTTGAAAAGCAGACAGTGGTCTTGAGCGGGTTGGCAGAAGAGATGATTCCTCCATCCTTTCCACCACGTTTTGAATGAGGCTGTTGTGAAGCTGGAAAATCTCTAGGAGGATAGATCTATGATCTCCTGAGAAGGTGACAAGTTTTTCAACCTATCATACGCCAAGCTTGAAGGGATGATTTCCCTAGGTTTCACCAGTTCGGCTATATACATAGAAATCGGTCCTTGGCCAAATCCGAGTTGACGAGCGGCTATCGCTGGGTGATAGTACTCAAAGGATTGGTGTTTCTTCCCTAAGAAGACATCGGCTGGAAGTATCTAAGGAGTAATCACCTCTTTAAAGATTTTCTGACAATCGTCATCTGTGCCGATGTTGTCAAATCGGAATTGGGTTGGAAGCTCGAAATGATCTTCAGGATCGTCATATACATACCAAGGCATGGAGTCTTCTTTGAGACCATTATAAAAACTCCTGAAGTATTCAGCAGTGCGAGTTGAGGGGAGCCGATCGCCGGCAAAGATCAAAGCAGCTTCAGCAAAAGACGTACAACATCGTTCATCGGGATCTGCCTCATTTAATTGGTCAGTAGGAAATACTTTGCTGATCACGGAATCATTCACCAGTTTTTGCACGTGCATATTCAGCCAAAGGTTGATAAACCACCAAGGGCCTCCAAGATGTCCGATCTGTTGCCTAGTTCTTAGTCGGACAGATACTTCATGAAGAAGCTTATACACTGATCCGAGGAGGTGTTTTCCGATTGGGAAGTTATTTCCTGAAGCTAAGTGTTCAGCCAATCGGAGATAATGAATCGCTGGGCCTACTGTTTTTTTGCAGAAGACAAAATGCTCTAGCCACATGTTGAGGAAAGCGGAATGCTCTCATGCATCCACTATTCTTGATGTCTTCAAATATTTATCAATATATCATTTCCAGCCTCCTATTTGCTTAGTGTCAATTTTATGGGTGGCTTTGGATGGAAGTTGAAAAGTGGTGTCTGATGCCGATATGTTCAAACCTGTGAGCATCAGTACATCGGCCAATGTGGGGGTCATCGGACCTTGACCAAAAAGGAAGGCATTTAGAGCATCTGACCAAACGTAGGTGGCAGCGATTAGCAGTGGCTCATTCTGATCCATATCAGCTAAAGAGAGAACGATGCACTGGCGTAAATCATAAGACTCCCACTCATCTCCTTTGGATTTGGCAACCCTCTTGTACCACGTTTTCCATCCAGCAAGGAGAGTTGGCCATGATCTAAAGGCGTTGCTCCAATCATGTTCTGAATCAAATGATTTGTAGGGGAGTCTTTGTGTCTCTTGGTTGATGAAATCAGTAGGATCTGGAGAACCTACTGGGCCTAGTATGGCAAGACCCGGCTTATCCGCTACTGGAATAATGATGCTATTGCAAAGGGCCTAAAAGAAATGCATTGCTATGAATGAAGAATAGATCTGCTAGAACAAAATAGATCTGGGTCTAGAGGTCGAGTGCTTACCTCGGGGATTTCCACGACGGATGCCATGAAGAGGAGTTGCCGGAGACTTAGGGAGTTGATCCTTGCGAGAGGACGTTTGCGCTTGATGATCCTGAAGGTCGGGGAGTAGAGGAAGATGAAGCGGCGGTGGCTCTGTGAAGAAGATGAACGAGGAAGAAGACGGGGTGTGGCGGACCACTCCAAAATTATTCCAAGTTAAGTACTCACGGACCACTAATCAAGTAGTCAGGCACTTAATTCGGAATAAGCTGGAGCGCCGTCGGATTATACCCGATTAACCACGTACTTTCACGATCGAAACAACACGCGCGCCCACACGAAGGTGGGTTCCAAAAGTTACAACATTCCACAAATTCAACTTACATAAACAGTCTCCACAAGTTATTACAAACCAAATTTGAATTTCAATAAAAGTACAAGAGTTCATTGCAGCGGAAATTTAACTAACGACGATACATAGCAACACCATACTGAAGCCGGCTACGGTGCTACTCCTCCCGATCCTCGGCAGAGGACGGAACCCACTCGACATGCTAGCCAGGCGGAACCTGGGCAGGCCAACAGACGGAATTCACCGCCTCCTCCAAAGCAGTACCTGAAATAAAAGCCACAAGCAAGGCTGAGTATACTAATACTCAGCAAGGCTTACCCGTCGGGTGAAATCTACTTCACCAACTTTTAGACATGAGAGGCTTTTGGCCGGTGGGTTTGTTTGCCAGAAAGCAACTAAGAGTGGATCCTTACTTTCATGATTTTAGCATCAAATTCTATTAGCGTTAACCATTCTAAATTAGCATCCTCTCTAAGCATACGAGTGGTGCAATACAATTTAGTACATACAACAAATTCATCATCCTCATAGTTCCACTTGTTACTCAATGCAGCACAGCGGTCAAGCAGTCTCATTAACCGCGAGAAGCGGACAGTTCGAACTGAATTTTGCTACCTGGCTAGGGGAAACCCAACACACACGGATAATGCTCGCTATAAAAGGTACAAGCACTTCCCAATCTTTCCCATCAATCCATAATTCGGCGTCGGGTCCATTCCCTTAGGATAAAGGTTTACCGCTTCACTCACGGCATCACGCATATATCCACTTGTGTATGGCAAGGGAAACAAAATATTTCCAAGGAGAGATGGCTATCGGTCCTAGCTGTTTCAATCTGGTACCGGCTTACCGATTCCCATAGGTCGGCATGTGCGTGGTACGTTCAAAAACTTGACACACAGAACCACACGTTCCGGCCGTAAACCAATTACCATACACGGACGGGAGAGCTACACGTACCATCCCGCCTGTCCATCCTTATGATTCCAACATAAGTAAAGACAAGCAACTCCTATGTCTCGCGAGTGACAGGAAATCACTCGACTTGTAACAGTCCTAAAGCATAGCTCTAATGACCCTATCATACTAGTATTTCAAGACATAGGTAGTAGAATTATGCAACTAGGGTATTCGAACAACTCCTTGAACATAAATGCACAAACATAAGTAATTCATAGTTGCACAATTTGAAAGCTAGGTTATGCTGCGGGCCTTGCCTTCTTGGGCTACGCTGGGGTCAGTCTCCGGTTCGATCACGATCACGTCGGCACCACCTCGGGAGCCTCCTCTTCGTTGGCGGGGATGAGGTTGTAGGTGCCGTCAGCGAGAGTGCCTTCTACATGAGATGCGTAAAATTTTTAAGAGTTGCTGCTGGTTTTTAGTCTAAAGGTTAAGGCTCTTTAAAGGCCATATTCACAAAGACATGAAAAAGGTTTATTCTTTTCTTCCCAATTTAAGGGTAGTTGGTGTGGTGTGGATTTTATGTTTTTATGATGGTGATTGTGTACACATATATAAGCAAGTGCCTTAGTTCAGGAATTTTAAAGCTCCACAAGCTTATTTAAATAATTATCAAAAGTGACCTATCTCTTTTTATAAACTCAATCTACTCTAGTTTCCTTCTCATTTTGTTTCTCTGTTTTGGTTCATCATTTTTATCCACAAACACTATGGCAGCTACTGGAGTATAAGAGTTAGGCTCACTCCAAAATTTAGCTAAAACCGAGCTATACATAATTTATTAAAAATAGGGCAATTTGCTGTCCAGAGGAACAAGATTAATTCATATAAAATCAAAACTACCTCCAAATCAAAAGATTTATGTACTAGAGCCAGTCATGAGCAAAAGTAAGGCTCTGGCCAAGGGATGACTTAAAATAACACTTGGACAATCCTTAATAAATTCCTATCCGAAAACCAACATCTATTTATTTAATGTTCCAAACAGAGTCTAAAATCAAGTTTAGCATTTTTCCAACATATCCTAACATATTTCTAGACCTCTGGTGAAAGGGGGTGATTTTTGGCTGCATGGATTGTTTTTAGTAAATGCAGAACCGAAACAGAATAGGAATCACAAAATAATTCATAACTGGAGTTTCATGCAGTATTTTTAGGTCTTCTTTTGGACACAAAGCTCCTACTGTCTATGCAAGCAACATATCCCAAGCTCAGCTACAGAGGAGTTCAGGATTTGAAATGGTGCACAAAACTCTAGAATCACAGTTTGATTTTTAATTCAAAAACTATCCCTCAAAAGTATATACATGCAAAAAGGAGATTGGAGTTTACAATCTCACGAGTCCAGGGAGTATTTTTGTGCATTTTTCTACAATTTTTAGTGGATTTTATAAGACCTCAGAAAAATAGATCTAGGTTTGAAGAATCTTTTTACGCCGGTGACCCTAGAACTTTTAAAACCTTTCAAACAAGTCCCTGAAATTTGCGCAGGGGACCCTAGAACTAAAAGGGGAACGCGACGAGGTCCCTGGGCTCGCCGACGTCCGAGCTCCGGCGAGGAGACGGCGAACCCGTGCGGGGGAAGTGGGGGAAAATGACGAGGGGCTCACCGCGCATCGGTTGGGGTAGGTCTCGTGGCCGGAAGTGAAGCGGCGCGGCTTGTCGACGGTGAGCGGCGGAGCGGCTTGCTCTGGCGACGTCAATAGCCGACTGCGGTGGTCGAGACGAGGCGTGGAGAGGCTTGGGAGCTTAACCGGTCGATGGCGGAGCTCGTCGTGGGGCTTGGTGGAGACGATCATGGCCGGAGTATGGAGCTCGACGTGGAGATGGTGTTTACGGCGGAAATGGCCGAGCGGTGGGGGAAACTCGGATTTCCCGGTGTGTATGGCTCGATTCAAGCTGGGGAGTGTTCGAGCGGCTAGCTAGGTGAGTGAGTGAGCTTCACTAGCGGGGATTGGGAAATCGTGGAGGGGTTCACGGGGGATTTCGGTTTGCGGCGAGGGAGCTCGAGCTCGGCTCGATGCGGCCGGAGGTTGAAGACGAAGTGCGCAAGCACGAGGAGGGCAAGGAAGGCTGAGGGCTAGCTGAGTGAGGGTGTGAGGCTGCTCGGTGGAATGTCTGGGTGGGCTAGAGGGCATCGAGTTGCCTCGGGAGCGTGCGCGGGGTGGATGGACGGCCGGCAGCGCCATTGATGGTCTGCAACGCTCGGACAGTGCACACGACGGGGTTGGGCGAGAGGGATCACGGCGTGGAGGAGTGGAGATCCTTGCAGAGGTCCTTGGCGCGTAGTGGGAGGGAATCCAGCCCACGGGGCAGCTCTGCTCGACGAGTTCGCCCGCTGCCAGTGGCCCTGCCCGGCTCGCCATGATGGCGCGGCCGCTCGCCGCGGCGAGGCGGGTCGCACAGTGCGCGAGCCGACCCGACGTGGATGTTGGCGTGTGCGTGGGGAGGAGAGACGCGGCTGCCAGGGCTTTGGCGGAGCTGTCCCGGTCGCCGCCGCTCGCCGGCCACGTGGCGGCCACTGCCGGTCTCGGGCAGAGGTGGCCGAGCGGCCAGGCAGAGCGCCCGCGGAGCTCCTCTGTTCAAATGTGCATTTCTCCAAAAATTTGATCTACACTTCAAAAAGTGCAAACACAAAATTTGGAGTTTGCAACGTGGTACACATCTTTCCTTTTGGGGTGAGCCTGAAATTTCGAAAATTTCAAGCTCAAACAACCCATATATGAAAAGGCGTTCTGCGGGATTTTTAGAGTTTTTGAGGGGCGTAACTGCAAAATTTGGAAAAGTTCCCAACAGTGACTAGGCTTTATTTGTGATGACAAACAACTTTTATTTTTGGAGATTTTCATGTTTAGTACAAAATTTTTATGATCTCGGTTAGGTGTCAATTTGGCCTTTTGAAAATTTCAATTTCGAATTTTTATCCATTTAAGTGTACTTCAACCAAGCTGCCCTTTTTAACCCTGGTCTTAGTATATTTTAAGGTCTTAAACATCTGGGATGTTACAACCTACCCCCCTTAAAAAGAATCTCGTCCCGAGATTCGATTTCGCTTAAAGACATGGTAGGGAAAGAGGTACCTTGGTCTTAGGAAGGATGTCGGGGAAGTTCCTTTCAAGGTAGTCTTCGGTTTCCCATGTGGCTTCGTCCTCGGAGTGATGACTCCATTGAATTTTGTACATTTTAACTTCTCTACTCTGAGTCTTTCTCACTTTCTCATCGAGGATCTTGATAGGGTGCTCTTCATAAGAAAGATCCGGCTCCACCGAGAGTTCTTCTTGCTCAACAACTTCGGTCGAAACACGAAGACATTTCTTGAGCTGGGAGACATGGAAAATGTTCTGCACAGCGGAGAGCTTCTCGGGAAGTCTCACACGGTATGCAACCGGTCCACATTGTTGAGTGATTTCATACGGACCAACATAGCGAGGTGCAAGTTTCCCTTTCAACCCAAACCTTTGCACACCCTTGATCGGCGAGACCTTGAGATACACATGATCGCCAACTTCGAATTGAACGGGCTTCCTTCTCTGGTCGGAATAAATCTTTTGTCGGGATTGTGCGGCTTTCAAGTTTTCTTGGATGGCCCTAACCTTTTCCTCGGCTTCCTTTACAAGGTCAGGTCCGTACGTGTATCTCTCGCCTGCCTGGGACCAACACAATGGTGTTCGACATCTCCTACCATACAAGGCTTCGAAAGGTGTCATTTTGAGACTGGCCTGGTAGCTGTTGTTATAGAAGAATTCAGCCAGGGATAAGCATTTTTCCCAAGTCTTTCCATAGTGGATAACACAAGCCCGAAGCATATCTTCTAGGATTTGATTCACCCTTTCCGTCTATCCATCAGTTTGAGGGTGGTATGCTGAACTACGGATCAATTTGGTGCCTAGGGACAGCTGCAAATGTTCCCAAAAGCGTGCCACAAATTGAGTACCACGATCTGAAATTATCGTCTTGGGCACCCTATGTAGACAAACAATCCATTCCAAATAGATTTCAGCATACTTCATAGCGGTATAGGCTGTATTGACGGGAATGAAATGTGCGGTCTTTCTGAGGCGGTCCACAATTACCCAAATGGAGTCATGCCCCTGAGGAGTCCTGGGAAGTCCAACAATGAAATCCATGCTTATATCTTCCCACTTCCATGAGGGTATAGGTAGAGGTTGAAGAGTGCCTGCTACCTTCAAGTGGCTAGCCTTTACCCGCTAACACGTGTCACATTCCGACACATATTGAGCAATTTCCCGCTTCATCCTAGTCCACCAAAAGTTTTGTTTAAGGTCTTGGTACATTTTGGTGCTACCGGGGTGGATGGAAAATTTTGAAAGATGAGTTTCATCCATGATTTTCCTTTGGAGTTCGGCGCTCTTGGGCACCACCATCCGATGTCCAAACCACATCACTCCCTGCCCATCTACCCGGAAGCATTTATATTTTTCCTTGACCTTTTCTTTTGCCAACTTTCTTTTGAGGATTTTAATCTTTGCATCATTTAATTGGGCCACAACGATCTGATTGTGCAAGGTTGGTTCAATAGAAATATGGTTGAAATAACCATGAGGAACAATCTCCAAGTTGAGCTTTGCCATTTCATGGAATAAAGTGTCGGCATAGGACTCCACGGTAAGGCAGTGACAGCGAGCCTTGCGGCTTAGTGCATCCGCAACCACATTAGCCTTTTCGGGGTGATAATGTACATTAAGATCATAGTCCTTTGCCAGCTCCAACCATCTTCGCAGTCTCATATTCAAATGTGCCTGAGTGAAGACATATTTCAGGCTCTTGTGATCGGTATATATATTGCATGGAACACCCATTAGGTAGTGTCTCCAAATCTTGAGAGCATGAATAACCACTGCCAACTCGAGATCATGCGTAGGGTAATTGTGCTCATGTGGCCGGAGTGCTCGGGAAGCTTAAGCAATGACCCGGTTCTCTTGCATAAGTACACAACCGAGCCCGGTGCCTGAAGCATCACAATAAACATCATACGGCTTGGTTCTGTCGGGTTGAGCTAAGACTGGGGCTGAAGTCAAGTGTTTTCTTAAAGTATGGAAGGCTTCTTCACATGTGTCACTCCACTCGAATTTGACCCCCTTCTTTAAGAGTTCGGTCATGGGTTTAGCAATTTGAGAGAAATCCGGAATGAAGCGGCGATAGTAACCAGCTAGACCCAGAAAACTCCGAATTTCAGGGACAGAGGTAGGTGGCTGCCAATCCATCACCTCTTGCACCTTGGTCGGATCCACGGAGAAACCTTCCTTGGAAACCGTATGACCCAAGAATTTCACACTTTCTAGCCAGAATTCACATTTGGAGAACTTGGCATAAAGCTGATGGTCTCTTAACCTCTGGAGGACAATGCGAAGGTGCTCAGCATGCTCTTCCTCATTCTTGGAATATATGAGGATGTCATCAATAAAGACCACTACGAACTTGTCAAGCTCGGACATGAAAACCGAATTCATGAGATACATGAAGTAGGCTGGGGCATTCGTGAGTCCAAAAGACATGACCAAGAATTCATAGAGTCCATAGCGGGTGGAGGAGGCTGTCTTGGGAATGTCACAAGGACGAATCTTTATTTGGTGATAGCCGGAGCGAAGATCAATCTTAGAGAATACTCTGGCGCCAGCTAGTTGATCAGAAAGGACATCAATGCGGGGAAGTGGATATTTGTTTTTAATGGTCACCGCATTGAGAGGCCGGTAGTCAATACACAACCTCAAAGAATGATCCTTCTTCTTCACAAAGATGGCCGGACATCCCCATGGTGACACACTAGGACGGATGAAACCCTTGTCTAGTAGCTCTTGGAGTTGAATTTTTAGTTCAGCCAATTCACTGGGCGGCATTCTATAGGGTCTCTTTGATATAGGCGCTGTGCCTGGTTGAAGTTTAATTACAAATTCAATATCCCTGTCCGGCGGCATCCCAGGTAAGTCATCCGGAAAAACATCGGCATACTAACATACCACCGGAATATCTTCTAGTGGTGTTCCTACCATAGTGTAGGCACAAGCATTGGCGCATTTTCTGTGTGGCAAATATAGTGCACTAGGTCCATGTGTAGGCGAGTTTATTTCCACAACCCTTTCGGCAACATCTAGTATAACCTTATGTTGAGTCATCCAATTTGCTCCTAAAACAATATCAATCCCTTCCAATCCAAGCAGAATTAGATCAGTAGGAAAAACTTTACTACCCAGCTTGATTGGTACTTTTCGAGTGACTTGGTTGGATGCTATTTTACCTCCCGCAGTTTATATCACATATGCTGATTTGGTGTGATATGATTTTAACCCACATTTTGCATTAAACCTGGTGCTTATAAAACAGTGTGTTGCCCCGGAATCAAACAATATCACAGTAGGTTGGTTGTGGATAGGGAAGGTACCAGTCATATCTGGTGCTCCCTCAGGTAGGTCAGCCAGGGTGGTATAGTTGAGCCTTCCCTGCCTGACTTGGACTCGCTGCTGCTTGCCCTTGTTCTGCTGATTTCTAGGTCGCTGGTTCTGCGGCTTGTTCTGCTGGTAGTCCTTGATGAAATGGCTGTTGCTGCCACACTTGAAACATTGGTAGCCACCTCCTGGATGAAGTGGCTGTTGCACGTTTTGCCTCGGCGCCTCGGGCTGCTGCGGCGGTGGAGGGAAGCGAGGCGCACCCTGCTGTGGTGGCCTGGCAACCCAGCGTCCTCCCTGAGGCGCCCTTGGCTGCCCCTGTGGCGTAGCCGGGTGAACCAAGCGGAACCTCTGGGGTTGCCCACCCGAGGGTCCAGCGGGAGCCTTCCTTTTCTTCTCGGCCTTGTGAATCATGTTGGCATCTTCTTGGGCGATGACGATGTTCACGAGTTCACCATAAGTGGCAACCCGTGTGGTGGTTAGCTGGGCCTTGAGCTTGGTGTTGAGGCCACGGCGGAACCTCTCCTTCTTCTTGTCATCAGAGTCAGCATGATGACTCGCATACGGACACAGATCATTGAAGGCCTGCGCGTACTGAAGCACAGTGCAGGTACCTTGAGTCAGCGCCAGGAACTCATTCAACTTCCGTTCCACCAATCCAGCAGGAATATGGTGGGCTTTGAAGGCAGTTTTGAACTCCTCCCATTTGATGACATGGTTCTCCTCCTGGAGAGCCAGATAATTCTCCCACCACAGGAGTGCGGTGCCGCGGAGCTGCTGTGCCGCAAAGACCACCTTGCGGTTTGGAGTGCAAGGCGTAGCCAATATGGAGAACTTGGATTCGATTGCCCGAATCCATGCATCCGCTTCCATGGGCTCCTCGGCTCTGGAGAAAACCGGAGGGTGGGTGGCCAGGAAGTCCTCGTACCGAGCCACTTGAGGTGGAGGGGCACGATGACCGCCTTGCTGCAGCATCTGCTGCTGCATCATCTGCTGCTGATGCTATAGGTTACGGAGGATCTCCGTCTGGGTGGCATACAGCTGCTGCCAAGTTGGGGGTTGTTGCGGTGGTGGAGGTGGTGGTGGCTGTTGCCCTTCCGGTCCTTGCTGGTTAGCATTGGACCCACTAGCATCGTGACCGCTGCGAGTGATAGCCATCTGCAGTAGGTACTTGTATTAGCCATAATCCATAAGCTTGCATAAACGAATGACAAGGTAGAACGTGGCAATGTAATGAAGTTTACTATATAAGGATAACATATGAGCAAGCCGTTTTGGAAGAAAATTCATATCCTCCAATAGAAGTCGAGTTAGACGCTCCAATTTGGTCAGTAGCTGGAAAATTTCGTACTCTACAACTTTCGTGTTCGGCTCAGGACCAAAATCAAGCTAGTACTAGGCCGAAAAATTCGAAATCCAGTCCTCTGTTTTTGCTGTTTTTCAGAGGGCCGAGCCTAGTGTTTTGGTTGCCATTTTTATTTTGCTTAACGGGCGGAGTTGAAATTTGGTGAGCGTTTTTTTTGATAACTTTCAGACAACTTTGTAGTTCAAGTCATAGCCCAGAAATGAAAGGAACACACGTCATTAAATAAAACAAGAGTGGCTGCAGAAGGTTTTCAGCACAACATTACAACCAACCACAAGTCTTGGGGCAGATACATCCCATACCAACTGAATTACATTGTTCAAAAGCTTAAAGGAAACTCAACTCCAACTAGCCTATTACATCATGAAACCAAAATTTAGGCTACCGGAGGAGTAACTTGCTACCAAGCGTCTAGAAATCATCTAGGTTGTTAGCGGTAGCCCCACTGCCCATGGGAGACAGTGGAGCGGGAATAGGTGGCATGTCGTCCTCGGTGTCCATGTCTGAGTCAGGGGCTTCTCCTTCATTCTCTCCCGCCTCATTGAGGAGGTGCGGAGCATCGTGTGCTGCTAGCATAGCATTGGCATGCTCCAAGTCGGCCTGCACATTCTCTAGCTCATCCCTCACTTGAGCTAGCTCATTGTTGGCATTATTGTGCGTTATGTGGAGGTCGGTCAGCTGCCTCTCCAAGTCAGCAATCATGACGTCCCTAGTGTTCACCTCTATTGACAAAGAGGTCCGCTCAATCCCGAGGTCACGGGCACGAGTAGACATGTCAATGGCAAGGTTAAGTGCTTCATTTTGTGCCCGCCCCAGTAGTGCCTGCAGCCGGTGATAGGCCCTGATCCACCTCATCAAAAGTGCAGCTGCAGCAACGGGGTTCTCTGCCACCCTCAAAGGTGAGCTGAGATAGCGCCTCATCCAATGAGCATCGTCAGGCTGGGCCGGTGGGAACAGTCCAAGTAGCTGGTGCTCCACCAGGTCCTGGTTCTGGGCACAGAAAGAGCTGATCCCATTAAGAGCAGCCAACTCACAAGTGGTCTCCATATGGTGTCCATAAACTTCCACACTCCATGTGGGCGAGCTTGGACATGGTGGGTGGCGGTACACCACCAAACGCACTCGGGATCGTGTCACACCACGGTCACGAAGAACGGTCCTCTCATACTGCGGCGGGGTGGGGTAGTCAAGTGCCTGCAACACGGACCAGAGGATGCTAGGGAAACCCTCCCATCCAAGGCAGTCCGAGAAGGAGACGTCATTGGGTTAGCTAGCAAGGTCAGCATGGCCGTCCATCTAAACAAAAACGTCAAGTGTGAGAACCGGTTAGCGCAAAGAAATAAGAACAGATTCGGGACAGTGTAGCAAAAATTGTAAAACTCAATTTCTACAAACCCAGAAATTCCCAAACTTGGCCAGAACGTTGTTTAGGTAATTTAAAACAAGTTTCATGTTGAAGGTTTGAACAGAAACAGTCGTTAAGAAGGTGCAAAAATTCAATTCCTATCTCGCTGTTCCCAGGAATTTCCAGCAGACAGGGGGTTACCATTTTAATCATAACTCCTAATTTACTGAACCAAATTTGTTTAAATTTCTACAGCATGAACTAGACAACATTTGTGACAACTTTCATATTGGGCACTTTTTCGTTTGGTGGGGTTTTCAGGCTCGAAAAGACAGTGCAAGCAGGTATGTTTTCAGTAGAGTTCCAGCACAGTTTCCGGTTATCATTCAATTTTGTAACGGGTAGTTCAAGGTCATTCAACGTGATTTAATTGAGTTTCAGTGAATTGCATGCATGAGCGGCCTAATCGTTCTCACCATCACATGTGCCAATAGCTTTGGCTTACGAAGTCCGTGCCGGTGGCTAATTCCATTCAAGAGCAGAATAATGAACCTCCCGTGCCAGCACTCACGGAAGCGTCCCCATTCATTACAACCCACTATAGTGGTGGCACACGAACGTTCAACATTAAACGGGCAATGCTTCATATGTCACCGAGGCAACATATTGACAATTCATACGCTCATGAAATAGCGTATTGACTTTGTGCCGCCATCATATTTGCATATGATACCATGGTACGCTACAGCAATCGCCGTACCTTGCGTCCACCATGCTATTCTAGTTTCATACGCCATCACAGCGTATTAATTTTGTGCCGCCACTATATTTTCATATAGTGCCGTGTTACATTACAGCAATCGCCGTACCTTGCGCCCACCATTGCGAAAAGTAAATGACAGAATGGAATGTGCTGGGAGTCAGTATAATACATAATTAGCCACCTATCATATCGCGATCCCTTACCCACATAGGCTTTACGCTCTATTCATTATCCTTAGCGGTCCTATGGATGGAATCCCATCGCAAGAGCGCGGCGGAAGCAAGGGTTGGCATATTTTATTTCGAAGTTGTTTATTAAGGGTCTGTTGCTCTCTCTGGTGCGCATGTTTCGGCTCTGATACCAGCTGTGGTGGACCACTCCGAAATTATTCCAAGTTAAGTACTCACGGACCACTAATCAAGTAGTCAGGCACTTAATCCGGAATAAGCTGGAGCGCCGTCGGATTATAGCCGATTAACCATGTACTTTCACGATCGAAACAACACGCGCGCCCACATGAAGGTGGGTTCCAAAAGTTACAACATTCCACAAATTCAACTTACATAAATTGTCTCCACAAGTTATTACAAACCAAGTTCGAATTTCAATAAAAGTACGAGAGTTCATTGCAGCGCAAATTTAACTAACGACGATACATAGCAACGCCATACTGAACCCGGCTACGGTGCTACTCCTCCCGATCCTCGGCAGAGGACGGAACCCACTCGACATGCCAGCCAGGCGGAACCTGGGCAGGCCAAGAGACGGAATTCACCGCCTCCTCCAAAGCAGTACCTGAAATAAAAGCCACAAGCAAGGCTGAGTATACTAATACTCAGCAAGGCTTACCCGTTGGGTGAAATCTACTTCACCAACTTCTAGACATGAGAGGCTTTTGGCCAGTGGGTTTGTTTGCCAGAAAGCAACTAAGAGTGGATCCTTACTTTCATGATTTTAGCATCAAATTCTATTAGCGTTAACCATTCTAAATTAGCATCCTCTCTAAGCATATGAGTGGTGCAATACAATTTAGTACATACAACAAATTCATCCTCCTCATAGTTCCACTTGTTACTCAATGCAGCACAGCGGTCAAGCAGTCTCATTAACCGCGAGAAGCGGACAGTTCCAACCGAATTTTGCTACCTGGCCAGGGGAAACCCAACACACACGGATAATGCTTGCCATAAAAGGTACAAGCACTTCCCAAACTTTCCCATCAATCCACAATTCGGCGCCGGGTCCATTCCCATAGGATAAAGGTTTACCGCTTCACTCACGGCATCACGCATATATCCACTTGTGTACGGCAAGGGAAACAAAATATTTCCAAGGAGAGACGGCTATCGGTATTAGCTGTTTCAATCTGGTACCGACTTACCGATTCCCATAGGTCGGCATGTGCGTGGTACGTTCAAAAACTTGATACACAGAACCACACGTTCCGGCCTTAAACCAATTACCATACACGGGCGGGAGATCTACACATACCATCCCGCCCGTCCATCCTTATGATTCCAACATAAGTAAAGACAAGCAACTCCTATGTCTCGCGAGTGACAGGAAATCACTCGACTTGTAACGGTCCTAAAGCATAGCTCTAACGATCCTATCATACTAGTATTTCAAGACATAGGTAGTAGAATGATGCAACTAGGGTATTCGAACAACTCCTTGAACGTAGATGCACAAACATAAGTAATTCATAGTTGCACAATTTGAAAGTTAGGTTATGCTCTGGGGCTTGCCTTCTTGGTCTACGCTGGGGTCAGTCTCCGGTTCGATCACGATCACGTCGGCACCACCTTCGGGAGCCTCCTCTTCGTTGGCGGGGATGAGGTTGTAGGTGTCGTCAGCGAGAGTGCCTTCTACATGAGATGCGTAAAATTTTTAAGAGTTGCTGCTGGTTTTTAGTCTAAAGGTTAAGGCTCTTTAAAGGCCATATTCACCTAGACATGAAAAAGGTTTATTCTTTTCTTCCCAATTTAAGGGTAGTTGGTGTGGTGTGGATTTTATGTTTTTATGATGGTGATTGTGTACACATATATAAGCAAGTGCCTTAGTTCAGGAATTTTAAAGCTCCACAAGCTTATTTAAATAATTATCAAAAATGACCTATCTCTTTTTATAAACTCAATCTACTCTAGTTTCCTTCTCATTTTGGTTCTCTGTTTTGGTTCATCCTTTTTATCCACAAACTTTATGGCAGCTATTGGAGTATAAGAGTTAGGCTCACTCCAAAATTTAGCTAAAACCGAGCTATACATAATTTATTAAAAATAGTGCAATTTGCTGTCCAGAGGAACAAGATTAATTCATATAAAATCAAAACTACCTCCAAATCATAAGATTTATGTACTAGAGCCAGTCATGAGCAAAAGGAAGGCTCTGGCCAAGTGATGACTTAAAATAACACTTGGACAGTCCTTAATAAATTCCTATCCGAAAACTAACATCTATTTATTTAGTGTTCCAAACAGAGTCTAAAATCAAGTTTAGCATTTTTCCAACATATCCTAACATATTTCTAGACCTCTGGTGAAAGGGGGTGATTTTTGGCTGCATGGATTGTTTTTAGTAAATGTAGAACCGAAACAGAATAGGAATCACAAAATAATTCATAACTGGAGTTTCATGCAGTATTTTTAGGTCTTCTTTTGGACACAAAGCTCCTACTGTCTATGCAAGCAACATATCCCAAGATCAGCTACAGAGGAGTTCGGGATTTGAAATGGGGCACAAAACTCTAGAATCATAGTTTGATTTTTAATTCAAAAACTATCCCTCAAAAGTATATACATGCAAAAAGGAGATTGGAGTTTACAATATCACGAGTCCAGGGAGTATTTTTGTGCATTTTTCTGATTTTTCTACGGATTTTTAGTGGATTTTATAAGACCTCAGCAAAATAGATCTAGGTTTGAAGAATCTTTTTACGCCGGTGACCCTAGAACTTTTAAAACCTTTCAAACAAGTCCCTGAAATTTGCACAGGGGACCCTAGAACTAAAAAGGGGAACGCGACAAGGTCCCTGGGCTCACCGACGTCCGAGCTCCGGCGAGGAGACGGCGAACCAGTGCGGGGGAAGTGGGGGAAAACGACGAGGGGCTCACCGCGCATCGGTTGGGGTAGGTCTCGTGGCCGGAAGTGAAGTGGCGCGGCTTGTCGACGGTGAGCGGCAGAGCGGCTTGCTCTAGCGACGTCAATAGCCGGCTGCGGTGGTCGAGACGAGGCGCAGAGAGGCGTGGGAGCTTAACCGGTTGATGGCGGAGCTCGTCGTGGGGTTTGGTGGAGACGATGATGGCCAGAGTATGGAGCTCGACGTGGAGGTGGTGTTCACGGCGGAAATGGCCGAGCGGCGGGGGAAACTCAGATTTCCCGGCATGTATGGCTCGATTCAAGCTGGGGAGTGTTCGAGCGGCTAGCTAGGTGAGTGAGTGAGCTTCACATGCAGGGGATTGGGAAATCGTGGAGGGGTTCGCGGGGGATTTCAGTTTGCGGCGAGGGAGCTCGAGCTCGGCTCGATGCGGCCGGAGGTTGAAGACGGAGTGCGCAAGCACGAGGAGGGCAAGGAAGGCTGAGGGCTGGCTGAGTGAGGGTGTGAGGCTGCTCGGTGGAGTGTCTGGGCGGGCTAGAGGGCATCGAGTTGCCTCGGGAGCGTGCGCGGGGTGGATGGACGGCCGGCAGCGCCATTGATTGTCTGCAACGCTCGGACAGTGCGCGCGATGGGGTTGGGCGAGGGGGATCGCGGCGTGGAGGAGTGGAGATCCTTGCACAGGTACTTGGCGCGTAGTGGGAGGGAATCCAGCCCACGGGGCAGCTCTGCTCGACGAGTTCGCCCGCTGCCAGTGGCCCTGCCCGGCTTGCCATGATGGCGCGGCCGCTCGCCGCGGCGAGGCGGGTCGCACAGTGCGCGAGCCGACCCGATGTGGACGTTGGCGTGTGCGTGGGGAGGAGAGACGCGGCTGCCAGGGCTTTGGCCGAGCTGTCCCGGTCGCCGCCGCTCGCCGGCCACGTGGCGGCCACTGCCGGCCTCGGGCAGAGGTGGCCGAGCGGCCAGGCAAAGCGCCCGCAGAGCTCCTCCGTTCAAATATGCATTTCTCCAAAAATTTGAACTACACTTGAAAAAGTGCAAAAAGAAAAGTTGGTGTCTGGAACTTGGGACACATCTTTCCTTTTGGGGTGATCCTGAAATTTCGAATATTTCAAGCTCAAACAACCCATATATGAAAAGGCGTTCTGCGGGGTTTTTATAGCTTTTGAGGGGCTTAACTGCAAAATCTTGAAAAGTTCCCAACAGTGACTAGGCTTTATTTGTGATGACAAACAACTTTTATTTTTGGAGATTTTCAAGTTTAGTACAAAATTTTTAAGATCTCGGTTAGTGTCAATTTGGCCTTTTGAAAAATTTCAATTTCGAATTTTTATCCATTTAAGTGTACTTCAACCAAGCTGCCCTTTTTAACCCTGGTCTTAGTATACTTTTAAGGTCTTAAACATCTGGGATGTTACACGGGGTTGGCCTTATATAGGTTTCGCTAAGGGTAAAAGAGAGAAAAGAAGATGTTTGACCTAAAATGTATGACCTAAAAGACAAGGATCAAATAGTTTCGAGTCAGAATCGGATTCTACCGCGAAACTAGGGGGGCATGTGTTGACACCGGATTTTGATAGGTCACATCAGTGCCAAGTAAAGTAGAGATGAGGAATCAGAATCCGAGTCCAGGGGAAGGAATAGTTTGAATCGGAATCGAAGTCCGGGAGAAAGAGCAGTTTGAATCGGAATCGAAGTCCGATGAGAACCAAGATCGGAATATTGGAAGGTTGCCAAGCTAAGCTTATAGAAGGACCGAAATAAAAAGTCGGTTATTTTTATAGAGTTTAAGTCGTAAACGGTTGTAAAAGGGGTCTTTTCTTTTGCGTCAAGTAAGTTTATCGTCAACGTTTAGGAGTCGTAGTTGTCAGAGTATAAATATCAACCCTGCGTGGTCATGGAAGTCTGTACACACCAACATCAAACAAACCTCTACAATTTTCGCATCTTTCATACATTGTTGACGACTTCGTCTTTTTCTTTTCACGAGTCCTTTTGGGCACGTCGAAGGTGATCAGATCTCAAGGCTTGCCTGTAAGTCCCGTATTACTGAGTAAGATCCAGGCTTTAGCAACCGGCGTATCGCTGTTCTTCGTTTGGGTTTATTCGACAGTTATCGAGTAAATATCTAAGCTTTAGTATCTAGCGCATCACTGTTGCTTCGTTTAGGTTTTAATCAATCCTTATCCAGCTTAGAATATGCTTTGATCGGCTAATTATTTATACTTCATTCTCGGATCTGGTATAGCCGTTTAGATCTATTTTAAGTCTTACTCTGCTTTGCATCGGAATCGGCTGATCTAGTCGGCTCTCTATCCTAGATCGGAATTCATTGCCGATCTGATCTTCATTGCTAAATTGGAAACCCAGCCGATTTCGTCGTGTTACTAACGTCCGATTTTCCTTGTCAATCAACATGTCAGATTGACTAGCACGCCCTGCATCATCGGTCACAGCCGATTTCGTGTGCTAGTATGTAAAGTTCTTTCCCGATTTTTGCGTCAACAGTCTCACAATGAGGTACGTAGCGTCTGAGTAGACCATCAGCGCACACCTTGAATGGATAGGGGTCATCCCATATGTCAAATCTGCTGAGGTAGATCAACTTTTTCTTGTCTTCTCCTAGATGTATGTACCAAGTCACCATAAAATTCACCAAGTTTGCATACCATGGACTGGATGTAGTGACCATTAGGAGAGTATCATCTCTTAGGTAGTCATCGATTGGACTATCTGACTCTTTGACATGCATTCTTGAGAGATGATCCGCCACACAATTATCTGCCCCCTTCTTATCTCGTATTTCTAAGTCAAATTCTTGAAGGAGGAGTATCCAACGGATGAGTCGTGGCTTTGCATCTTTCTTGGTTAAAAGGTACTTCGGTGCTGAGTGGTCCATGTACACTAGCACTTTGGCACCAACCAAGTAGGATCTGAACTTGTCGATGACGAAAACTACCGCCAACAGTTCCTTCTCCATTGTTGCATAATTTAATTGAGCACCGGTCAATATTTTGCTTGCATAGGATATGGCGTAATGCTGTTTGTCCTTGCATTGACTGAGCACTGCTCCAACAACATAATCACTTGCATCGCACATGATCTCGAACGGGAGATCCCAGTCGGGTGGTCATATGATGGGAGCTAAGACTAGAGCCTTCTTGAGGGTGTAGAAGGCAATGAGACAATCGTCGTTGAAGTCAAACAGTTTCTCCTTGGCGAGTAGACTTGTCAACGGTCTAGCTATCTGGGAGAAGTCTTTCATGAATCTCCTGTAGAAGCCAACATGACTGTTGGCACTTCTTAATGTCAATTCTTAAATCAACGTAAGAAGGTACTCGATTTATAATGTCGCTCTTAGAAAGAGATTCTGCAAGCGCACAGAATATATCGGTCTAGCATTTCACCTTGGCGAAACCCAGGGTATCGTATTTATATTTCCGCAGGGAAGCCTTGGTTAAAGAGAATTGATGAATAATGAGATAGATCTTTTCAGAAATAAACACTCACTAATCTCAGGGGGATAAATACACCTAAGTGTAGGATAATGGTCAAATGAATGACCGAATAGAAGGTCTGAACGACCAGCGACACACACACAGGAGCCTCAAATCTATAGAAAAGGAAAGACGCTGGGAGAGACCGGACTTACTAGGCTTTCTACTCAGAGCTAAGCCACTATAATCTTAAACCCAGAACCTAGCTTAGATATCGGGAACAGAGCTTTCTTCGACGACTACAGCGGGGGGAACTCAGACTGGGATGAGAGAGGGGTTCCCCCAGGCCCAGCAACTACTGTTATGAATACACCCGAACATGGTGGACTACAAAGGACGGACAGGGCTGTCACCACCTGCCGCCTACCACATCAGTTCCGTAGGGTGCAACACACTTCCTAGCTAACACTAAGTCAGACACCATGTCTGCACTTAATGTTAGGATTACCTCTGGGTACCATCAGAAGAAAACCCTGTCCTTCCAAGGCGTCTTACGGCCTTGGTCGAGACTAGAAAACCCGCAAGATAAATTCCGATAGAGCTAAACTACACTCTAGACCTAAAACTATAGGAAACAACCCAAAAAGGGAAGGTAAATAAAGATAAGCTTATAAATGCTCTAAAGATAGAAGATATATATATATATTAAACTCTTCAAATGAAGGAAAGGATACAAGAGCTTTACCAGAACTCCGAGGAACTCCGGAATTAGCTCGACTCGACTCTACTCCCAACTCTAATCCTAGACTAAGAAAAGGAAAAATGGAAGAGCTCCTAAACTTCAAGTGGACGTTGGTTGCAGCTGGCCCCACCTCCTAACCGTCATAACCGTCCCTTGAGAGAAGGAGGTGGGCCATTGGAGCCGAGGGGAGGCCGGCCAGCCTAGGGGAGGCCGATCGCCCTCCACCTGGCGCCTCTGGCCACCGCCTTCACTCTGGACGACCATGATCACGTCCCAATAACGGTTAAGTGTGCTTCTCTGGCGGTTACGACCGATAAGTTAGGTACGTGGGCCCTTCAATCCTTGTACAAAGCATCCTAGGCCTTTTGGGTCCCTTGATCAAACTGACGTTGGAATCAACGTCCCTGATCATCTTCAATGTGTTTCTTCTGCATGGACGAAGTTTGACACCCAAATGTGCCAGGGCCAGGCCGGTCGGCCTGGGTCTGAGCCCAATTTGGGTGAAATTTCACCACTAGGTCCCTGCAGGCACAAATCATCCAAAACTTATGGAATTTGTTAGTAATAAACATTTTATGTATGGAACATGGTATGAAACCCTTGTTTCTCCTGAAATGTTGACGGTCACCGAGTGGTTTTAACGACCGTCAACACGCCCCCAAGCTTAGACTCTTGCTCGTCCTCGAGCAAGGCTAAAACTCAGATTCGGAGGGTCAGGAGTTGCGTCAATGTTTATGCCCAACAAATACCCTGCTCATAAGCCAATACTATCCATAGGTAGATTGAATAAGTTGGCATCTGTAAGATTGCATACCTTTCTCACCTGTGGGGCTTATAGCAGTAGTTCTTCGTCTTGGGCGGTTGAGAGCCTGAACGGTCCTTTTCAGAGTGCTCCTTGCAGCTGTTTAGGTTCCATCTTAGAGATAATTTTTTTCCAAAAGCATGGTTAATGCTTCCCCGGTGGTACTCTCAAGTCACTCAAGGTGTATATCCTCACTCTTGCCCACTCATTCTCTCTTTTCATTTTGTTTCAGGGCTTTTGGACTAAGGTTTTAGGAGAGGCGAATGTGCATACCTTGGCTACCTTTGTTGCCGAGCCGAAGAGTGGTTCACAAGAGTTGGTACTCATCAAATCCAGATCTTTGGAATTTGTAATTTTCAGGTAAGAGGGAGAGAATGGACTCACACATGGAAGATCATCATCACTCTTTTTATTTCTCTCTCTCTTTTTCCTTCATATTTTTCATGAGATGCTCACAGTTGGAGTCTTTGACTCTCTTTCACTCTTTTTCTTTTTCTTCATTTTCTTTCTTTTCTCATAAGAGGATGGCTCACTCATTACTTTTTTTCTCTTTTCTGCTCACAGAGAGATTGATTTGTGTGGAATGTATGATGACCTATTGATTTGTGTGGAATGTATGATGACCTTGGAATGAATGGGTTCACAGTGGAGATTTTTGGCTGATTTTTTTTTGTGGTGGGATGTGTTGGCGGTGGACATCAGACCCGGAATGGGCGACTGACACACCAAACACTTTTGAGGCTAGCAATGAAATGGGTACGCAAAGGAGAAAGACCGGTAAATGACAAGTACCTTCTTCAAGCGAACTCACCACTCGGCAAGACTCAAAGTAACACAAGATAGCATATGATGGCAATTTTTAAATTCAACTGTTTAGCTCTAGATAGGATTTTATAAACCATCAGGGAAGATTCACCAATTTAAATTTTTATAAAAGACTTCCGAGAGGTCCCTTAATAAGCATGCAGTTGAACTCAAAGCAAACCATATCAAAGCTATCAACAGCCTAGACTATGAGCAAGTTGTTTTATGCCTCCCACAAAATGATTAGGACAAACTCAAATGCCAAAAGACTCAAGTACTAGGATATTAACATATTATGAACGAGGCATTTGGAGAGCATAAACAGAGCAACTTTTCATCACTCCCAAAGAAACAGGATTCATATGGATTTCCACACATATATGTCAGGAGCCTTCTTATTTATTTATTTATTTATGATTTTTTTTGATAGAAGATTAAACTACTCCTATTTTATTATGGCATGGCATGGCATGGTACTTCTCACTGGCTGGAATGACTGGAACGAGGGGCAGAGGACTCACCTTGGTACTACACATGCTACTCCCCCAAGCTTCGATGAAGCTCAGTGGTAGTAGTTCTGGTAGGGGTCGAAGTGCATGTGCTCGAAGAAGCCATAGAGATCATGCTGCTGGGACGTGGCAATCCCCCAGGTCTGCTGTGTGAGGTTGGTGTTGTGCGCGAGGTTGTCGCTGATCTCCTGCTGCTGCTGGCTCATCGTGTCCAGCTAGGTACGGATTTGCGAGATGTCTCGAGCGATCAGGTTCTCGTAATCGTACCTAGCGGACAACGATGGTCCCACCTGCGGCCCAAGATTCATACCTTGGAAATAATCGAAGGTCTCGTTGAAGCTCATGTGGGCCGTAGGGTTCTGCTGAGGCTGCGGCTGCGGCTCGGTGGACGTGTCTGCTGCTGATGATGGCCCTGCTTCACTGTCGTGAAGGGCTCTCCTTCTGTGTGTCATGGGTCCGGTGACACTGCGGCGAGGGGGTTCCTTCCGTCTGAGCTGTTTCGTGGACGGGGTAGAAGTCCGCCCACCCGGCATTGCCGAATGCGCGTTCCATGTCACGAAGCAGTCCTGTCTTGATCAGCAGCGTGGCGTCTATGTACTTGGCGTGGCTGAAGCTTCAGGTTTTCAACTGCTTGATGAGTTCCAGTTCCTCATCAGACCTCGGAATGATATGCTCAATCCGGGTCATGATTCGGATACGGAGACGGTCCCTTGGCACCTCCGTATCCTCGGTCCCCTGAGATGCCATGTCATGTTGAGTGGTGTCAATAGACATGGTGTCTTGGGACACCGGGGAGTCCTGGGAACCGTGGGAACGCCTGGAACTCGACGAGCCGAACCTCCGCTTTACTTCTTGCACCCTCCCTTTCGCCCTTCGCATCATGATTCCTACAAAATGTTAGTGCTAGATAAAACCCGAAGGTTAACCGCAACGAATGTCAGTCGTTCTTGTGGGAGGTTAATCACCACAACGAGTCAGCCGTTCTTGTGGGAAATTACTCGTCACAAAAAGGTTAGTCGTTCTTGCAGGGACCGAACCTCCACAAATCGTTCTTGATCAGTGGAACCTTAGCTCAAGAGGCAAGAAATATTTGGTTAGAATTTTCTTGAGCTAGACTTGGGATTTTTTTTTCTAACTTGGGGCTTTGGAGGCTTAAACTGGGGGAAGAAGATTAAACTTCGGTGGAACTCGTGCTTACCTGCGCAGGGGGTGCCGAGCTATGGCGGACCACTCCGAAATTATTCCAAGTTAAGTACCCCTGGACCGCTAATCAAGCAGTCAGGCACTTAATCCGGAATAAGCTGGAGCGCCGTCGGATTAAACCCGATTTAACCATGTACTTTCTCGATCGAAACAACAAGCGCGCCCACACGAAGGTGAGTTCCAGAGATTACAACATTCCACAAATTCATCATACAATAGTATCATAAAGTTATTACAAACCAAGTTTGAAATTTAAATCAGAGTATCAAGTTCATAGCAGCGGAATAAAATAGTTCATTGCAGCGGAAAGTAAACTAGCGTCGATACATAGTAACACCATGATGAAGCCTGCCACGGTGCTACTCCTCCCGTTCCTCGGCAGAGGACGGAACCCACTCGATGTGCTATCCAGGGGGAAACTGGGTAGGCCAAGTAATGGCATCGACTGCCACATCCATCACTGTACCTGCAATAAAAGCCACAAGCAAGGCTGAGTATACTAATACTCAGCAAGGCTTACCCGTCGGGTGAAAACTACATCACCGACATCTAGACATGAGAGGCTTTTGGCTGGTGGGTTTGTTTGCCAAAAAGCAACTAATAGTAGATCCTTGCTTTCATGGTTTTAGCATCATATTCTAGTAGATTTAACGATTCTAGATTAGCATCCTCTCTAAGCATAAAAGTGGTGCAATAAAATTTAATTCATACAACAAGTTCATCATTCTCATAGTTCCACTTGTTACTCAATGCAGCCAAACGGTCAAGCAGTCTTATTAACCGCGAGAAGCGGACAGTTCGAACCGAATTTTGCTACCTGGCCAGGGGAAACCCAACACACAGAAACAATGCTTGCTATAAAAGGTACAAGCACTTCCCAACCTTTCCCATCGATCCACAATTCGGAACCGGGTCCAATTCCTTAGGATAAAGGTTTACTACTTCACTCACAGCATCACGCATATATCCACAAGTGTACGGCAGGGGAAACAAAAGTTTCCAAGGAGAGATGGCTATCGGCCCTAGCTGCTTCAATCTGGTACCGGGCTTACCGATTCCCATATATCGGCATGCATGTGGTACGTTCAAAAACTTGACACACACAACCACACGTTTCGACCTTAAATCAATTATCATACATGGACGGGAGATCTACATCTACCATCCCGCCCGTCCATCCTTATGATTCCAACATAAGTAAAGACATGCAACTCCTATGTCTCGCGAGTGACAGGAAATCACTCGACTTGTAACGGACCTAAAGCAATGCCCTATCGATCCTTTCATACTAGTGTTGCAAGTCATAGGTACTAGAAATATGCAACTAAGGTATTCAATCAACTCCTTGAAACGTAAATGCACAAGCATAGGTAATTCATAGATGCATAAACTTTTAAAAGTTAGGTTATGCTCCGGGGCTTGCCTTCTTGCGCTAGCTGAATGTTAGCCTCCGGGTCGACTGTTCCTTCGTTGGCACCGTTCTCCGGGATGCCTTCTCCGTCGGCGGGGATGAGATGATAGAAGCCGTCCGCAACAGAGCCTTCTACATGAGATGCATAACTTTATAGCGGCTGCCTAGTGATTCCAAAGCTAAGGCCTTGAAGGCCATATTCACCTAGACATGCTAATGTACAACTTTCTCCTTCACAAAATTAGAGGAGGGGTGTGGAAAATTTTACGTATCTATGATAATGATTGTGTACACATATAAAATAATTTCCATTTATTATTTTTAGGTTTGGGTGCTGTTCTGGAATTTTAGACCTTCCATGTTTCATTTTAATTATTTATCAAAAAGGTCTATTTCCTTTTTATAACTCAATTCTACCCTAGTTTCTTCTCATTTTTGTTTCTCTGTTTTTGTTCATCCTTTTTATCTATAAACCTTATGATGTGGACTAGGGTTCCCGATCTTCCGAAAGGTTCAGATAAGCGACGATTTTGGCGGAGTCGCAACACAAATCGATCCGGCTTCCGAACAACACGTCCTGAACCCCGCAATCGCAGCACCACGTCTCCTCAGGTTATCGACCTAAGTCGACCTTGCCCAGAAGGCTAATCCTTGCCTGCGAATCGAGGAACACAAGCAAGAACACAGAAGGATGCAACCAAATTGCAGATGTATGATTAATCTCACGAGTTGGGGTCTCACAAACCGATGCAACGGCGAAACTGTTCTTGACAGATTAATCTAAGCAAAACCCAAACCCTAACGAGGGCGGCGGCTACTGATATATAGAGGTTAGGGTCGTGGTCGACCCCCTGCACGCGCCCCTAATGGGCTCAACGAAGATACACGGCCCAAAGGCCAAATATCGGTGACGCAGCACCGGAACAGATTCTGGACGCCACCTTCCTCGGACGATTCCCGTCGACTCAGAGTGAATTTGGGCCTGATTCTAGTTCCATTGGAAGCTCTATGAAATTCTCTTTCCAACCATATATAGAACGTCAAAATCCGAGTCCGTATGCGTCCTGGGCGTCCGTTTTACTCCAGACTGTTCCTGGACTCCGAGTTGGACTCGAACTCGAGTTGTAATGGGCCTCCATCTTACTTGGGCGCCCTTGCTGGTCTCCTAAGGTGGCGGCCAAGGTGGAGGACGTCCTTGAGCATCTTTGAAGCTCTCTCCATATGTCTGGGGCCTACTCCATCTTAATCCTGGGTCCCATGTGTGAATAACAAGCCCGCGAAGACATTGTAATAATATATTTGTACCTTCAGTCAAATAATGACATGGACATGTGGAACCAAGTGAATTGTACAATAAATAATTATACAAATGGAGAAATAAATTCACCTTATGACCAATGTTCGTGTCCGATGGTGTCATGTTCTCATCACCTTATGACAGCTACTGGAGTATAAGAGTTAGGCTCACTCCAAAATTTAGCTAAAACTGAGCTACACATAATTTATTAAAAATAGTATAAACTGCTGCTTAAAGAAACACGATAAATTCATATCAAATCGAAAATACTTCCAAATCAGTAAATTTTCCTACCAGAGCTAGTCATGAGTGTAAGGAGGGCTCTGGCCAAGTGGTGGCTCAAAATAACCCTTGGACGGTCCTCAACAAATTTCTATCCAAAAACACATATCTATTTATTTGCTAGTCTAAACAGGGCCAAAAATTAAGTTTTGTATTTTTAATGGATGTGCTAACAAGTTCTTAGGCCTCAGGAGAAAAATGGTGATTTTTAGCTGCATGGATTATTTTGAATAATTCCTGTACTGCAATAAGACAGGAATCACAAATTAATTCATAACTGAAGCTACATTCCATATTTTTACGTCCCCTTTGGACAGAAGGTGTCCACAGTCACTACAAACAACATATCCAAAGCTCAGCCCTAGTGGAGCTCTGGATTTAAAATGGTGCACAAGTTTCTAAATTCACAGTTTGAATTTTACTTCAAAAACGGTTCACCAAAAGTATATACATGCTAACATGAGATTGGAGTTTACAATCTCACGAGTCCAGGGAGTATTTTTATGCATTTTTCCGATTTTTGTATGATTTTTGGTGGATTTTACAAGATTTCGGGAAAAATGGTTTAAACCTTAAGAATCTTTTTACGCCGCGGCCCTTGGATCTTTTGAAACTTCGTGAACAGGTCCCTGCCTTTTTCACTGGGAACCCTAGAAAAAGGAAGAAGATGGACTTAGGTCCTCGGCTCGTCGTCGGAGTTGCGCCGGCCAAACGACGGCGAGAGAGGGTCGGGGAAGTGGGGGAAAAGGACCAGTGGCTCACCACGAGTCGATTGGTGGCGGTTGGGAGGCCGGGGGAAGCTCGGAGTTCGCCGGCGACGTGTGGTGGCGGTGCGGCCGCCGCGAGCTCGATTCCGGCGAGGGTGGTGGATCTTGCCGGGGTTCGAGGGGTCCTTGAGCACCAGTGGGACTCGGTGAAGCTAGTGGAAGGCTCGGTTGACCTCGGGGAGGGCTCGAAGTAGGGGCTCGACGTGCACGTACTCCAGCGGCCGGAAATGCGGATTTGGGGGAAAATCCGATTTCTCGCCGGAGAGTTGGGTATAGCTCGCGAGAAGTGGGGGAAATGGGAGCTAGGGAAGTGGTCTAGCTCTATGCGCGAGGAATTTGGGAATGGTGGAGGGACGAGGGCGGATTTCGCTTCGAAGCTCGGCTCGGTCCGCGCGGCCGGAGGTTGAAGACGACGGACTTGAGCGTGGGGAAGAGAAATGGCAGCGCTGTGGACTGAGGGGAAGTGGTGAGGGGCTCGGTGGAGTGCTTTGGCACGCTAGAGAGCAATGAGTAGCCTCGGGAGCGCGCGCGAGGTGAGAAGGTCGACGTGACGCGCCATTGCTGCGCGCCGAGCTCGAACAGACCGCGCGACGGGGTTGGGCGAAGGGGATTGTGGCGTGGGTGCTGGGATACGCTGCAGGGATCCTCCACAGTGCTCCGTGGCACGTAGTGGGAAGGAATCCACCGTGGAGGGGCTCTGCGCGACGCGCGCGCGCGCGGCCAACGGCGGAGCTCCGCCCGCCATGATGGCGCTCGCGCGGCGCGAGGCAAAGCGGCGCTGTGATGTGGACTAGGGTTCCCGATCTTCCGAAAGGTTCAGATAAGCGACGATTTTGGCGGAGTCGCGACACAAATCGATCCGGCTTCCGAACAACACGTCCTGAACCCCGCAATCGCAGCACCACGTCTCCTCAGGTTATCGACCTAAGTCGACCTTGCCCAGAAGGCTAATCCTTGCCTGCGAATCGAGGAACACAAGCAAGAACACAGAAGGATGCAACCAAATTGCAGATGTATGATTAATCTCACGAGTTGGGGTCTCACAAACCGATGCAACGGCGAAACTGTTCTTGACAGATTAATCTAAGCAAAACCCAAACCCTAACGAGGGCGGCGGCTACTGATATATAGAGGTTAGGGTCGTGGTCGACCCCCTGCACGCGCCCCTAATGGGCTCAACGAAGATACACGGCCCAAAGGCCAAATGTCGGTGACGCAGCACCGGAACAGATTCTGGACGCCACCTTCCTCGGACGATTCCCGTCGACTCAGAGTGAATTTGGGCCTGATTCTAGTTCCATTGGAAGCTCTATGAAATTCTCTTTCCAACCATATATAGAACGTCAAAATCCGAGTCCGTATGCGTCCTGGGCGTCCGTTTTACTCCAGACTGTTCCTGGACTCCGAGTTGGACTCGAACTCGAGTTGTAATGGGCCTCCATCTTACTTGGGCGCCCTTGCTGGTCTCCTAAGGTGGCGGCCAAGGTGGAGGACGTCCTTGAGCATCTTTGAAGCTCTCTCCATATGTCTGGGGCCTACTCCATCTTAATCCTGGGTCCCATGTGTGAATAACAAGCCCGCGAAGACATTGTAATAATATATTTGTACCTTCAGTCAAATAATGACATGGACATGTGGAACCAAGTGAATTGTACAATAAATAATTATACAAATGGAGAAATAAATTCACCTTATGACCAATGTTCGTGTCCGATGGTGTCATGTTCTCATCACCTTATGACAGCTACTGGAGTATAAGAGTTAGGCTCACTCCAAAATTTAGCTAAAACTGAGCTACACATAATTTATTAAAAATAGTATAAACTGCTGCTTAAAGAAACACGATAAATTCATATCAAATCGAAAATACTTCCAAATCAGTAAATTTTCCTACCAGAGCTAGTCATGAGTGTAAGGAGGGCTCTGGCCAAGTGGTGGCTCAAAATAACCCTTGGACGGTCCTCAACAAATTTCTATCCAAAAACACATATCTATTTATTTGCTAGTCTAAACAGGGCCAAAAATTAAGTTTTGTATTTTTAATGGATGTGCTAACAAGTTCTTAGGCCTCAGGAGAAAAATGGTGATTTTTAGCTGCATGGATTATTTTGAATAATTTCTGTACTGCAATAAGACAGGAATCACAAATTAATTCATAACTGAAGCTACATTCCATATTTTTACGTCCCCTTTGGACAGAAGGTGTCCACAGTCACTACAAACAACATATCCAAAGCTCAGCCCTAGTGGAGCTCTGGATTTAAAATGGTGCACAAGTTTCTAAATTCACAGTTTGAATTTTACTTCAAAAACGGTTCACCAAAAGTATATACATGCTAACATGAGATTGGAGTTTACAATCTCACGAGTCCAGGGAGTATTTTTATGCATTTTTCCGATTTTTGTATGATTTTTGGTGGATTTTACAAGATTTCGGGAAAAATGGTTTAAACCTTAAGAATCTTTTTACGCCGCGGCCCTTGGATCTTTTGAAACTTCGTGAACAGGTCCCTGCCTTTTTCACTGGGAACCCTAGAAAAAGGAAGAAGATGGACTTAGGTCCTCGGCTCGTCGTCGGAGTTGCGCCGGCCAAACGACGGCGAGAGAGGGTCGGGGAAGTGGGGGAAAAGGACCAGTGGCTCACCACGAGTCGATTGGTGGCGGTTGGGAGGCCGGGGGAAGCTCGGAGTTCGCCGGCGACGTGTGGTGGCGGTGCGGCCGCCGCGAGCTCGATTCCGGCGAGGGTGGTGGATCTTGCCGGGGTTCGAGGGGTCCTTGAGCACCAGTGGGACTCGGTGAAGCTAGTGGAAGGCTCGGTTGACCTCGGGGAGGGCTCGAAGTAGGGGCTCGACGTGCGCGTACTCCAGCGGCCGGAAATGCGGATTTGGGGGAAAATCCGATTTCTCGCCGGAGAGTTGGGTATAGCTCGCGAGAAGTGGGGGAAATGGGAGCTAGGGAAGTGGTCTAGCTCTATGCGCGAGGAATTTGGGAATGGTGGAGGGACGAGGGCGGATTTCGCTTCGAAGCTCGGCTCGGTCCGCGCGGCCGGAGGTTGAAGACGACGGACTTGAGCGTGGGGAAGAGAAATGGCAGCGCTGTGGACTGAGGGGAAGTGGTGAGGGGCTCGGTGGAGTGCTTTGGCACGCTAGAGAGCAATGAGTAGCCTCGGGAGCGCGCGCGAGGTGAGAAGGTCGACGTGACGCGCCATTGCTGCGCGCCGAGCTCGAACAGACCGCGCGACGGGGTTGGGCGAAGGGGATTGTGGCGTGGGTGCTGGGATACGCTGCAGGGATCCTCCACAGTGCTCCGTGGCACGTAGTGGGAAGGAATCCACCGTGGAGGGGCTCTGCGCGACCGCGCGCGCGCGCGGCCAACGGCGGAGCTCCGCCCGCCATGATGGCGCTCGCGCGGCGCGAGGCAAAGCGGCGCTGTGATGTGGACTAGGGTTCCCGATCTTCCGAAAGGTTCAGATAAGCGACGATTTTGGCGGAGTCGCGACACAAATCGATCCGGCTTCCGAACAACACGTCCTGAACCCCACAATCGCAGCACCACGTCTCCTCAGGTTATCGACCTAAGTCGACCTTGCCCAGAAGGCTAATCCTTGCCTGCGAATCGAGGAACACAAGCAAGAACACAGAAGGATGCAACCAAATTGCAGATGTATGATTAATCTCACGAGTTGGGGTCTCACAAACCGATGCAACGGCGAAACTGTTCTTGACAGATTAATCTAAGCAAAACCCAAACCCTAACGAGGGCGGCGGCTACTGATATATAGAGGTTAGGGTCGTGGTCGACCCCCTGCACGCGCCGCTAATGGGCTCAACGAAGATACACGGCCCAAAGGCCAAATATCGGTGACGCAGCACCGGAACAGATTCTGGACGCCACCTTCCTCGGACAATTCCCGTCGACTCAGAGTGAATTTGGGCCGGATTCTGGTTCCATTGGAAGCTCTATGAAATTCTCTTTCCAACCATATATAGAACGTCAAAATCCGAGTCCGTATGCGTCCTGGGCGTCCGTTTTACTCCAGACTGTTCCTGGACTCCGAGTTGGACTCGAACTCGAGTTGTAATGGGCCTCCATCTTACTTGGGCGCCCTTGCTGGTCTCCTAAGGTGGCGGCCAAGGTGGAGGACGTCCTTGAGCATCTTTGAAGCTCTCTCCATATGTCTGGGGCCTACTCCATCTTAATCCTGGGTCCCATGTGTGAATAACAAGCCCGCGAAGACATTGTAATAATATATTTGTACCTTCAGTCAAATAATGACATGGACATGTGGAACCAAGTGAATTGTACAATAAATAATTATACAAATGGAGAAATAAATTCACCTTATGACCAATGTTCGTGTCCGATGGTGTCATGTTCTCATCATCCTCCCCTTCTTGAAAACAAACCGTCCTCGGTTTGGCCGTAGTTGTAGAAGATGTTTTAGGTGACACCCAACAGTGCTCCCCTTCTTGAATATTTGCCTGTTTCTTGAAAACAAAACTAGAGCAACTGGATTCGGCATGTTTAGTGTTATTGCAGTACTCAAATTGATCTCCTTGTTGTCCCATCAAAGAATATTTCAGATTTGAACAAATATAAACTCGATGCACCATATATTCTCCTTTATGATTATATTTGCCAATAAAGTGATATGTATTTCTATTCAAACATGGCAATTCAAAATTTGCAAAAAGTCTCTCCTCCAAACAATTTAGATTACATAGAACATCAAATTCGATATAACCCAAAGTATTTAAACAAGATAGCAATTTTTGTTCGGCATGTACACAAGTAATAGGAACAAACATTTTATTTTCAGCACAAGTATATGACTCCAAAGCATGATTATCATTAGTATGGACTAGTTGTGTCATAGCAATATATGAATCATTTGTGCACAACTCTTCTTTATCACAAGAAATATCAAGCCAATCATCTTGTGACAAAGGTAAATCAAGAGTAGGTTTCACTAATAGTTGCTCTATATTAGCATGATCGGTGGAAAAATTCAGCATAGCACAATTTTCACCTTCGGTGATTGTAGCACCATGTGTAACAGCTTTGGCCTCATATGCAGCAGTAGCCAACGGTGCATTGTGACAAAAAGGTCCTGAATCTTCATATGTTGTTGTCAGCTCCTCATTTTCTTCTTGTTTGGGTATGTGCTGCAAAACATTAGTTCCAACAAGAGGCAAAATAGCATGATCTTTTCGTAAAATTTCAGATTTAGATGTAGGTGTTGTAACATCTAAAATTGCCCATTCTTTTCTAAAAGGCTCATTCTTTCTTCTCTCTGCTCTCATGAGATCTTCTTTTAAAATTTCAGCAATACTCATAGGTTTAAGAATAATGTTTTTTCCTTTATATTTGAAAGAATAATCACTAGCAATTGTATTATGCACAACATTATTTTCAGATATCCATGGCTCACCAAATAACAAATTGCATGCTTGCATAGGTACTATGTCAAATTGTGCACTATCCTTGTAGACATCAATAAAAAATTCTATACGTGCAATCTTATTTACCTTTATGATATCACACGAATTTACCGATCGGATGTAGTACGGAGATGGATGCGGCTCTGTGGTCAAGCCAAGCTTCTCAACCAACTCTAAACTTGCAATGTTGCAGCTGCTATCACGGTCAATGATGACGCGACAACGTCGATTCCTCACAACAAAGAAAGTCTGGAACAAATTGTTGACTTGATTTCGTTCCGCCTTCTGCATTTGAGAACTGAACACATGTTGTTCTATAATATCCATATTGTCCTGCAAAATACTAGTCATAGAAGATTGACAACAATTAATTATTCCTAATAATCTCCTATGCAGGTGTGATGGTGCCTCTCAATCAATCAACACAACAAAAGGAAGCACTTTACTATGGTCTTACAAGGTTCTTACCAGCAAAGCAAAAGATTACCTGGAAGATGTGATCCAGCGATTGCAAGGGTCAAAAACTGTATTATCCAAAAGTAATATGTGGAGCTATAGGAAGGCCAAAAATATGTAGCAAGGAATATCAATAATTCAATTCAGAAATTGCAAAGCTGAAAATTAGTCCCAAACTATTGTCTATGTCGCCGGCCTAAACTTGTCTCAGACCTAGCTTAAGCACGCGAGAGATACAACCAGCCAAGGACTCAAATGGATGCAAGCACTTCTGAATTTTCTTTTTTTTTCTTCCTTTTCTTTTTTTTTCTTTTCGGGTGCGGCTTTTCTTTTTTTTCTAGCACCTATGCCTTTTTCTCTTTACTTCAGAACTGCTGTAGAATATTTACAAGATACCTTAGAAATCGATCAACTAGTGATGTACTACCCTTGTATTGAAGTTGTCTGAGCACAAAGGATCACAGCGTGAGGGATGTTTTATTCCAAGAGATGACTTTATCTTTTGATTGGAAATAAACCAAAGGAATCAGATAACCCCTCCAACCAAAATTGTCTCAAAAGGATAGAAACAAATTTTAGTAGACTGCTATGATTAATTCCTTCTCTTTCTATGAACTACACGTGATCCTGGCTAGCAGGATCAAGGAACCAGGCTGAATAGAAGTTGGCGCAGATAACAAATATATCAATCAAGCACATGCCAACACTAGGACTAAGAAAAAGATCTAGACACGGAAAACACAAAGACACAGTGGGGACTAAAATTCAGAAAAGCAATCTGAAAAGAAAAATTGGGGGGCACAAAAGAGGTTATAGGACAGCGGAAACAATGATAACATATATTTTTGTAGGGCAATTTTCTGGATTTTTAGGACAAACGACACAAACTAAACTAGGGTAAGGGTGAACCTGATGGTAAACCTGAAGCTCTGATTACCAACTGATGTGGACTAGGGTTCCCGATCTTCCGAAAGGTTCAGATAAGCGACGATTTTGGCGGAGTCGCGACACAAATCGATCCGGCTTCCGAACAACACGTCCTGAACCCCGCAATCGCAGCACCACGTCTCCTCAGGTTATCGACCTAAGTCGACCTTGCCCAGAAGGCTAATCCTTGCCTGCGAATCGAGGAACACAAGCAAGAACACAGAAGGATGCAACCAAATTGCAGATGTATGATTAATCTCACGAGTTGGGGTCTCACAAACCGATGCAACGGCGAAACTGTTCTTGACAGATTAATCTAAGCAAAACCCAAACCCTAACGAGGGCGGCGGCTACTGATATATAGAGGTTAGGGTCGTGGTCGACCCCCTGCACGCGCCGCTAATGGGCTCAACGAAGATACACGGCCCAAAGGCCAAATATCGGTGACGCAGCACCGGAACAGATTCTAGACGCCACCTTCCTCGGACGATTCCCGTCGACTCAGAGTGAATTTGGGCCTGATTCTGGTTCCATTGGAGGCTCTATGAAATTCTCTTTCCAACCATATATAGAACGTCAAAATCCGAGTCCGTATGCGTCCTGGGCGTCCGTTTTACTCCAGACTGTTCCTGGACTCCGAGTTGGACTCGAACTCGAGTTGTAATGGGCCTCCATCTTACTTGGGCGCCCTTGCTGGTCTCCTAAGGTGGCGGCCAAGGTGGAGGACGTCCTTGAGCATCTTTGAAGCTCTCTCCATATGTCTGGGGCCTACTCCATCTTAATCCTGGGTCCCATGTGTGAATAACAAGCCCGCGAAGACATTGTAATAATATATTTGTACCTTCAGTCAAATAATGACATGGACATGTGGAACCAAGTGAATTGTACAATAAATAATTATACAAATGGAGAAATAAATTCACCTTATGACCAATGTTCGTGTCCGATGGTGTCATGTTCTCATCACGCTGTCGCGCGCGACGTGACCGTACGGAGGGCTTGGACAAACGCGCGAGGACAAGAGCCACTCGACGCCGTGGCTCGGCCGGCCTGACGCGGGCTCCGCCGCTCGCCGGCCACGTGGCGGCCGTGCTCCGGGGAGCTCCTTTGCCCCATTTGAATTTTCTCCAAAAATTTGAACTGAACCTTGAAAGTGTAAAAATAAAAGTTGTAGTTTGAGAGGTGGGACACAACTTTCTATTTGGGGTGAACCTGAAATTACAAATTTTTCGAGCTCAAACAACCCAATTTCATAAAGGTGTTCAGAACTGTTTTTCGAGTTTTTTAGGGGCTAAACTGCAAAATTTTCAAAAGTTCCAAACAGTGACTAGGCCTTATTTTTGATGACAGACAACTTTTATTTTTGGAGATTTTCATGTTTAGTACAAAATGCTTGAGATTTCAGTTGGGTGCCGAAAGACCTTTGTTTTTGAATTTAAATTTGAGTTTTGATGAATTTTTGAATCCTAACACCATTATTTCCCTTTTGCACTTGTTTTAAGTGTACTTTTAATACTTTTACATCAGAGATGTCATAGCCTACCCCCCTTAAAAGGAATCTCGTCCCGAGATTCGATTACAGTTAGGGACAAGGCGGGAAAAAGTTACCTTTGTCTAAGACAGGATGTCGGGGTAGTTTTTCTGAAGATAGTCCTCGGTTTCCCATGTGGCTTCATCTTCGGAGTGATGACTCCACTGAATTTTGTACATTTTAACTCCTTTCCTTCATGTTTGTCTCTCTTTCTCATCGAGGATTTTAATGGGATGCTCATCATAGGAGAGATCCGGTTCAACCGAGAGTTCTTCTTATTCAACAACTTCGGTCGGAACACGAAGACACCTCTTGAGTTGGGAAACGTGGAATACGTCGTGCACGGCTGAGAGCTTCTCGGGAAGCTTCACACGGTAGGCTACCGGTCCACATTGTTGAGTAATTTCATATGGGCCGATGTAGCGAGGTGCAAGTTTTCCTTTTAATCCAAATCTTTGCACACCCTTGGTCGAGGAGACCTTGAGATACACATGATCGCCGACTTTGAATTGAAGTGGCTTCCGCCGTTGATCAAAGTAACTCTTTTGCCGTGACTGGGCGGTTCTCAAATTTTCACGGATGATCCTAACCTTTTCTTCCGCTTCCTTTACCAGGTCAGGGCCATAGGTATACCTCTCGCCTGCCTGGGACCAACACAACGGGGTCCGACATCTTCTACCATACAGGGCTTCGAAAGGTGCCATTTTAAGACTCGCTTGGTAGCTGTTATTGTAGGTGAATTCGGCCAGAGATAAACATTTCTCCCAATTCTTCCCGTAATGGATAACACAAGCTCGAAGCATATCCTCAAGTATTTGATTTACCCTTTCCGTCTGCCCATCGGGTTGAGGGTGATATGCCGAACTACGGATCAGTCTTGTGCCTAGGGATAGTTGCAATTGTTCCCAAAAGCGTGCCACGAATTGAGTACCATGATATGAAATTATCGTCTTGGGTACCCCATGTAGACAAACGACCCGTTCCAAATAAATCTTAGCGTACCTCTTAGCGGTATAAACGGTATTGACCGGAATAAAATGTGCGGTCTTGGTAAGGCGGTCCACAATTACCCAAATGGAGTCATGCCCCTGAGGGGTTCTGGGAAGTCCAACAATGAAGTCCATGCTTATATCTTCCCACTTCCATGAGGGAATAGGTAGAGGTTGAAGCGTGCCTGCTACCTTCAAGTGGCTAGCCTTAACCCGCTGACACGTGTCACATTCCGACACATACGTGGCAATTTCTCGCTTCATCCTAGTCCACCAAAAGTTTTTTTTCAAATCTTGGTACATTTTGGTGCTACCGGGATGGCTAGAAAATTTAGAGAGATGGGCCTCCTCCATAATCCTCTTCTGGAGTTCAGTGTTTTTGGGCACCACTATGCGATGTCCAAACCACACCACTCTTTGCGTCACTTAATTGGGCTTCGACGATCTGATCATGCAAGGTTGGTTCAACAGAGATATGGTTGAAGTACCCGTGTGGAACAATCTCTAAGTTGAGCTTTGCCATTTCATGGCACAAGGTATCAGCGTAGGACTCCACGAAAAGGCAATGACAATGAGCCTTGCGGCTTAGTGCATCCGCAACCACATTAGCCTTGCCGGGGTGATAATGCACACTAAGGTCATAGTCCTTTGCTAACTCCAACCATCTTCGCTGCCTCATATTCAAATGTGCCTGAGTGAAGACATATTTGAGGCTCTTGTGGTCGGTGTATATGTTGCATGGAACACCCATTAGATAGTGTCTCCACATCTTGAGAGCATGGATAACCGCTGCTAACTCAAGATCATGCGTGGGGTAGTTTTGCTCATGAGGCCGAAGTGCTCGAGAAGCATAAGCAATGACTTGGTTCTCTTGCATGAGGACACAGCCAAGTCCGGTGCCTGAAGCATCGCAATAGACATCATAGGGCTTGGTGCAATCGGGTTGAGCTAAAACTGGGGCAGAAGTTAAATGTTTTCTCAAAGTGTGGAAAGCTTCATCACATTTGTCATTCCACTCAAATTTGACTCCCTTCTTTAAGAGTTCGGTCATGGGTTTTGCAATCCGAGAGAAGTCCAGAATAAAACGGCAATAATAACCGGCTAAACCCAGAAAACTCCAAATCTCATGGACAGAGGTAGGTGGTTGCCAATCCAGCACCTCCTGCACCTTGGTTGGATCCACAGATATACCATCCTTGGAAACCGTGTGACCTAAGAATTTCACACTCTCTAGCCAGAATTCACATTTTGAGAATTTGGCGTAGAGTTGATGGTCTCTCAATCTTTGAAGAACAATGCGAAGGTGCTCGGCATGCTCTTCCTCATTCTTGGAATATATAAGAATGTCGTCAATGAAAACCACCACGAACTTGTCTAGCTCTGACATGAAAACCGAATTCATGAGGTACATGAAGTAGGCTGGGGCATTGGTGAGTCCAAATGACATGACCAAGAATTCATAAAGCCCGTAACGAGTAGAAAAGGCAGTCTTTGGAATGTCACAAGGTCGGATTTTTATTTGGTGATAGCCAGAGCGAAGATCAATCTTGGAGAACACTCTGGCGCCAGCTAGTTGGTCAAACAGGACGTCAATACGGGGGAGTGGGTACTTGTTTTTAATAGTCACCGCATTGAGAGGCCGGTAATCGATACACAACCTCAAAGAATGGTCCTTCTTCTTCACAAAGACAGCGGGACATCCCCAAGGTGACACACTAGGACGAATGAAACCCTTGTCTAGCAGTTCTTGGAGTTGAATTTTTAATTCAGCCAATTCATTGGGTGGCATTCTATATGGTCTCTTTGATATAGGTGCCGTGCCAGGTTAGAGTTCAATCACAAATTCAATGTCCCTATCCGGCGGCATCTCAGGTAAGTCATCCGGAAAAACATCGGCATACTCACATACCACCGGAATGTCCTTTAGTTGCGTTTCTACCATTGTATAAGCACAAGCATTGACGCAATTCCGTTGTGGCAGATATAGCACACTAGGTCCATGTGTAGGCGAGTTTATTTCAACAACTCGTTCCGCAACATTTAGCACAATCTTATGTTGAGTCATCCAATTGGCCCCCAAAACAATGTCAATCCCCTCCATACCATGCAGAATTAAATCAGTAGGAAATATTTTACTTCCCAGCCTGATTGGCACTCTTCGGGTGACTTGGTTGGATGCTATTTTACCTCCCGCAGTTGATATCACATATGATGATTTGGTATGGTAAGATTTTAACCCACATTTTGCATGAAATCTTGTGCTTATAAAACTATGTGTTGCCCCGGAATCAAACAATATCACAGCAGGTTGAGTGTGGATAGGAAAGGTACCAGTCATATCTGGGGCTCCCTCAGGTAGGTCGGCCAAGGTGGTGTAGTTAAGCCTTCCTTGTCGGACCTGCACACGCTGCTGTTGTTTGCCCTTGCTTTGCTGATTTCCCGGGCGCTAGTTGTATTGCTTGTTCTGTGGGCAGTCCTTGATAAAGTGACTGTTGCTGCCACACTTGAAACACTGATAGCCTGCTCCAGGGCGAGCGGGCTGTTGTGCGTTCTGCCTTGGCGCCGGTTGCTGCTACGGCGGTGGAGGGAAACGGGGCGCACTTGGCTGTGGTGGCCTAGCAACCCATCCACCTCCCAGAGGTGCTCTTGACTGTCCTTGCGGTGCAGCCGGGGGAACCAGGCGGAATCTCTGCGGCTGCGCACTCGAAGGTCCAGCGGGAGCTTTCCTCTTCTTTTCCGCCTTGTGTACCATGTTGGCGTCTTCTTGGGCGATGGCGATGTTCACAAGCTCGCCATACGTGACCGCTCGGGTGGTGGTCAATTGGACCTTTAACTTAGTATTGAGGCCACGTTGGAACCTCTCCAATTTCTTCTCGTCAGAGTCGGCGTGATGACCCGCGTACGGACACAGACCATTGAAGGCCTGGGCATATTGGAGCACCGTGCGAGTGCCCTGGGTCAAAGCCAGAAACTCATTCAATTTCCGCTCTACCAAACCGGCAGGAATATGGTGAGCCTTGAAAGCAGTCTTGAACTCTTCCCACTCAATTACGTGACCCTCCTGCTGCAGGGCCAAGTAATTCTCCCACCATAGGAGAGTCGTGCCGCGGAGCTGCTGCGCCGTGAAAACTACCTTGCGGTTGAAAGTGCAAGGCGTGACCAAGATAGAGAACTTGGATTCGATGGCTTGAATCCACGCATCGGCCTCCAGGGGCTCTTCGGCTCTTGAGAACACCGGCGGGTGTGTAGCCAGGAAATCCTCATACCGGGCCACTTGAGGCTGAGGGGCCCGTTGACCTCCCTGTTGTAGCATCTGCTGCTGCATCATTTGTTGTTGATGCTGCATGTTCCGTAGGATTTCCGTTTGCGTAGCATACAATTGTTGCCACGTCGGAGGTTGCTGCGGTGGCGGAGGTGGTGGCGGCTGTTGCTGCCCCTCTGGCCCTTGCTGGTTAGCATTGGAGCCACTAGCGTCATGACCGCTGCGAGCGATTGCCATCTGCAGTAGGTACTTGTATTAGCCACATTTCATAAGCTTGCATAATGATGACAAGATAGAACGTGACAATATAATGAAGTTTACTGCGTAAGAATGACATATCAACAAGCAGTTGGGAAGAAAAATTCATATCTCCCAGCAGGAAGCAAGTCAAATGCTCCAATTCGGTCAGTAGCTCGAAAATTTCATGCTCTACAACTTTCATGTTTGGCTCAGAATCAAATTCGGGCTGGAACTTGTGACATCTCTGATGTAAAAATGAAGAAAACACCTACGAAAGAGGGAAAAAGTGGTGATGGAATTCAAAAATTCATCAAAATTCATATTTAAATTCAAAAACCAAGGTTGTTTGACACCCAACTGAAATATCAAAAATTTTGTACTAAACTTGAAAATCTCCAAACAACAAAGTTGTTTGCCATCACAAATAAGGCCTAGTCACTGTTTGGAACTTTTGACAATTTTGCAGTTTAGCCCCTCAAAAACTCGAAAAACCAATCTGTACACCTTTTTGAATTCGGGTTCTTTGAGCTCGAAAAATTTGAAATTTCAGGTTCACCCCAAAAAGAAAGTTGTGTCCCACCTCTGAAACTCCAACTTTTGTTTTTACACTTTTTCATGTTCAGTTCAAATTTTTGGAGAAAATTCAAATGGGACAAAGGAGCTCCACGGGGGCCCAACAGTTGCCCTGGCGCGCCCCTGCTCTGGCCGGAGCTCGGCCGCCACGTGGCCGGCGAGCCGCGGAGGCCGCGCCGAGCTGGCCGAGCCATGGCGTCGGGTGGCGCTTGTCGTCATGCGTTTGTCCAGCCCCTTCCGAGCCATCACGTCGCGCTCGACGCGCCGTCTCGCCTCGCGCCGCGCGAACGCCATCATGGCGGTCGGAGCGCCGCGGTGGCCGCGCGCGCGCGCGCGTCGCTCAAGCCGCTCCGCGGCAGATTCCGTCCCGCTCCGTGCCAAGGACCCTGTAGAAGATCTTCCACTCCCTCACGCGACGATCTCCGACCCCCAATCCCGTGCGCACGCTCTGCCCGAGCTCACCGCGCCATCAATGGCGACCTCGACAGCCCGCGCACGTGCACACACGCTACCAAGGCCGCTCAGTGCCTTCAGGCTCACCCAAACGCTCCACCGAGCAGTCTCATTCCTTCCCTCAGCTAGCGCCCAGCCCTTCTCCCTCTCCTCACGCTCGCTCCCGTCGTTTTCAACCTCACGCCGCGCGGACCGAGCCGAGCTTCGAAGCGAAATTCGCCCTACACTCTCCACCATTCCTAAATTCCTCGCGCACAAAGCTAGACCCCTTCACTAGCCTCCCTTTCCCCCACTCCTCTCGAGCTATCATCACTTCTCCGGCGAGAAATCGAGATTTCCCCCAGATCTCCATTTTTCGGCCGCCGGAGCACCCTCACGTCGAGACCCTACGCTGAGCCATCCCCGAGGTCAACCGAGCACGCCAACAGCTTCCCCGAGCTCCACTGATGCTCTAGAGCCCCTTCAACCTCGGAGAGCGCCACCGACCTCACCGGCGTAGAAGCCGCGGCGGCCGCGCCGCCACTGCATCGCCGCCGGCCATTTTCCAAGCTTCCCCCGGCCTCCCAACCGCCACCAATCGACTCGTGGTGAGCCCCTGGTTCTTTTCCCCCACTTCCCCGACCCTAGCTCGCCGTCGTTTGGCCGGCGCAACTCCGGCGACGAGCCGAGGACCAAAGTTCATCGTCTTCGTTTTTCCAGGGTTCCCAGTGTAAAAGTCAGGGACCTGTTCGCGAAGTTTTAAAAGTTCTAGGGTCTCCAGCGTAAAAAGATTCTTAAACCTAGATCTATTTTTTCCGAATCTTGTAAAATCCGCCAAAAATCGTAAAAAAATCAGAAAAATGCACAAAAATACTCCCTGGACTCGTGAGATTGTAAACTCCAATCTCATTTAAGCATGTATATACTTTTGGTGAACCATTTTTGAATTAAAATTCAAACTGTAAATTTATAAACTTGTGCACCATTTCAAATCCAGAGCTCCGCTAGGGCTGAGGTTTGGATATGTTGTTTGCAGCAACTTTGGACACCTTGTGTCCAATGGGGACCTAAAAAAATGGACTGTAGCTTCCGTTATGAATTAATTTGGGTTTCCTGTCTTTTTGCAGTCCTGAAATTATTAAAAATAATCTGTACAGCTAAAAATCACCATTTTTCTCCAGAGGCCTAAAAACTTGTTAGCACATCTGTTAAAAATTCAAAACTTAATTTTTGCTCTGCTTAGACTAGCAAATAAATAGTTATGTGTTTTCGGATAGAAATTTATTGAGGACTGTCCAAGGGTTATTTTGAGCCACCACTTGGCCAGAGCCCTCCTTGCATTCATGACTAGCTCTGGTAGGAAAATTTCCTGATTTGGATGTATTTTCGATTTTATAGGAAATTATTTCATTTCTGCAGGTAGCAGTTTGAACTATTTTTAATAAATTCTGTGCAGCTTAGTTTTAACTAAATTTCGGAGTGAGCCTAACTCTTATACTCCAGTAGCTGTCATAAAGTTTATAAATAAAAAGGATGAACAGAAAATGAGAAACAAAAATGAGAATAAATTAAAGTGGAATTGAGTTATATAAAGGAATAGACCTTTTTGATAATTAGTTAAAATAAAATATGGAAAAGTCTAAAATTTCAGAACAGCACCCTAACTTCAAAAATAATAAATGGAATTTCTTTCATATATGTACACAATCACCATCAAAGATGCGTAAAAATTTTCCACACCCCTCCTCTAATTTTATGAAGAAGAAAGTAGTACTTTAGCATGTCTAGGTGAATATGGCCTGCAAGGCCTTAGTTTTGGAATCACTAGGCAGCCGCTATAAAGTTATGCATCTCATGTAGAAGGTGCTATTCCGAACGGCTTCTACCATCTCATCCCCGCGGACGGAGAAGGCATCCCGGAGAACGGTGCAGGCCAAGGAACGGTCGACCCGGAGGCTAACCCCCAGTTAGAGCAAGAAGTCAAGCCCCGGAGCATAACCTAACCTTTAAAGTTTATGCATCTATGAATTCCCTATGCTTGTGCATTTACGTTTCAAGGAGTTGATTGAATACCTTAGCTGCACATTTCTAGTACCTATGACTTGCAACACTAGTATGAAAGGATCGATAGGGCATTGCTTTAGGTCCGTTACAAGTCGAGTGATTTCCTGTCACTCGCGAGACATAGGAGTTGCTTGTCCTTACATATGTTGGAATCATAAGGATGGACGGGCGGGATGGTAGAAGTAGATCTCCCGTCCGTGTATGATAATTGATTTAAGGTCGAAACGTGTGGTTGAGTGTGTCAAGTTTTTGAACGTACCACATGCATGCCGATATATGGGAATCGGTAAGCCCGGTACCAGATTGAAGCAGCTAGGGCCGATAGCCATCTCTCCTTGGAAACTTTTGTTTCCCCTGCCGTACACTTGTGGATATATGTGACATCTCTAATGTCAAAAGAATTAAAAGTACACTTAAAACCAATGTAACGGGGAATTATGGGTTTGACACCCAACTGAAAACTCAAGATTTTTGTACTAAACATGAAAATCTCCAAAAATAAAAGTTGTTTGTCATCACAAATAAGGCCTAGTCACTGTTTGGAACTTTTGAAAATTTCGCAGTTTAGTCCCTCAAAAACTCGAAATACAGTTCTGGGCACCTTTTTGTATTTGGGTTGTTTGAGCTCGAAAAATTTGAAATTTCAGGTTCACCCCAAAAAGAAAGTTGTGTCCCATCTTTCAAACTCCAACTTTCATTTTCACACTTTTTCAAGTTCAGTTCAAATTTTTGGAGAAAATTCAAAAGGGAAAGTGGAGCTCCCCGGGGCTGCCAGCTCGGCCCTGGCGCGCTCTGCGCCTGGCCGGAGCTCGGCCTCCACGTGGCCGGCGAGCGGCGGAGGCCGCGCCGAGCTGGCCGAGCCGGGGCATCGGGTGGCGCTTGTCGCCTTGTGCTTTTCCAACCCCTCCCGAGCTGTCACCTCGCCGTCGTTCGCCCGCTTCACCTCGCGCCGCGGAGTGCCATCATGGCGGTCGGCCGTCGCCGTGGCCGCGCGCTCGCGCGCGCGTCGCGCAGCGCCTCACCGCGGGAGATTCCTCTCCGCTCCACGCCAAGGGCCCTGTAGGAGATCTCCCACTGCTCCACGCGATGATCTTTGACGCCCTATACCGTGCGCGCGCACTGCCCGAGCTCGCCGCGCCATCAATGGCGACCGTGACGGCCCGTGCACGCGCTCCCACACCTCCGAGCCCGCTCAGTGCCCCTAACGCACTCCAAACCCTTCACTGAGCACCCTCACTCCTTCCCCTCAGTCCACGCGTAGCCATTCCCACTTCACCGCGCTCGTTCCCATCGTCTTCCCCCTCGGGACGCTGTGAACCGAGCTCGAGCTTCCCCGCCGCAACCTCGAATCGACCGCGAATCCCTCCACCCCTTTCCAATCCCCCGCGCGTGCAGCTCACTCACTCACCCCGCTAGCTGCTCGAGCAATCCCCAGCTTGAATCGAGCCACACTCGCCGCAAATCGAAGCTTTTCCCCATCGCTCGGCCGTTGACACCGCAAACACCCCCCTCCACGTCGAGCCCTATACCCCGGCCATCCCCGCCGCAGAAGAACCCCACGACGAGCTCCACCGTCATCCCGTGAAGCTCACGAGCCTTTCCGCGCACCGCCTCGACCACCGCAGACCGCCAGCGACTTCGCCGGAGCAGACCGCGCCGCCGTTCAACGTCGACGAGTCGCACCGCTTCACCTCCGACCGCGAGACCTACCTCAACCGACTCGCGGTGAGCTCCTCTCCATTTCCCCCAACATCCCCCGACCCAGTTCGCCGTCGTTTCGCCGGCGTGACAACGCCGACGAGCCCAAGGAGACGTCTGCGTTCCCCTTTCAGTTCTAGGGTCCTCTGCGCAAAATTCAGGGACTTGTTCGTAAGGTTTTGAAAGTTCTAGGGTCTCCAGCATAAAAAGATTCTTAAACCTAGATCTAATTTTCCTGAATCTTGTAAAATCCGTTAAAAATCGTACAAAAATCAGAAAAATGCATAAAAATACTCCCTGGACTCGTGAGATTGTAAACTCCAATTTCCTTTAAGCATGTATATACTTTTGGGGAACCGTTTTTGAAATAAAATTCAAACTGTAAAATTTGAAACTTGTGCACCATTTCAAATCCAGAGCTCCGCTAGGGTTGATCTTTGGATATGTTGTTTGTAGTGACTTTGGGCACCTTGTGCCCAAAGGGGACCTAAAAATATAGACTGTAGCTCCAGATATGAATTAAAATGTGTTTCCTGTCTTTTTTGTAGTCCAGAAATTATTAAAAATAATCTATGAAGTGAAAAATCACCATTTTTCTCCAGAAGCCTAAAACCTTGTTAGCACACCTGTTAAAAATACAAACTTAATATTTTCTCTGTTTAGACTAGCAAATAAATAGATATGTGTTTTTGGATAGAAATTTATTGAGGACTGTCCAATGGTTATTTTGAGCCACCACTTGGCCAGAGCCCTCCTTGAACTTATGACTAGCTCTGGTAGAAAGATTTTCTGAATTGGATGTATTTTCAATTTTATATGAATTTATTTCATTTCTGCAGGCAGCAGATTGTATTAATTTTAATAAATTTTGTGTAGCTCAGATTTAGCTAAATTTTGGAGTGAGCTTAGCTCTTATATTCCAGTAGCTATCATAAAGTTTATAGATAAGAATGATGAACAGAAGTGGAGAAACAAAAATGAGAAGTAATCTAGGTGGAAATTGATTTATATAAAAGAATAAACCTTTTTGTTAATTAGTTATAATAAAATAAAGGGAATCTGGAATTCCAGAACAGCACCCTAATTTGTGAGTAATAAATAGAATTCTTTTATATATGTACACAATCACCATCGAAGTCAGATAAAAATTTTCCACACCTCTACTCTGTTTTTGTGAAGAAAATAGTAGTACTTAAGCATGTCTAGGTGAATATGGCCTTCAAGGCCTTAATCTTAGAATCAATAGACAGCCACCTTAAGTTATGCATCTCATGTAGAAGGCGCTATTCCGGACGGCAACTACCACCTCATCCCCGCTGACGAGGAAGGAATCCCGGAGGGAGGTGCCGGCGAAGGATCGACCAACCCGGAGGCTAACCCCCAGCTAGAGCAGGAAGGCAAGCCCCGGAGCATAACCTAACTTTTAAAATTTATGCATCTATGAATTCTCTATGCTTGTGCATTTACGTTTCAAGGAGTTGATTGAATACTTTAGCTGCACATTTCCTAGTACCTATGACTTGCAACACTAGTATGAAAGGATCGATAGGGCATTGCTTTAGGTCCGTTACAAGTCGAGTGATTTCCTGTCACTCGCGAGACATAGGAGTTGCTTGTCTTTACTTATGTTGGAATCATAAGGATTGACGGGTGGGGTGATAGATGTAGATCTCCCGTCCGTGTATGATAATTGATTTAAGGTCGAAACGTGTGGTTGAGTGTGTCAAGTTTTTGAACGTACCACATGCATGCCGATATATGGGAGTCGGTAAGCCCGGTACCAGATTGAAGCAGCTAGGGCCGATAGCCATCTCTCCTTGGAAACTTTGTTTTCCCCTGCCGTACACTTGTTGATATATGCGTGAGACTGTGAGTGAAGCAGTAAACCTTTATCCTAAGGAAATGGACCCGGTTCCGAATTGTGGATCGATGGGAAAGGTTGGGAAGTGCTTGTACCTTTTATAGCAAGCATTATCCGTGTGTGTTGGGTTTCCCTTGGCCAGGTAGCAAAATTCGGTTCGAACTGTCCGCTTCTCGCGGTTAATGAGACTGCTTGACCGCCTTGTTGCATTGAGTAACAAGTGGAATTATGAGATTGATGAACTTGTTCTATGAAATAAATTGTATTGCACCACTTGTATGCTTAGAGAGGATGCTAATCTAGAATGGTTAAATCTACTAGAATATGATGCTAAAATTTGAAAGCAAGGACCTACTCTTAGTTGCTTTTTGGCAAACAAACCCACCAGCCGAAAGCCTCTCATTGTCTAGATGTCGGTGATGTAGTTTTCACCCGACGGGTAAGCCTTGCTGAGTATTAGTATACTCAGCCTTGCTTGTGGCATTGATTTACAGGTACCATGTTGGATGTGGCAGTCGATGCTTTGACTTGGCCTACCCAGGTTCCCCCTGGATGGCACATCGAGTGGGTTCCGTCCTCTGCCGAGGAACGGGAGGAGTAGCACCGTGGCAGGCTTCAGCATGGTGTTGTTTGTATTGTCGTTAGATTATCTTCCGCTGCAATGAACTTTTAAATTCCGCTGCAATGAACTTTATTTCCGCTGCAAGACTTCGATACTCTGATTTAAATTTCAAACTCGGTTTGTAATAACTCTATGTTACCCCTTTATGTATGTTAAATTGTGGAATGTTGTAATCTCTGGAACTCACCTTCGTGTGGGCGTGCTGTTGTTTCGATCGAGAAAAGTACGTGGTTAATCGGGTTTAATCCGACGGCGCTCCAGCTTATTCCGGATTAAGTGCCTGACTACTCGATTAGTGGTCCCGGGGTACTTAACTTGGAATAATTTCGGAGTGGTCCGCCACAGCTGGCATCAGAGCCGAAACAGCGCACCGGAGAGAGCAACAAACCTTTAATAAACATTTTTGAATAAAATTTGTCAACTCGTACTTCCGACGCGCTTTGCGATGGAAGGATATTCTTAGGACCGTTAAGGATGTTACCTAGAGCGTGAAGCCTATGTGGGTTAAGGGATCACGATATGATAGGTGGCAAATAGTATATTATACTGACTTCCAGCACATTTCATTCTGTCATTTACTTTACGCAATGATGGGCGCAAGGTACGGCGATTGCTGTAACGTACCACGGCACTATATGAAAATATAGTGGCGGCACATAGTCGATACGCTGTGACGGCGTGTGAAACTAGAATAGCATGGTGGGCGCAAGGTACGGCGATTGCTGTAGCGTACCATGGCATCATATGCAAATATGATGGCGGCACAAAGTCAATACGCTATCTCATGAGCATATGAAATTGTCAATATGTTGCTTTGGTGACATATGAACATTGCCCGTTCAATGTTAAACGTTCGGGTGCCACCTCTATAGTGGGTGGTAATGAATGGAGACGCTTTCGTGAGTGCTGGCACGAAAGGTTGATTATATGCTCTGGAATGGAATTTTCTGCAGGTACGCTAACCACGATTCCGTATGTGAAACGGTTAGAAAAGTTCGGCTAGATAATATAGGGAGAGACGGATATTGCCTAGCCACCGGCACTAACTTCGTAGGCCAAAAGTTTATTGGCATGTGTGTTGGTGAGAACGAATAGGCCGCTTATGCATTGCATTTCACTGAAATAATATTGAATTTTAACACGTGACCAATCGAACCGCTGTCAAAATTCAAATAACAAACCAGAATCCTGCTGAGACCAGTCTGATTGCACCAATGATTCGAAACTGAAAACGTTGTCAAACGAAAAAGTGTTCAATATGAAAGTTGTCATAAATGTTATGAAGTATATGCTGTAGAAATTTCAACGAAAATGGTTCAGTATAACTGGAGGTATGCTAAAAATGGTAACCCCCTGTCTGCTGGAAATTTCTGGGAACAGTGAGATAAAAATTGAATTTTTACACCATCTTAACGACAGTTCCTGCTCAAACCTCCAACATGAAACTTGTTAGGAATTACCTAAAAAATGTCCTGGCCAAATTTGGGAATTTTTGAGCCTGTAGTTTTGAGTTTTGCAATTTTTACTACACTGTCCAGAATCTGTTTTTGTTTTCTTTGGCGCTAACCGGTTCTCACCCTTCCCCCTTTTTCTTTTGGTTCAGAATGGACGCTCACGCTGACTTGGCCAGCTACCCCAACGACGTGTCCTTCTCAGATTGCTTGGGATGGGAAGGCTTCCCTAGCATTTTGTGGTCGGTTTTGCAGGCGCTCGACTACCCTACACCGCCACAGTACGAGAGGACCCTCATCCGAGACCGTGGTGTGACCCGTTCTCGTGTGCGTTTGGTGGTATATCGCCACCCACCGTGTCCTAGCTCCCCCACTTGGACGGTGGAAGTTCATGGACACCACATGGAGACGACCTGTGAGCTAGCCGCCTTGAATGGCATTAGCTCTTTTGTTGCTCAGAACCAGGAGTTGGTAGAGCACCAGTTGCTGGGGTTGTTTCCACCAACTTAGCCGGATGATCCCCATTGGATGAGACGCTACCTTAGCTCCCCTTTGAGGATGGCGGAGAACCCCGTCGCTGCAGCTGCATTGACGATGAGATGGATAGGGGCGTACCACCGTTTGCAGGCACTTCTAGGACGGTCGCAGAGCGAGATGCTCAATCTTGCTATGGACATGTCCGCCCATGCCCGTGACATTGGGGTTGAGAGGACCTTATTGTCCATTGAGGTGACCACAAGAGATGCCATGATTGCTGATTTGGAGAGGCAATTGAATGATCTCCACATTGCGCACAACAACGTCCAAAACGAGCTAGCCTAAACTAGAGATGAGCTTGAGGAGGTACACGGTACCTTGGAGCACGCTAATGCTATGCTAGCCGCCCATGATGGTCAGCACCTTCTTGAGCAAGAGGGAGAGCAAGGAGAAGGAGAGGCCCCCGATTCCGACATGGACACCGAGGATGACATGCCGCCCCTTCCAGCTCCACCATCACCTATGGGCAGCGAGGCTACCGCTAACAACTTAGATGATTTCTAGGAGTGGTAGTAGCAAGTTTACTCCTCCGCTAGGCCTAAATTTTGGCTTCATGTTGTAATAGGCTAGATGGAGTTGAGCTCACCCTTTTATCTTTTGGCGGCAATGTAATTTAGTGATGTGGTTGTGTGATCAAAACTTGAGGGAAGTTGTAATCGCTGTGTTGAAAACATTCTGCAGCTGATTTTGTTTTAATTACTGATGGGTTTTCCATTCATTTCTGGGCTATGATGTGAACTACAAAGTTGTTTGGAATTTGTCAAACAAAATTATCACCAAATTGCAACCCCATTGGTTAAGCGAAATAAAAATGGCAACCAAAACACTACAGCTCGGCCTGCTGAGAAACAGCAAACGCAGAGAGCTAGAGATTGAATTTTTCGGCTTAGTTCCAATCCGAATTTGAATCTGAGCCCAACATGAAAGTTGTAGAGCATGAAATTTTAAAGCTACTGAACGAATTGGAGCATTTGACTTGCTTCCTGTTGGGAGATATGATTTTGCTTCCAAACTGTGTGTTGACATGTCATTCCTACACAGTAAACTTCAATATATTGTCACGTTCTATCTTGTCATTCATTATGCAAGCTTATGAAGTATGGCTGATACAAGTACCTACTGCAGATGGCAATCACCCGCAGCGGTCATGACGCTAGTGGCTCCAACGCTAACCAGCAGGGGCCAGAGGGGCAGCAACAGCCGCCACCACCTCCTCCACCGCAGCAACCTCCAACGTGGCAGCAGTTGTATGCCACGCAGACGGAGATTCTACGGAACCTGCAGCATCAGCAACAAATGATGCAGCAGCAGATGCTTCAGCAGGGAGGTCAACGGGCCCGTCAGCCTCAAGTGGCCAGATACGAGGATTTTCTGGCTACACACCCGCCGCTATTCTCGCGAGCCGATGAGCCCTTGGAGGCCGATACCTGGATTCGAGCCATCGAGTCCAAGTTCACCATCCTGGCGACGCCTTGCACTCCCAACCGCAAGGTCGTGTTCGCGGCGCAGCAACTCCGCAGCCCAGCTCTCCTATGGTGGGAGAACTACCTGGCCCTGCAGCAGGAGGGTCATGTGGTTGAATGGGATGAGTTCAAGGCTGCATTCAAGGCTCATCACATTCCGGCCGGTCTGGTAGAGCGGAAGTTAAATGAATTTCTGGCTCTGACCCAGGGTACCCGCACAGTTGTACTGTACGCCCAGGCCTTCAATTGTCTGTGCCCATATGCGGGTCATCACGCCGACTCTGACGAGAAGAAGTTAGAGAGGTTCCGACGTGGCCTTAACACCAAGTTAAAAGCTCAGTTGGCCACCACCCGTGCTGCCACATATGGCGATCTCGTGAACCTCGCCATTGCCCAAGAAGACGCCAACATGGTGCACAAGGCGGAAAAGAAGAGGAAGACTCCCGCTGGACCTTCGAGCGCGCAGCCACAGAGGTTCCGCTTGGTTCCCACCGCAAGGACAGTCCAGGGCACCTCAGGGAGGTGGATGGGTTGCTAGGCCGCCACAGCCTAATGCGCCCCGTTTCCCTCCACCGCCGCAGCAGCAACTAGCGCCAAGGCAGAATGCACAACAGCCAGCTCGCCCTGGAGCCGGCTATCAGTGCTTCAAGTGCGGCAGTAACAGCCACTTTATCAAGGATTGCCCGCAGAACAAGCAGCAGAACCAGCGCCCGGGAAAACAGCAGAACAAGGGCAAACAGCAGCAGCGTGTGCAGGTCCGGCAAGGACAACTCAACTACACCACTTTGGCCGACCTAACCGAGGGAGCCCCAGACATGACTGGTACCTTCCCTATCTGCACTCAACCTGCTGTGATATTGTTTGATTCCGGGGCAACACATAGTTTTATAAGCACAAGATTTCATGTGAAATGTGGATTAAAATCTTACCATACCAAATCATCGTATGTGATATCAACTGCGGGAGGTAAAATTGCATCCAACCAAGTCACCCGAAAAGTTCCAATCAGGCTGGGAAGTAAAACATTTCCTACTGATTTAATTCTGCTTGGTATGGAAGGAATTGACATTGTGTTAGGAGCCAATTGGATGACTCAAGATAAGATTGTACTAGATGTTGCGGAACGAGTTGTTGAAATAAACTCGCCTACGCATGGCCCTAGTATGCTATATCTGCCACAACGGACTTGTGTCGATGCGTGTGCTTATACAATGGTAGAAACCCAACTAAAGGACATTCTGGTGGTATGTGAGTATGCCGATGTTTTTCCGGATGACTTACCTGGGATGCCGCCGGATAGGGACATTGAATTTGTGATTGAACTTCAACCTGGCACAGCACCTATATCAAAGAGACCATATAGAATGCCACCCAATGAATTGGCTGAATTAAAAATTCAACTCCAAGAATTGCTAGACAAGGGTTTCATTCATCTGAGTGTATCACACAGGGGATGTCCCGCTATCTTTGTGAAGAAGAAGGACCATTCCTTGAGGTTGTGTATTGATTACCGGCCTCTCAATGCGGTGACTATTAAGAACAAGTACCCACTCCCCCGTATCGACATCCTGTTTGACCAACTAGCTGGCGCCAGAGTGTTCTCCAAGATCGACCTTTCGCTCTGGCTATCACCAAATAAAAATCAGACCTTGTGACATTCCAAAGACTGCCTTTTCTACACGTTATGGACTTTATGAGTTCTTGGTTATGTCTTTTGGACTCACCAATGCCCCAGCCTATTTCATGTACCTCATGAATTCGGTCTTCATGTCAGAACTAGACAAGTTTGTGGTGGTTTTCATTGACGACATTCTCATATATTCCAAGAATGAGGAAGAGCATGCCGAGCACCTTCACATTGTTCTTCAAAGGTTGAGAGATCACCAGCTCTACGCCAAGTTCTCCAAGTGTGAATTCTGGTTAGAGAGCGTGAAATTCTTAGGTCACACGGTTTCCAAGGATGGTATATCCGTGGATCCAACCAAAGTGCAAGAGGTACTAGATTGGCAACTACCTACTTCTGTCCACGAGATTCGGAGTTTTTTGGGTTTAGCCGGTTATTATCGCCGTTTTATTCCGCACTTCTCTCGGATTGCGAAACCCATGACCGAACTCTTAAAGAAGGGAGTCAAGTTTGAGTGGAATGACAAATGTGATGAAGCTTTCCACACTTTGAGAAGACATTTAACTTCAGCCCCAGTTTTAGCTCAGCCCGATTGCACCAAGCCCTATGATGTCTATTGCGATGCATCAGGCACTGGACTTGGCTGTGTCCTCATGCAAGAGAACCGAGTCATTGCTTATGCTTCTCGAGCACTTAGGCCTCATGAGCAAAACTACCCCACGCACGATCTTGAGTTAGCAGCGGTTATTCATGCTCTCAAGATGTGGAAACACTATTTGATGGGTGTTCCATGCAACATATACACAGACCACAAGAGCCTCAAATATATTTTCACTCAGGCACATTTGAATATGAGACAGCGAAGATGGTTGGAGTTAGCAAAGGACTATGACCTTAGTGTGCATTATCACCCCGGGAAGGCTAATGTAGTTGCGGATGCACTAAGCCGCAAGGCTCATTGTCATTGTCTTTCCGTGGAGTCCTACGCTGACACCCTGTGTCATGAAATGGCCAAGCTCAACTTAGAGATTGTTCCACATGGGTACTTCAACCATATTGCAGTGGAACCAACCTTGCACGATCAGATTGTTGTAGCCCAATTAAATGACGCGAGCATTAAAATCCTTAAAAGGAAATTGTCAAAGGAGAAGGTGAAAGAGAAGTACAAGTGTTTCCGGCTAGATGGGCAGGGAGTAATGTGGTTTGGACATCGCCTCGTGGTGCCCAAGAACACGGACCTCCGGAGGAAGATTATGGATGAAGCCCATCTCTCCAAATTTTCTATCCATCCCGGTAGCACCAAAATGTACCAAGATTTGAAACAAAATTTTTGATGGACTAGAATGAAGCGAGAAATTGCCACATATGTGTCGGAATGTGACACGTCCCAGCGGGTTAAGGCTAGCCACTTGAAGGTAGCAGGCACGCTTCATCCTCTACCTATTCCCTCATGGAAGTGGGAAGATATAAGCATGGATTTCATTATTGGACTTCCCAGAACCCCTTAGGGGCATGACTCCATTTGGGTAATTGTGGATCGCTTTACCAAGACCGCACATTTTATTCCGGTCAATACCATTTATACCGCTAAGAAGTACGCGGAGACTTATTTGGAACGGATCGTTTGTCTACATGGGGTACCCAAGACGATAATTTCAGATTGTGGTGCTCCGTTCGTAGCACGCTTTTGGGAACAATTGCTATTATCCCTACGCACAAAGCTGATCCGTGGTTCAGCATATCACCCTCAGACCGATGGGCAGACGGAAAGGGTAAATCAAATACTTGAGGATATGCTTCGAGCTTGTGTTATCCATTATGGAAAGAATTGGGAGAAGTGTTTATCTCTGGCCGAATTTTCCTATAACAACAGCTACCAAGCGAGTCTTAAAATAGCACCTTTCGAAGCCTTATATGGTAGAAGATGTCGGACCCCGTTGTGTTGGTCCCAGGCAGGCGAGAGGTATACCTATGGCCCTGACCTTGTAAAGGAAGCAGAAGAGAAGGTTAGGATCGTTCGTGAAAATTTGAAGATCGCTCAGTCATGGCAAAAGAGTTACTTTGATCAACGGCGGAAACCACTTCAGTTTGAAGTTGGTGATCATGTGTATCTCAAGGTCTCCCCGACCAAGGGTGTGCAAAGATTTGGGTTAAAAGGAAATCTTGCACCTCGTTATATCGGCCCGTATGAAATTACTCAACAATATGGACCGGTAGCCTATCAAGTGAAGCTTCCCGAGAAGCTCTCAGCCGTACACGATGTATTCCATGTTTCTCAACTCAAGAGTTGTCTTCGTGTTCCGACCGAAGTTGTTGCACAAGAGGAACTCTCGGTTGAACCGGATCTCTCTTATGAAAAGCATCCCATTAAAATCCTCGATGACAAAGAGAGACAAACACGAAGGAAGGGAGTTAAAATGTACAAAATTCAGTAGATTCATCACTCCGAAGATGAAGCCACGTGGGAAACCGAGGACTATCTTAAGAAGAACTTCCTCGACATCCTGTCGTAAGCCAAGGTACTTTTCCCGCCTTATCCCTATGTTTAATCGAATCTCGGGACGAGATTCCTTTTAAGGGGGTTAGGCTGTGACATCTCTAATGTCAAAAGAATTAAAAGTACACTTAAAACCAATGTAACGGGGAATTATGGGTTGAAACTCAACAATCCATCAAAAATTCAAATTTAAATTCAAAAACAAAGGTGGTTTGACACCCAACTGAAAACTCAAGATTTTTGTACTAAACTTGAAAATCTCCAAAAATAAAAGTTGTTTGTCATCACAAATAAGGCCTAGCCACTGTTTGGAACTTTTGAAAATTTCGCAGTTTAGTCCCTCAAAAACTCAAAATACAGTTCTGGGCACCTTTTTGTATTTGGGTTGTTTGAGCTCGAAAAATTTGAAATTTCAGGTTCACCCCAAAAAGAAAGTTGTGTCCCATTTTTCAAACTCCAACTTTCATTTTCACACTTTTTCAAGTTCAGTTCAAATTTTTGGAGAAAATTCAAAAGGGAAAGTGGAGCTCCCCGGGGCTGCCAGCTCGGCCCTGGCGCGCTCTGCGCCTGGCCGGAGCTCGGCCGCCACGTGGCCGGCGAGCGGCGGAGGCCACGCCGAGCTGGCCGAGCCGCGGCGTCGGGTGGCGCTTGTCGCCTTGTGCTTGTCCAACCCCTCCCGAGCTGTCACCTCGCCGTCGTTCGCCCGCTTCGCCTCGCGCCGCGGAGTGCCATCATGGCGGTCGGCCGTCGCCGTGGCCGCGCGCTCACGCGCGCGTCGCGCAGCGCCTCCCCGCGGGAGATTCCTCTCCGCTCCACGCCAAGGGCCCTGTAGGAGATCTCCCACTGCTCCACGTGATGATCATTGACGCCCTATCCCGTGCGCGCGCACTGCCCGAGCTCGCCGCGCCATCAATGGCGACCGTGACGGCCCGTGCACGCGCTCCCACACCTCTGAGCTCGCTCAGTGCCCCTAGCGCACTCCAAACCCTTCACTGAGCACCCTCACTCCTTCCCCTCAGTCCACCCGTAGCCATTCCCACTTCACCGCGCTCGTTCCCATCGTTTTCCACCTCGGGACGTTGTGAACCGAGCTCGAGCTTCCCCGCCGCAACCTCGAATCGACCGCGAATCCCTCCACCCCTTTCCAATCCCCCGCGCGTGCAGCTCGCTCACTCACCCCGCTAGCTGCTCGAGCAATCCCCAGCTCGAATCGAGCCACACTCGCCGCGAATCGAAGCTTTTCCCCATCGCTCGGCCGTTGACACCGCAAACACCCCCCTCCACGTCGAGCCCTATACCCCGGCCATCCCCGCCGCAGAAGAACCCCACGACGAGCTCCACCGTCATCAGGTGAAGCTCACGAGCCTTTCCGCGTACCACCTCAACCACCGCAGACCGCCAGCGACTTCGCCGGAGCAGACCGTGCCGCCGCTCAACGTCGACGAGCCGCGCCGCTTCACCTCCGACCGCGAGACCTACCTCAACCGACTCGCAGTGAGCTCCTCTCCATTTCCCCCAACATCCCCCGACCCAGTTCGCCGTCGTTTCGCCGGCGTGACAACGCCGACGAGCCCAAGGACTCGTCTGCGTTCCCCTTTTAGTTCTAGGGTCCTCTGCGCAAAAGTCAGGGACTTGTTCGTAAGGTTTTGAAAGTTCTAGGGTCTCCAGCGTAAAAAGATTCTTAAACCTAGATATAATTTTCCCGAATCTTGTAAAATCCGTTAAAAATCGTACAAAAATCAGAAAAATGCATAAAAATACTCCCTGGACTCGTGAGATTGTAAACTCCAATCTCCTTTAAGCATGTATATACTTTTGGTGAACCTTTTTTGAATTAAAATTCAAACTGTAAAATTTGAAACTTGTGCACCATTTCAAATCCAGAGCTCCGCTAGGGTTGATCTTTGGATATGTTGTTTGTAGCGACTTTGGGCACCTTGTGCCCAAAGGGGACCTAAAAATATGGACTGTAGCTCCAGTTATGAATTAAAATGTGTTTCCTGTCTTTTTTGTAGTCCAGAAATTATTAAAAATAATCTATGCAGTGAAAAATCACCATTTTTCTCCAGAAGCCTAAAAACTTGTTAGCACACCTGTTAAAAATACAAAACGTAATTTTTGCTCTGTTTAGACTAGCAAATAAATAGATATTTGTTTTTGGATAGAAATTTATTGAGGACTGTCCAAGGGTTATTTTGAGCCACCACTTGGCCGGAGCCCTCCTTGAACTTATGACTAGCTCTGGTAGAAAGATTTTCTGAATTGGATGTATTTTCAATTTTATATGAATTTATTTCATTTCTGCAGGCAGCAGATTGTATTAATTTTAATAAATTTTGTGTAGCTCAGATTTAGCTAAATTTTGGAGTGAGCTTAGCTCTTATACTCCAGTAGCTGTCATAAAGTCTATAGATAAAAATGATGAACAGAAGTGGAGAAACAAAAATGAGAAGTAATCTAGGTGGAAATTGATTTATATAAAAGAATAAACCTTTTTGTTAATTAGTTAGAATAAAATAAAGGGAATCTGGACTTCCAGAACAGCACCCTAATTTGTGAGTAATAAATAGAATTCTTTTATATATGTACACAATCACCATCGAAGTCAAATAAAAAATTTCCACACCTCTACTCTGTTTTTGTGAAGAAAATAGTAGTACTTAAGCATGTCTAGGTGAATATGGCCTTCAAGGCCTTAATCTTAGAATCAATAGGCAGCCACCTTAAGTTATGCATCTCACGTAGAAGGCGCTATTCCGGACGGCAACTACCACCTCATCCCCGCTGACGAGGAAGGAATCCCGGAGGGAGGTGCCGGCGAAGGATCGACCAACCCGGAGGCTAACCCCCAGCTAGAGCAGGAAGGCAAGCCCCGGAGCATAACCTAACTTTTAAAATTTATGCATCTATGAATTCTCTATGCTTGTGCATTTACGTTTCAAGGAGTTGATTGAATACTTTAGCTGCACATTTCCTAGTACCTATGACTTGCAACACTAGTATGAAAGGATCGATAGGGCATTGCTTTAGGTCCGTTACAAGTCGAGTGATTTCCTGTCACTCGCGAGACATAGGAGTTGCTTGTCTTTACTTATGTTGGAATCATAAGGATTGACGGGCGGGGTGATAGATGTAGATCTCCCGTCCGTGTATGATAATTGATTTAAGGTCGAAACGTGTGGTTGAGTGTGTCAAGTTTTTGAACGTACCACATGCATGCCGATATATGGGAGTCGGTAAGCCCGGTACCAGATTGAAGCAGCTAGGGCCGATAGCCATCTCTCCTTGAAAACTTTGTTTTCCCCTGCCGTACACTTGTGGATATATGCGTGAGACTGCGAGTGAAGCAGTAAACCTTTATCCTAAGGAAATGGACCCGGTTCCGAATTGTGGATCGATGGGAAAGGTTGGGAAGTGCTTGTACCTTTTATAGCAAGCATTATCCGTGTGTGTTGGGTTTCCCCTGGCCAGGTAGCAAAATTCGGTTTGAACTGTTCGCTTCTCGCGGTTAATGAGACTGCTTGACCGCCTTGCTGCATTGAGTAACAAGTGGAATTATGAGATTGATGAACTTGTTGTATGAATTAAATTGTATTGCACCACTTGTATGCTTAGAGAGGATGCTACTCTATAATGGTTAAATATACTAGAATATGATGCTAAAACTTGAAAGCAAGGACCTACTCTTAGTTGCTTTTTGGCAAACAAACCCACCAGCCAAAAGCCTCTCATTGTCTAGATGTCGGTGATGTAGTTTTCACCCGACGGGTAAGCCTTGCTGAGTATTAGTATACTCAGCCTTGCTTGTGGCATTGATTTACAGCTACCATGTTGGATGTGGCAGTCGATGCTTTGACTTGGCCTACCCAGGTTCCCCCTGGATGGCACATCGAGTGGGTTCCGTCCTCTGCCGAGGAACGGGAGGAGTAGCACCGTGGCAGGCTTTAGCATGGTGTTGTTTGTATCGTCGTTAGATTATCTTCCGCTGCAATGAACTTTTAAATTCCGCTGCAATGAACTTTTAAATTCCGCTGCAATGAACTTTATTTCCGCTGCAAGACTTCGATACTCTGATTTAAATTTCAAACTCGGTTTGTAATAACTCTATGTTACCCCTTTATGTATGTTAAATTGTGGAATGTTGTAATCTCTAGAACTCACCTTCGTGTGGGCGTGCTGTTGTTTCGATCGAGAAAAGTACGTGGTTAATCGGGTTTAATCCGACGGCGCTCCAGCTTATTCCGGATTAAGTGCCTGACTACTCGATTAGTGGTCCCGGGGTACTTAACTTGGAATAATTTCGGAGTGGTCCGCCACAATATATGCGTGAGACTGTGAGTGAAGCAGTAAACCTCTATCCTAAGGAAGGTGGATTCGGATCCGAATTGTGGATCGATGGGAAAGGTTGGGAAGTGCTTGTGCCTTTTATAGCAAGCATTATCCGTGTGTGTTGGGTTTCCCCTGGCCAGGTAGCAAAGTTCGGTTCGAACTGTCCGCTTCTCGCGGTTAATGAGACTGCTTGACCGCCTTCCTGCATTGAGTAACAAGTGGAACTATGAGATTGATGAACTTGTTGTATGAATTAAATTGTATTGCACCACTTGTATGCTTAGAGAGGATGCTAATCTAGAATGGCTAAATCTACTAGAATATGATGCTAAAACTATGAAAGCAAGGACCTACTTTTAGTCGCTTTTTGGCAAACAAACCCACGAGCCAAAAGCCTCTCATGTCTAGATGTCGGTGATCTAGTTTTCACCCGACGGGTAAGCCTTGCTGAGTATTAGTATACTCAGCCTTGCTTGTGGCTTTTATTTACAGGTACAGTGTTGGATGTGGCAGTCAATGCCATGACTTGGCCTACCCAGGTTCCCCCTGGATGGCACATCGAGTGGGTTCCGTCCTCTGCCGAGGAACGGGAGGAGTAGCACCGTGGCAGGCTTCATCATGGTGTTACGTTGTATCGTCGTTAGTTTATCTTTCCGCTGCATTGAACTATTTATTTCCGCTGCAATGAACTTGATACTCTGATTTAAATTTCGAACTTGGTATGTAATAACTTCGAGATACTAGTTATGTATGTTAAATTTGTGGAATGTTGTAATCTCTGGAACTCACCTTCGTGTGGCGTGCCTGTTGTTTCGATCGAGAAAAAGTACGTGGTTAAATCGGGTTTAATCCGACGGCGCTCCAGCTTATTCCGGATTAAGTGCCTGACTACTCGATTAGTGGTCCCGGGGTACTTAACTTGGAATAATTTCGGAGTGGTCCGCCACAGAACTAAGCCAAAAAATTCAATCTTTAGCTCTCTGCGTTTGCTGTTTTACAGCAGGCCGAGCTGTAGTGTTTTGGTTGCCATTTTTATTTCGCTTAACCAATAGGGTTGAAATTTGGTGAACATTTCGTTTGACAAATTCCAAACAACTTTGTAGTTCACATCACAACCCAGAAATGAATGGAAAACCCATCAATAATTAAAACAAAGTTAGCTGCAGAATGTTTTCCACACAGCCATTACAACCTTCATCAAGTTTTGGCTCACAATCCACACCATTAAATTACATTGTCTCAAAAGATTAAAGGGGAGCTCAACTCCATCTAGCCTATTACAACATGAAGCCAAAATTTAGGCTATGTGGAGGAGTAATCTTGCTACTGCCACCTCTAGAAATCATCTAGGTTGTTAGCGGTAGCCTCGCTGCCCATAGGTGATGGTGGAGCTGGAAGGGGCGGCATGTCATCCTCGGTATCCATGTCGGAGTCGGGGGCCTCTCCTTCCCCATGCTCTCCTTCCTGCTCAAGAAGGTGCTGAGCATCATGGGCGGCTAACATGGCATTAGCATGCTCCAAAGTACCGTGCACCTCCTCAAGTTCTTCTCTTATTTGGGCTAGCTCATTTTGGACATTGTTGTGCGCGATGTGGAGGTCAGTCAATTGCCTTTCCAAATCAGCAATCATGGCGTCTCTGGTGCTCACCTCAATGGACAATGAGGTCCTCTCAACCCCAATGTCACGGGCACGGGCAGACATGTCAATGGCGAGGTTGAGCATCTCGCTCTGCGACCGTCCTAAAAGTGCCTGCAAGCGGTGGTAAGCTCGGATCCACCTCATCATAAGTGCAGCTGCAGCGACGGGATTCTCCGCCATCCTCAAAGGGGAGCTAAGATAGCGCCTCATCCAATGGGCATCGTCCGGCTGGGTCGGTGGGAACAACCCAAGTAGCTGATGCTCTACCAAGTCCTGGTTCTGAGCGCAAAAAGAACTGATGCCATTCAGGGCGGCTAGCTCACAAGTAGTCTCCATGTGGTGTCCATGAACTTCCACATTCCAGGTGGGGGAGCTAGGACACGGTGGATGGTGATGTACCACCAAACGCACACGAGATCGGGTCACACCTCGGTCTCGAATGAGGGTTCTCTCATATTGTGGCGGGGTAGGATAATCGAGTGCCTGCAAAACTGACCACAGAATGCTAGGGAAACCTTCCCATCCTAGGCAGTCTGAAAAGGAAACATCATTGGGGTAGCTGGCCAAGTCAGCTTGAGCGTCCATTCTGAACAAAAAGAAAAGGGCAAGGGTGAGAACCGGTTAGCGCCAAAGAAAAATAAAACAGATTCTGGACAGTGTAGTAAAAATTAATAAACTCAGCATCTACAAGCTCAAAAATTCCCAAATTTGGCCACGACATTGTTTAAGTAATTCCAAACAAGATTCATGTTGGAGGTTCGAGCAGACAGTGTTGTTAAGACGGTGTAAAAATTCAATTTTTAACTCACTGCTCCCAGAAATTTCCAGCAGACAGGGGGTTACCATTTTAAGCATAACTCCAGTTCTACTGGACCGTTTTCGTTGAAATTTATACAGCACAAACTACAGAACATTTATGACAACTTTCATGTTGAACACTTTTTCGTTTGGAAACGTTTTCAGGTCCGAATTAATGATGCGAACAGACTGGTTTCGGCACAATTTCCGGTTGTTATTCCAATTTTGATGGCGGGTTCGATGGTCACGTGTTAAGGTTCGACATCATTTCAGTGAAATGCAATGCATGAGCGGCCTATACGTTCTCACCAACACACATGCCAATAAACTTTTGGCCTACGAAGTTAGTGCCGGTGGCTAGGCAATATCCTCCTCTCCCTATATTAACTAGCCGAATTTCTCTAACCGTTCATCTTACGGAATCGCGGTTAGTGTACCTGCAGAAAATTCCATTCCAGAGCATATATGATCAACCTTTTGTGCCAACTCTCACGAAAGCGTCTCCATACATTACCACCCACTATAGAGGTGGCACCCGAACGTTCGACATTGAACGGGCAATGTTTCATATGTCACCAAGGCAACATATTGACAATTTCATACGCTCATGAAATAGCGTATTGACTTTGTGCCGCCATCATATTTGCATATGATGACGTGGTACGCTACAGCAGTCGCCGTACCTTGCGCCCACCATGCTATTCTAGTTTCATACGCCATCACAGCGTATTGACTATGTGCCGCCAGCAATCGCCGTACCTTGCGCCCACCATTGCGTAAAGTAAATGACAGAATGAAATGTGCTGGAAGTCAGTATAATATATTATTAGCCACCTATCATACCGTGATCCCTTAACCCACATAGGCTTCACGCTCTATGTAACATTCTTAGCGGTCCTACGAATAACCTTCATCGCGATGCGCGGCGGAAGTACGAGTTGGCAAGTTTTATTCCAAAATGTTTATTTAAGGTTTGTTGCTCTCTCCGGTGTGCCTGTTTCGGCTCTGGTACCAGCTATGGCGGACCACTCCGAAATTATTCCAAGTTAAGTACCCCTGGACCGCTAATCAAGCAGTCAGGCACTTAATCCGGAATAAGCTGGAGCGCCGTCGGATTAAACCCGATTTAACCACGTACTTTCTCGATCGAAACAATAAGCGCGCCCACACGAAGGTGAGTTCCAGAGATTACAACATTCCACAAATTCATCATACAATAGTATCATAAAGTTATTACAAACCAAGTTTGAAATTTAAATCAGAGTATCAAGTTCATAGCAGCGGAATAAAATAGTTCATTGCAGCGCAAAGTAAACTAGCGTTGATACATAGTAACACTATGATGAAGCCTGCCATGGTGCTACTCCTCCCGTTCCTCGGCAGAGGACGGAACCCACTCGATGTGCCATCCAGGGGGAAACTGGGTAGGCCAAGTAATGGCATCGACTGCCACATCCATCACCGTACCTGTAATAAAAGCCACAAGCAAGGCTGAGTATACTAATACTCAGCAAGGCTTACCCGTCGGGTGAAAACTAAATCACCGACATCTAGACATGAGAGGCTTTTGGCTGGTGGGTTTGTTTGCCAAAAAGCAACTAAGAGTAGATCCTTGCTTTCATGGTTTTAGCATCATATTCTAGTAGATTTAACCATTCTAGATTAGCATCCTCTCTAAGCATAAAAGTGGTGCAATACAATTTAATTCATACAACAAGTTCATCATTCTCATAGTTCCACTTGTTACTCAATGCAGCCAAGCGGTCAAGCAGTCTCATTAACCGCGAGAAGCGGACAGTTCGAACCGAATTTTGCTACCTGGCCAGGGAAAACCCAACACACACGGACAATGCTTGCTATAAAAGGTACAAGCACTTCCCAACCTTTCCCATCGATCCACAATTCAGAACCGGGTCCAATTCCTTAGGATAAAGGTTTACTGCTTCACTCACAGCATCACGCATATATGCACAAGTGTACGGCAGGGGAAACAAAAGTTTCCAAGGAGAGATGGCTATTGGCCCTAGCTGCTTCAATCTGGTACCGGGCTTACCGATTCCCATATATCGGCATGCATGTGGTACGTTCAAAAACATGACACACACAACCACACGTTTCGACCTTAAATCAATTATCATACACGGACGGGAGATCTACATCTACCATCCCGCCCGTCCATCCTTATGATTCCAACATAAGTAAAGACATGCAACTCCTATGTCTCGCGAGTGACAGGAAATCACTCGACTTGTAATGGACCTAAAGCAATGCCCTATCGATCCTTTCATACTAGTGTTGCAAGTCATAGGTACTAGAAATATGCAACTAAGGTATTCAATCAACTCCTTGAAACGTAAATGCACAAGCATAGGTAATTCATAGATGCATAAACTTTTAAAAGTTAGGTTATGCTCCGTGGCTTGCCTTCTTGCGCTAGCTGAATGTTAGCCTCCGGGTCGACTGTTCCTTCGTTGGCACCGTTCTCCGGGATGCCTTCTCCGTCGGCGGGGATGAGATGATAGAAGCCGTCCGCAACAGCGCCTTCTACATGAGATGCATAACTTTATAGCGGCTGCCTAGTGATTCCAAAGCTAAGGCCTTGAAGGCCATATTCACCTAGACATGCTAATGTACAACTTTCTCCTTCACAAAATTAGAGGAGGGGTGTGGAAAATTTGACGTATCTATGATGATGATTGTGTACACATATAAAAGAATTTCCATTTATTATTTTGAGGTTTGGGTGCTGTTCTGGAATTTTACACCTTCCATGTTTCATTTTAATTATTTATCAAAAAGGTCTATTTCCTTTTTATAACTCAATTCTACCCTAGTTTCTTCTCATTTTTGTTTCTCTGTTTCTGTTCATCCTTTTTATCTATAAACCTTATGACAGCTACTAGAGTATAAGAGTTAGGCTCACTCCAAAATTTAGCTAAAACTGAGCTACACAGAATTTATTAAAAATAGTATAAACTGCTGCTTAAAGAAACACGATAAATTCATATAAAATCGAAAATACTTCCAAATCAGAAAATTTTTCTACCAGAGCTAGTCATGAGTGTAAGGAGGGCTCTGGCCAAGTGGTGGCTCAAAATAACCCTTGGACAGTCCTCAACAAATTTCTATCTGAAAACACATATCTATTTATTTGCTAGTCTAAACAGGGCCAAAAATTAAGTTTTGTATTTTTAACAGATGTGCTAACAAGTTCTTAGGCCTCAGGAGAAAAATGGTGATTTTTAGCTGCATGGATTATTTTGAATAATTTCTGTACTGCAATAAGACAGGAAGCACAAATTAATTCATAACTGAAGCTACATTCCATATTTTTACGTCCCCTTTGGACACAAGGTGTCCACAGTCATTACAAACAACATATCCAAAGCTCAGCCCTAGCGGAGCTCTGGATTTAAAATGGTGCACAAGTTTCTAAATTCACAGTTTGAATTTTACTTCAAAAACGGTTCACCAAAAGTATATACATGCTAACATGAGATTGGAGTTTACAATCTCACGAGTCCAGGGAGTATTTTTATGCATTTCTCCGATTTTTGTACGATTTTTGGTGGATTTTACAAGATTTCGGGAAAAATGGTTTAAACCTTAAGAATCTTTTTACGCCGCGGCCCTTGGATCTTTTGAAACTTCACGAACAGGTCCCTGCCTTTTTCACTGGGAACCCTGGAAAAAGGAAGAAGATGGACTTAGGTCCTCGGCTCGTCGCCGGAGTTGCGCCGGCCAAACGACGGCGAGAGAGGGTCGGGGAAGTGGGGGAAAAGGACCAGTGGCTCACCACGAGTCGATTGGTGGCGGTTGGGAGGTCAGGGGAAGCTCGGAGTTCGCCGGCGACGTGCGGTGGCGGTGCAGCCGCCGCGAGCTCAATTCCGGCGAGGGTGGTGGATCTTGCCGGGGTTCGAGGGGCCCTTGAGCACCAGTGGGACTCGGCGAAGCTAGTGGAAGGCTCGGTTGACCTCGGGGAGGGCTCGACGTGCGCGTACTCCGGCGGCCGGAAATGCGGATTTGGGGGAAAATCCGATTTCTCGCCGGAGAGTTGGGGATATCTCGCGAGAAGTGGGGGAAATGGGAGCTAGGGAAGTGGTCTAGCTCTATGCGCGAGGAATTTGGGAATGGTGGAGGGATGAGGGCGGATTTTGCTTCGAAGCTCGGCTCGGTCCGCGCGGCCGGAGGTTGAAGACGACGGACTTGAGCGCGGGGAAGAGAAATGGCCGCACTGTGGACTGAGGGCAAGTGGTGAGGGGCTCGATGGAGTGCTTTGGCACGCTAGAGAGCAATGAGTAGCCTCGGGAGCACGCGCGAGGGGAGAAGGTCGACGTGACGCGCCATTGCTGCGTGCCGAGCTCGAACAGAGCGCGCGACGGGGTTGGGCGAAGGGGATTGTGGCGTGGGTGCTGGGATACGCTGCAGGGATCCTCCATAGTGCTCCGTGGCACGTAGTGGGAAGGAATCCACCGTGGAGGGGCTCTGCGCGACGCGCGCGCGCGCGGCCAACGGCGGAGCTCCGCCCGCCATGATGGCGCTCGCACGGCGCGAGGCAAAGCGGCGCTGTCGCGCGCGACGTGACCGTACGGAGGGCTTGGACAAACGCGCGAGGACAAGAGCCACTTGACGCCGCGGCTCGGCCGGCCTGGCGCGGCCTCCGCCGCTCGCCGGCCACGTGGTGGCCGTGCTCCGGCCAGGCGCAGCGCGCGCCAGGGGCCTGTCGGGCGCCCCGGGGAGCTCCTTTGCCCCATTTGAATTTTCTCCAAAAATTTGAACTGAACTTTGAAAAGTGTAAAGATTAAAGTTGTAGTTTGAGAGGTGGGACACAACTTTCTTTTTGGGGTGAACCTGAAATTTCAAATTTTTCGAGCTCAAACAACCCAATTTCAAAAAGGTGTTCAGAACTAGTTTTCGAGTTTTTGAGGTGCTAAAATGCAAAATTTTCAAAAGTTCCAAACAGTGACTAGGCCTTATTTGTGATGACAAACAACTTTTATTTTTGGAGATTTTCAAGTTTAGTATAAAATTCTTGAGATTTCAGTTGGGTGCCGAAAGACCTTTGTTTTTTAATTTGAATTTGAGTTTTGATGAATTTTTGAATCCTAACACCATTATTTCCCTTTTGCACTTGTTTTAAGTGTACTTTTAATACTTTTACATCAGAGATGTCACACGAGCTGAGCGTTCTGGCTCTTGGCTTTAATAGAGCGGCGACGGGGGGAGACCGACCAGCCTAGGTGGGGCCGGCCGGCCCTGCTGCTGCACAACGAGCGGCGGAGCTTGGCCTTCGGGGCACTAAGCGCTGAAGGTCGAACATCGGCGGGTGGTGACAGGACACGAGCAGCGGAGGGTGGCCGACCGGCCATGATGGGGCCGACCGGCCTGCCACCGGTGCCGTCGGTGCCCGGCCTTCTCGTGGTGCTCGTGCACGATATTCTATTCTCCCCTGTATGTGAATCTGACCAAGGCAATGACAGGTGGGGCCGGCCGGCCTAGGTGGGGCGGGCCGGCCATAGAGATGGCCGAATATTTTTTTTTGTATATATATGCAATGCTAAATTTAAACATGAGTTGTGAAAAATTAAACATGACATGCTGATTTGGAAATTAAAATTAGGAAGGGAGACCTATTCTATATGCAAATGCAAAAATGCATGGATAAATACCACATACCTTATGACAAGGGCTCGGATCTTACATCCTGAGCGGGACGCTCCGAAGTATTCTTCGGGTTCTTTATGGCTTTGGTCTGCCAGATCTTCCTCGTCTGGCGGGGCTTCGTGTCAACCTTCCTCTCTTTCTCTGATAGTTGATCCAGTATTTTCTTTCTCGATATCCTCCGCTGTGCATGATAGCGATCATGCCGCTTCTTCTCTCGAAGGATAAGTGTCTCCACCACACTCACAAGCTCCTTGAAACACATGTTCTGGACCGGCTGCTTCGGTGTGACCTCACTGACCATGTTGACTTGTTGGGGCGGCTCTTCCTCCGGAAGGAAAGTAAACTCCTCTATTGCCCCATTGAGCTTGAGCTGAATATTCCCAGTGCCAACATCGATGTTGGCATTAGCAGTGCTCAAGAATGGTCTCCCGAGAATGAGAGAGCTCTTGGCGTCTGTCTCCATATCGAGGACGACGAAATCCACTGGGATGAATGAGTCTCGGATCTTCACCGGGACATTCTCCGCTACTCCAGCGGGGTAACGAACCGATTGGTCCGTTAGCTGCAAGCACATGGATGTAGAGACCAGCATGATATGCTTGAGATTGTCAAAGACTACCTTGGGCATCACACTGACGCTGGCCCCCAAGTCACATAGGGCGTGATCAAACTCTTGGCCGCCTATTGAGCAGGAAATCATGGGACATCCGGGATCCTTCTTCTTGGGGAAATTGGGGCTGAGTATAGCTGAGCTACATGCCTCAGTGAGTTGCACCGTCTCAGTGGTTGGCAGGGTCCTCTTGTTACCAAGGATATCTGTTGACGCAAAAATCGGGAAAGACCTTCACGTGCTAGCACACGAAATCGGCTGTGACCGATGATGCAGGGCGTGGCAGTCAATCTGACCTATCGATTGACAAGGAAAATCGGACGTTAGTATCACAGCGAAATCGGCTGGGTTTCTGATTTAGCGATGAAGACCAGATCGGAACTGGATTCCGATCTGCAATAATGAAACGGCTAGATCAGCCGATTCTGATGCAAAGCAGAGTAAGATTACTAAAACGTAACCTAACAAGCTAAGCAGAGCAACACTTAGAATATATCTAAATGGCTATATAAGATCAGATAATGAAGTATAAATAACAGCCGATCAAAGCTTATTCTAAGCTGGATAAGGGTTGAATAAAATCTAAACTAAGCAACAGCGATACGCCAGATACTAAAGCCTAGATGTTTACTCGATAACTGTTGAATAATCCCAAACGAAGCAACATCGATGCGCCAGTTGCTAAAGCTTGGATCTTACTCAGTAATACGGGACTTACAGGCAAGCCTTGAGATCTGATCACCCTCGACATGCCCAGAAGAACTCGTGAAACGAAAAAGACGAAGTCGTCGACAATGTATGAAAGATGCGAAAAAGTGTAAAGGTTTGTTTGATATTGGTGTGTACAGACTTTCATGACCACGCAGGGTCGATACTTATACTCTGATGACTACGACTTTCTAAACGCTTATGACAAACTTACTTGACGCAAAAGAAAAGACCTCTTACAACCGTTTACGACTCAAACTCTAAAAGAATAACCGACTCTTTATTTCGGTCCTTCTATAAACCCAACCTGGTAACCTTCCAGGACTCCCTACGTCATCACCCTTCTCTCCGATCTCAATTCATCGGACTCTGGCTCTGACTCAGGCTACTCCTTCTTTTCGGATTCCGATTCCGATTTGATCTGCTCCATTCTCCGAACTCCGATTCCGATCCTGCAACTCTGCTTCATTTTTGGCACCGATGTGACCTGTTAAAATCCAGTGTCAACACATGCCCCCCTAGTTTCACGGAAGAATTGATTCTGACTCAAAACTATTTGATCCTTATCCTTAGGTCAAACATTAGGTCAAAACATTTTCTCTTTCCCTTTTTACCCTCAGCGAAACCTATATAAGGCCAACCCCTTCGTCTTCTTCATTCATCTTCTTCCTTCATCCGCCGCTGCTTCGTCTTCCTCTGCCCCCATCCTCGAGTCACTGAGCACAAGCGACCTCCGGCCAGGACCAATCTCTTGAAGACTTCTTCAACCTCCTTCATGGCATCCCTTACAGAAATCCCCGAGATAAGCTTTTCCACCCAGTCTTTTTAGATCAAGATCCATTTCACTCTTGTTAGATCTATTCTTACTAGTAATGCATTTTTCCTTAGGCCATCCGCAGTAGCATTGTTATCCCAATAGCAGATAAGCCGGATCTTGCCATACTAGGTCCAGTAGGCTCTCCAGATCCTACTGACTTCATTAACCAAGAAACACAAAGGCTTCCTTACAAATCTTTCGATTCAGAACACGACAATGCTTTCAGGTCATGGCCAACCCTTACCCCTGGATGGAGGACTTGGTATAAAAGGGTTGCCAAATCCAAAATAGATGAATGGGAATCTTATGACCTTTGCCAATGTATTGCTCTCTCTCTGGCTGACATGGAACGAAACGAGCCTTTGCTAGCTGCCGCTTCATAAATCTGGTCTGATGCTCTGAACGCCTTCCTCTTTGGCTAGGGTCCGATGACTCCTACCTTAACCGATATACTGATGCTTACCGGTCTGAACATATCGGAATCGGCCAGGTAAGCACATCTCCGACTTGCTGCAACTTTATGATTTCTCAATCTAACTTTACGTATATGCAGGCACCTTCCCAGCCTCACGAACCAAGCCAAACGGGAACTGCCCCAACTTCTTCTCCACTGCCGATTCCTCTATCGATTAGCGCTCAACCAATCCAAGTCTCGGAATCGGCTCAAGAAACCATAGTAAGGATAATTTCTCAAATCTTTGCCGTTGTGAATATTAATTTATTCCTTATACCTGCATTTCTATGTTCAGGAACGAACGGCAATTGCTTCCACCAGTACTGCAATTGGTTTTCCTCAATCGACCCAGTTTGACGAAGTCAACTTGAAGCAGGTAACTTCCTCTCTTCGTTTTCCTTTTCGTAGAAGAATACAACATTCGCTTCTTACTTTGCCTCCTTAGGCACAAGATTCTTCGACTCCCGTGCCCTTGCAGCAGAATTGGACAGTCCCTCCACAGCAGAATCAGCCCCAAGCTCCGATCCGATCAAGTCCTACCTTGAAGAAATGCTAGGTCACTTGAACACTGAAATCGGACAACTCGTGAAGAACGCTGATCCTGTCCGATCAGTTTTCAAACATTTGCAAGGCCGGATACCCGAATCAGTTGAAGAAGTTCTCTTTCCAGCCGCCTTCATTGAGTTCAACTACTACCAAGTGACAAAAGCTCAGAAGAGATTGTCCGATCGAGCCGAGGTTGAGAAATCAGCCAAGGACCAGGAGCAATTTGAATAGGACATTGAAGGCATAGCTACCCAAATCGGACATATGAAGCAAACCCAGGAAGCTCTGGAGAAGACAAAGTCCGATTTGGAGTCTCAACGCGAAGCCCATATGCAAGCTATAGCCAAGATCGATGCAGAGCTGGAGACTGTAGAAGCCAACCTACGGCAAATCCCAGGGACACTGACAACCTTTGAACAAAACAAGCAAGTCCTCATTCAAAAGGTTGATCAGTTGAAGCAAAACTTGAAACCGATTGAGGGTTCAGCTTGTGGCGGACCACTCCAAAATTATTCCAAGTTAAGTACCTCGGGACGACTAATCGAGTAGTCAGGCACTTAATCCGGAATAAGCTGGAGCGCCGTCGGATTAAACCCGATTTAACCACGTTCTTTTCTCGATCGAAACAACAGCACGCCCACACGAAGGTGAGTTCCAGAGATTACAACATTCCACAAATTAACATACATACATAGAATCTCAAAGTTATTACAAACCGAGTTCAAATTTAAATCAGAGTTTCAAAGTCTTGCAGCGGAAATAAAGTTCATTGCAGCGGAATTGAAAAGGTTCAATGCAGCGGAAGATAATCTAACGACGATACAAATAACACCATGATGAAGCCTGCCACGGTGCTACTCCTCCCGTTCCTCGGCAGAGGACGGAACCCACTCGATATGCCATCCAGGGGGAACCTGGGTAGGCCAAGTCAAAGCATCGACGGCCACATCCAACAAGGTACCTGTAAATCAATGCCACAAGCAAGGCTGAGTATACTAATACTCAGCAAGGCTTACCCGTCAGGTGAAAACTACATCACCGACATCTAGACAATGAGAGGCTTTTGGCTGGTGGGTTTGTTTGCCAAAAAGCAACTAAGAGTAGGTCCTTGCTTTCAAGTTTTAGCATCATATTCTAGTAGATTTAACCATTCTAGATTAGCATCCTCTCTAAGCATACAAGTGGTGCAATACAATTTATTTCATAGAACAAGTTCATCAATCTCAAAGTTCCACTTGTTACTCAATGCAGCAAGGCGGTCAAGCAGTCTCATTAACCGCGAGAAGCGGACAGTTCGAACCGAATTTTGCTACCTGGCCAGGGGAAAGCCAACACACACGGATACTATGCTTGCTATAAAAGGTACAAGCATTTCCCAACCTTTCCCATCGATCCACAATTCGGAACCGGGTCCACTTCCTTAGGATAAAGGTTTACTGCTTCACTCACAGTCTCACGCATATATCCACAAGTGTACGGCAGGGGAAAACAAAGTTTCCAAGGAGAGATGGCTATCGGTCCTAGCTGCTTCAATCTGGTACCGGGCTTACCGACTCCCATATATCGGCATGCATGTGGTACGTTCAAAAACTTGACACACTCAACCACACATTTCGACCTTAAATCAATTATCATACACGGACGGGAGATCTACATCTATCATCCCGCCCGTCAATCCTTATGATTCCAACATAAGTAAAGACAAGCAATTCCTATGTCTCGCGAGTGACAGGAAATCACTCGACTTGTAACGGTCCTATAGAAATGCCTTATCGATCCTTTCATACTAGTGTTGCAAGTCATAGGTACTAGGAAATGTGCAGCTAAGGTATTCAATCAACTCCTTGAAACGTAATTGCACAAGCATAGGAAATTCATAGATGCATAATTGGTAAAGGTTAGGTTATGCTCCGGGGCTTGCCTTCTTGCTCAAGCTGGGGGTTAGCCTCCGGGTTGGTCGATCTTTCGCCGGCACCTTCCTCCGGGATTCCTTCCGCGTCAGCGGGGATGAGGTGGTAGTTGCCGTCCGGAATAGCGCCTTCTACAAGAGATGCATAGCTTAAGGTGGCTGCCTATTGATTCTAAGATTAAGGCCTTGAAGGCCATATTCACCTAGACATGCTTAAGTACTATTCTTTTTTTCATAAAAGCGGAGTAGAGGTGTGGAAGATTTTTATTTGACTTCGATGGTGGTTGTGTACATATATAAAAGAATTCTTATTTATTATTCACAAATTAGGGTGCTGTTCTGGAATTTCAGATTCCCTTTATTTTATTCTAGCTAATTAACAAATAGGTTTATTCTTTTATATAAATCAATTTCCACCTAGATTACTTCTCATTTTTGTTTCTCCATTTCTGTTCATCATTTTTATCTATAAACTTTATGACAGCTACTGGAGTATAAGAGCTAAGCTCACTCCAAAATTTAGCTAAATCTGAGCTACACATAATTTATTAAAAATAAAGCAATTTGCTGCCTGCAGAAATGAAATAAATTCATATAAAATTGAAAATTCATCCAAACCAGGAGATTTGCCTAACAAAGCTAGACATAAGTACAAGGAGGGCTCTGGCCAAGTGGTGGCTCAAAATAACCCTTGGACAGTCCTCAATAAATTTCTATCCAAAAACACATATTTATTTATTTGCTAGTCTAAACAGAGCAAAATTAAGTTTTGTATTTTTAGCAGGTGTTCTAACAAGTTTTTAGCCCTCCGGAAAAAATTTATGATTTTTCACTGCATGGATTATTTTTAATAATTTCTGGACTACGAAAAGACAGGAAACACATTTTAATTCATAACTGGAGCTACAGTCCATATTTTTAGGTCCCCTTTGGACACAGGGTGTCCAAAGTCACTACCAACAACATATCCAAAGATCAACCCTAGCGGAGCTTTGGATTTGAAATGGTGCACAAGTTTCAATTTCCACAGTTTGAATTTTAATTCACAAACGGTTCCCCAAAAGTATATACATGCTTAAAGGAGATTGGTGTTTACAATCTCACGAATCCAGGGAGTATTTTTGTGCATTTTTCTGATTTTTGCACGATTTTTAACGGATTTTACAAGATTCGGGAAAATTAGATCTAGGGTTTAAGAATCTTTTTACGCCGGGAACCCTAGAACTTTCAAAACCTTTCAAACTAGTCCCTGACTTTTGCACGGAGGACCCTAGAAAAACGAAGACGATGAACTTATGCCCTCGGCTCTCGCCGGAGTTGCGCCGGCCAAACGGCGGCGAGCTAGGGTCGGGGAAGTGGGGGAAAAGTACTAGGGGCTCACCACGAGTCGGTTGGTGATGGTTGGGAGGCCGGGGAATCTCGGGATTTCGCCGGCGACGAGCGGTGGCGGTGCGGCCTCCGCAGCTTCTACGCCGGTGAGGTCGGGGGCGTTCGTCGAGGTTTGAAGGGTCCTGGAGCACCAGTGGAGCTCGAGGAAGCTAATGGCGTGCTCGGTTGACCTCGGGGACGGCTCGGAGTGGGGTCTCGACGTGAGGGTGCTCCGGCGGCCGAAAATCGCGATTTGGGGGAAATCTTAATTTCTCGCCGGAGAAGCGACAATAGCTCGAGAGAAGTGGGGGGAAATGGAGCTAGGGTAGAGGTCTAGCTTCGTGCGCGATGAATTTGGGAACGGTGGAGTGTGGAAGGCAAATTTCTCAGCGAAGCTCGGCTCGGTGCGCGCGGCCGGAGGTGGAAGACGACGGAGCGAGCGCGGGGAAGTGAAAATGGCTAAGTGTGGACTGAGGGGAAGGGGTGTGAGTGCTCGGTGGGGTGCTTGGGCACGCTAGAGTGGCACTGTGCTGCCTTGGGAGCGTGCGAGCGCGTGCGTGGCTGTCGCGGTCGCCATTGATGGCGCGGCGAGCTTGGGCAGAACGCGCGCACGGGATTGGGGGTGAGAGATCGTCGCGTGAGGGAGTGGGATACGCTGCAGAGGTGCCTTGGCGCGTAGCGGTCGGCTTCTGCTGCCTGCAGGGCGCGCAGCGCGGCGCGAGCGCGCGTGCGGCCACGGCGGCGCGCGACCGCCATGATGGCGTTCCGCGGCGCGAGGCGAGGCGACTCGACGGCGGCGACGTGATGGCTCGGGAGGGGCTGGACAAGTGCAAGGCGACAAGCGCCAGCATCCGCCGTGGCTCGCCCAGCTCGGCGCTGCCTGCGCCGCTCGCCGGCCACGTGGCGGCCGAGCTCCGGCCAGGCGCAGAGCGCGCCAGGGCCGAGCTGGCAGCCCCGGGGAGCTCCACTGCTAAATTTGAATTTTCTCCAAAAATTTGAACTGAACATGAAAAAGTGTGAAAATAAAAGTTGGATTTTGAAAGATGGGACACATCTTTCTTGTTGGGGTGAACCTGAAATTTCAAATTTTTCGAGCTCAAACAACCCAAAAACAAAAAGGTGCCCAGAACTGTATTTCGAGTTTTTCAGGGACTAAACTGCAAAATTTTCAAAAGTTCCAAACAGTGACTAGGCCTTATTTGTGATGACAAACAACTTTTATTTTTTGAGATTTTCAAGTTTAGTACCAAAATCTCGAGTTTTCAGTTGGGTGTCAAACAACCCTTGTTTTTGAATTTGAATTCGAATTTTTGATGGATTTTCAAATTTTCAACCCATAATTCCCTTTTGCATTGGTTTTAAGTGCACTTCTAATTATGTTGACATCAGAGATGTCACACAGCTGAGGAAGATCGGAAAGCCATTTCCGATGTAGATGCCATTCGCCTGCGTGCGATTAAAGCGATCCAGGACTTCCTTTGGTCATTGTAAAACTTATCCGATAACATCCTTTACAATGTAATATATTCATTGAGGTTACCAAACTATTCTGCCTGTGTGAATCTTTGACCCATCTTTTGACTGATCTCTGCCAAGTCTGTAACGCATTTATTGTCTTTAACCAATGCGATCGGCTTTTCCAGCGAATCTTCTGAAAATAGCAACTTTTTGACCAAAAATACATTGGTCCTTGCATTCATCCATATCCAAAATTGAATTCCCTGAACTGGGTAGGTAGATCTTTTGTCTATAAATAGAACCATACGCCGAATCCACCATATCACCCTTCTTGCTACCAAACATGGCATCTTCATCCAATGAGGTACAAAGTACTTCTCTTTCTTCTTCGTACATTTGATTAAAGCAAGCTAATATTTCCAATTTTCAGGTTCAACAGAGGCTTGAGCTCATCATCACTCAGCTTCAGTCGGGTACTTCTCTTTCCTCCAATCATCGTCTTTTCTTGGCTACCCACAAGTATGAGGTTATGAACTTACTTCCCGAAGGCCTTACCTCGGTGTCATTTTTCATTCATGTCCAAGGTAGTGATATGTCCAGGGTTCAACGTCAAATCCATAATCTTGAAGACACTTTGAACAGAGAACAATCCCGACTCATCCACCTATAGAGTAGAAGAGATCGACTTTTGGGAGAAATCCACACAATCAACCAATCCATATCCAGGTCTGAAGCCAATATTATCCAGATTCATACGTCTCTTGATTCCAAAAACCAGATCATAGAGAACCATGAGCGTCATGAGTCCCGTATGCAAGCTATTCAGACAATCCAAAACTTTCTGAATACCCTGTAATGTTTTATATTTTTGCCCTAAGGGCGATGCATAACGCATCGGCCATGTATCCTTGAATATGTAATGGATTATTTTCACTTATTTTTTCCGCTAGAGGCGATACTTTGTATCGGCTATGGTATGTTCCGATTTTTCAAAAATCGGCTTACGCATCAACCCAAATACTGGGATAATATTTTTTCAAGTATTTCCCATTAAGAGCTCGAGAAAATTCTTCTCCTCCCAAAGTCTCCAACATATATGCATTACCTGGAGCACACCGATTTATTCGATACGGACCTTCCCAAGTTGGAGACCATTTACCAAATTTAGAATCTTTAGATCCAATCGGCAAGATTAGTTTCCACACTAATTCTCCTTGAGAAAATTCCTCAACTTTAACTTTCTTGTTATACCATCTGGCTATACGCTCCTTATTAGCTTCTAGATTTTCAATGGCTTTCAAACGATACTGAGTTAAATCCTCCAACTCATCTTTCATAAGAATTGAGTATTCATCGGCTGTTGGCTTATTTTGAAACTCAACACGCCTAGAGCCGATTTTCAGCTCCCAAGGTAAGACAGCCTCATGTCCATAAACCAATTGATAAGGTGACATTTTGATTGCACCGTGACAAGCCATCCGATATGACCATAACGCTTCATGTAGCACAGTATGCCATCTTCTGGGATACTCATCAATCTTTCTCTTTATCAACTTGATCACGCTTTTATTGGAAGCTTCTGCCTGACCATTGGCCTGAGCATAATAAGGAGAAGATTTCAATATTTTAATCCCCATACTTTCAGCAAACTCTCCAAATTCCCCTGAAGTAAACATAGTTCCCTGATCAGTCTAATCGTTTGAAGAATACCGAACCGATAGATAATATGCTCCTTAACAAAATCCACCATATTAGCTGATGACACAACTTTCAGAGGAATTGCTTCAACCCACTTAGTAAAGTAATCAGTTGCTACTAACACAAACTTGTGTCTTTTACTTGACGCAGCGTTAATTTGTCCGATTAAGTCAATGCCCCACCCTCGAAAAGGCCAAGGCCTTAAAATCGGATTCATAGCAGACGCAGGAGCCCTTTGAACATTTCCAAAACGCTGACAGTCCTGACATCCCTTGTAATATTTAATACAATCTTCAAGAATTGCAGGCCAAAAATATCCATTTCTTCTGATCATCCATTTCATCTTGAAAGCCGATTGATGTGCTCCACATACCCCTTCATGGATCTCTCCCATTAACACTTTAGCTTCTTCTGATCCAATACATTTGAGCAAAACTCCATCAATCGTCCGATAATAAAGATCATCTTCAAGTATAACATATTTCAACGCCTGAATCCTTATCTTTCTTTCAACTTTCTTCGATGAATCTTTCAAATACTCATAAATCTCTTTTCTCCAATCGCAATCTTCCAACTCCAGACTTGAAATTTCTCTAATCGGACGACAACCAGATGCCCCTCGAGCCAATCGGTTAGCTTCTCAATTATAACATTTGGGAATATGCTCAATCTTAACAATCCTGAATTCTTTTAACAACTGGAGACACTCATCCTGATATATTCTCAAAATATCATCATTGCATTCATATTCACCCATCAATTGCTTTACTACCAATAGAGAATCTCCGAATATCTCAATAGCATCAGCCTTAATCTCTTTGAGTAGTTTGATACCTTTAAGGACAGCCCGATATTCTGCTTGATTATTAGTGGCTTCTTTCTCAATCGGAACAGAAAATTCAAAGCTTGCCCCCCGAGGTGAAATCAGCACAATTCCGATTCCAGAGCCAGCTCCACAAGAAAATCCATCAAAAAATAAAGTCCATGGAGCAACTTCTACCAATCCAATCTCTGGACCACAATGATGAGTGACAAAATCAGCCAAAACTCGCCCTTTGACTGCTTTCAACGATTCAAAACGTAAATCAAATACTGAAAGAGCCAAAATCCATTTTCCGATTCTCCCGTTTAAAATAGGCAATGATAACATGTATTTTACGACATCATCTTTACTAACAACCACACACTCAGTCGATAGTAAATAGTGTCTGAGTTTGGTGCAGGAAAAGTACAAACATAAGCATAACTTTTCAACTGGAGAATACCTTGTCTCTGCATCCAAAAGCCTTCTGCTTACAAAGTAAATAACACGCTCTTTTCCTTCAAATTCTTGAATAAGGGCCGATCCGATAGAAGAATCATCAGCCGATAAGTATAATCTGAACGGCTTATTTTTCTGAGGAGGAACTAAAACAGGAGGAGACACCAAATATTTCGTTATTCGCTCCAAAGCTTCTTCCTGCTCCTTTCCCCAGACAAACTCCTGATCGGCCTTCAACTTCAATAAAGGTGTAAACGGCTTAATCCTCCCAAAGAGATTAGAAATAAATCTCCTAATGAAATTACTCTTGCCGATTAATGATTGAAGTTTAGTCTTATTCTCTGGAGCAACAATCTTGTTGATGGAACCTATAAGAGTTTGACTGATCTCAATTCCTCTCTCATGAACCATAAATCCCAGAAACTGACCAGCAAAAACCCCAAATGCACACTTCATTGGATTCATCTTCAAACCATGTCTTCTTGTGCACTCTAGTGTCTTGTGTAAATCGGCTAAATGTTGTTTGTAGCTTTCCGATTTAACCACCACATCATCAATGTAAATTTCAACAATTTTGCCGATAAGTTCATGGAAAATATAATTCATAGCACGTTGATATGTAGCCCCAGCATTTTTCAAGCCAAAAGTCATGACTACCCACTCATATAAACCAACATGACCCGGACATCGAAAAGCAGTCTTATGAATATCTTCTTTAGCCATAAAAATCTGATTATAACCAGCATTACCGTCCATGAAGCTTATGACTTTGTGCCCTACTGCAGCATCAACCAATAAATCGGCAATAGGCATGGGATAACCATCCATCGGAGTCGCCTTATTAAGATTCCTGAAATCAATGCAAACACGCAATGTCCCGTTCTTTTTATATACAGGAACCACATTAGATATCCACTCAGCATATCGGCATTGCCTAATGAATTTTGCTTCAATTAACTTTGTAATCTCGGCTTTTATGTCAGGTAATATTTTAGGATCACACTGTCGAGAATCTTGCTGATATGGCCGATATCCTGGCTTTATAGGTAACCGATGTTCAACAATAGATCGGTCTAAACCAGGCATTTCATAGTATTCCCAAGCAAAACAATCTTTAAATTCTCTTAACAAAGAAGTCAATTCTTTCTTGTACTCAGGATCTAATTTTGCACTAATAAACGTCGGCCTCGGCTTATCACCATCTCCTAAGTCTATTTTTTCTAGTACATCGGCCGACGTGAAACCATATCCTAGCTTCCCTTCATCTTCTTGAAGAAACTCATCCATCAGGACGATTCTTCCGAGCCGACTGCTTGGATTGGCTGTAGACCAAAATCGACCACTCTGAGGAACTCTGTATCCAAAGCTCTTCCCGATATACACATCACTTGTTCATAATTCCACGGCTGTGCTTCTGCAATGGCTATGTTGTATGATGCATCTGCTTTGACAACTTCTACTGTATCCTCAATCCATTGAACCAAGCATTGATGCATAGTTGATGGAATGCAACAATTAGCATGGATCCAATCTCTTCCCAGCAACAAGTTGTATGATCCTTTGCCATTGACTACGAAGAAAGTAGTGGGCAAAGTCTTACTTCCAATAGTCAGCTCTACGCATAGTGCCCCCTGAGCTGGAGAAACTTTTCCTTCATAATCCTTCAGCATCATATCTGTCTTGATCAGATCATCTTCACCTTTGCCGATTTTGCGAAAAACGGCATATCGCATCAAATTAATAGTTGCTCCACCATCAACCATCATCCTGGTCATTGGCCTACCATCAACATGCCCTTTCAGAAACAAAGGTTTCAAGTGCACCTGCTCTTTTTCTTCCGGCTTCTCAAAAGTTGCTTGCATTGGTTCTAAGTTTAATTGAGCCATTGCTTCCTCCACCTCAAAATCTTCTTCATCACTAATCGATGTCATGAATTCCCTTGGTAACATGAAAACCATGTTAACATCGGCTGCATTGTCATCTTGAGCACGTTGTTTAGGACGCCATACTTTAGATGACACCTTTTTGCTCCTTAAAAGCTGACGCGACTTTTCTTCTTGAATTTCATCAAATCGGAGCCTTTGCAATCTCTTTTTCTGTGATTTCGTAACTCCATCTGGACACCACCTTGGTTGAGGTATTTTAACTTCCCGATGGATATTCTGATCCCGGTTTGGCAGGGGTTCTTCATCAGAAACCAAATTATTAGCACACTCTTCTAATTCTCTCCTCATAATTGGCTTATTTCCCAACCAATCATATACACTCTGCCTGCCTCTGATTCTTTCATGAACTGGAGTACGCCGATATTCTTCATCTCTTTCTTAAATGATCGGCCGACGCTCCCTATCTTCAAATCGGGGCCTTTTGAATGACCTATCCCTTCCATAGCCTCTATTGCACTCTGGGCAATCATCTGGAGACGGCAACTTGATTCCCTCTTCCCAGCAGTAAATGAAAAAAGGACATCTCCAATGATCTTCATGCCGATACATCCTTTCCTCTTCCTGCCTTGTTCTCTCTTGTTGATGTTGATATTTCTTGATCAGCCCTTGAGAAGTAACACGTCTTTGAAGATTTCTGGGATAATCACTCTTCTCCATCTTTCCTTTATCCTTTAAGTCAGAAGCAGAAATTTGCACTCTAGGATCAACAACCCCTTTCTCTTTTGCAGACTCTGATGTCAAAAGTTTTGTCTGCAAAGCATTTCCTTTGACTGGCTCTACCATGTTCACTGGGAAAGGATGTCCATCAATCTTCATCGGCTTGAGTGGCTTTGAAGGAATCTCAAATTGCAGCTTTCCTTGCTCAATTGCCAATTGGATTTGGTTTCTGAAAACCTTGCAATCATTGGTATTATGAGAAGTAGCATTATGCCATTTGCAATATGTCATCTTTCTGAGCTCTTCTGCAGATGGAATACTATGATTGGCCGATAATTTGATCATTCCTTCTTTAAGCAGCAAATCAAAAATCTTATCGGCCTTGGTAACATCAAAACCAAATCTTTCTGGTTCTTTCTTACCAAATGGACAAGCAATCGGCTTCTTATTTTTTACCCATTCTGCCAAGCCGATTTCATTATCCTCGTCGGAATTGGAATCAGAATCAGAACTATACCCAAGGTAATTTATCTTCTTATGATAAGGCCGTTTCTACTCATACATCCGATTCTCATGCCTTGACATTCTTTGCACAATATAGGTTAAACTTTCAAACTCCTGAGCATCATACTTCTCTTTGAAATAAGGAAGTAAACCATCAAAAGCCAACTGTGCTAATTGGGAATCTGTCAAGTTTAATCCATAGCATCTATTTTTTGTCTCCCTGATTCTCTGAATGAAATTTGCCACCGATTCATCATTCCTCTGCTCCAAGCTTGTCAAATCAGTAATAGTCTTCTCTTGAACACCATCAAAGAAATATTGATGAAATTGCTTCTCTAGGTCAGACCAGTAAATAATTGAATTTGCTGGCAAAGTCATAAACCAAGAGAAAGCCGGTCCAGATAGAGAACTTGAAAATAATCGGACCCTTAATGCATCGGTAGCAGCAGCATCTCCACATTGCACTAGAAATCTATTGACATGCTCAATAGTGGATACATCATCGTTACTAGAAAATTTGGTAAAATCAGGGATCTTGTAATGATGAGGATAAGGTAACGAATCATAAGCAGGTGGATTGGGAGTTATATACATCACTTGTTGAGTCTTGGGCTTCAATCCAAACTGATTTTGCATTATTTCAGCAATTTCAGCTGCCCAATCTACTTGATTTGCTCCCTGTGCTATTTCTTGTACTGGTTGAGGCGCTCTTGCTATCTCTTGACTTGGCTGAATCGGCCTTGCATATCCAGTTGGTGCTGATTCATTTTGCCTAGATGGCTCTGGTTGACGAATCATATGCCCTGAAAATATATTCTGGTTGGACATTTCACCCTGGCCTTGATGTTGAGTATTGCGATATACTTCCATAGCTGACGTAGTACCATGTGGCTCTGACTGATTCGGCATATTCATGTTAGGTGCTCTTACCGATTCTAGTTTTGGAGTCCACACTTGATGTATGACTCCTTTTTCATCAACTAGTACCCAATTAACTCCGTCAGTGTGCGGTACCCATGCCATCTTTGGTTCCTCAGGTTGAGTTTTCTGATTTGATTTAGGAGAAGTCACGAAATATTCGGGAGGCATTCCTAACCCTATTTTAGGATCATATCCTTTGAAAAAGTCACCTCCCTTTGATGCCGATGGAATCGGCATTGACTGGGTGAACACCGCTGAACTGTTTGGTGGGGTATGAATTGGAGGTACAGTAAACGATGTTGTTGATGGAATCTCTACTTGCATAATCGGCCTTGATGTGACATCTCTGATGTCAACATAATTAAAAGTGCACTTAAAACCAATGCAAAAGGGAATTATGAGTTGAAACTCAAAAATCCATCAAAAATTCAATTTAAATTCAAAAACAAGGGTTATTTGACACCCAACTGCAAACTCCAGATTTTTGTACTAAACTTGAAAATCTCCAAACATAAAAGTTGTTTGTCATCACAAATAAGGCCTAGTCACTGTTTGGAACTTTTGAAAATTTTGCAGTTTAGTCCCTCAAAAACTCGAAACACAGTTCTGGGCACCTTTTTGTATTTGGGTTGTTTGAGCTTGAAAAATTTGAAATTTCAGGTTCACCCCAAAAAGAAAGATGTGTCCCATCTCTCAAACTCCAACTTTTATTTTCACACTTTTTCAAGTTCAGTTCAAATTTTTGGAGAAAATTCAAATTTAGCTGTGGAGCTCCCCTGGGCTGCCAGCTCGGCCCTGGCGCGCTCTGCGCCTGGCCGGAGCTCGGCCGCCACGTGGCCGGCGAGCGGCGCAGGCAGCGCCGAGCTGGCCGAGCCACGGCGGACGCTGGCGCTTGTCATCTTGCACTTGTCCAGCCCCTCCCGAGCCACCACGTCGCCGTCGTCGAGTCGCCACGCCTCGCGCCACGGAACGCCATCATGGCGGTCGCGCGCCGCCGTGGCCGCACGCGCGCTCGCGCCGCGCTGCGCGCCCTGCAGGCGGCAGAAGCCGACCGCTACGCGCCAAGGCACCTCTGCAGCGTATCCCACTCCCTCACGCGACGATCTCTCACCCCCAATCCCGTGCTCGCATTCTGCCCAAGCTCGCCGCGCCATCAATGGCGACCGCGACAGCCACGCACGCGCTCGCACGCTCCCAAGGCAGCACAGTGCCACTCTAGCGTGCCCAAGCACCCCACCGAGCACTCACACCCCTTCCCCTCAGTCCACACTTAGCCATTTTCACTTCCCCGCGCTCGCTCCGTCGTCTTCCACCTCCGGCCGCGCGCACCGAGCCGAGCTTCGCCGAGAAATTCGCCTTCCACACTCCACCATTCCCAAATTCATCGCGCACGGAGCTAGACCTCTTCCCTAGCTCCATTTCCCCCCACTTCTCTCGAGCTATTGTCGCTTCTCCGGCGAGAAATCAAGATTTCCCCCAAATCACGATTTTTGGCCACCGGAGCACCCTCACGTCGAGACCCCACTCCGAGCCGTCCCCGAGGTCAACCGAGCACGCCATTAGCTTCCTCGAGCTCCACTGGTGCTCTAGGACCCTTCAAACCTCGACGAACGCCCCCGACCTCACTGGCGTAGAAGCCGCGGCGGCCGCACCGCCACCGCTCGTCGCCGGCGAAATCCCGAGCTTCCCCGGCCTCCCAACCGTCACCAACCGACTCGTGGTGAGCCCCTAGTGCTTTTCCCCCACTTCCTCGACCCTAGCTCCCCGTCGTTTGGCCGGCGCAACTCCGGCGAGAGCCGAGGGCATAAGTTCATCGTCTTCGTTTTTCTAGGGTCCTCTGCGCAAAAACCAGGGACTTGTTTGTAAGGTTTTGAAAGTTCTAGGGTTCCCAGTGTGGCGGACCACTCCGAAATTATTCCAAGTTAAGTACCCTCGGACCACTAATCACGTAGTCAGGCACTTAATCCGGAATAAGCTGGAGCGCCGTCGGATTAAACCCGATTAAACCACGTACTTTTCTCGATCGAAACAACAGCAGGCCCACACGAAGGTGAGTTCCAGAAATTACAACATTCCACAATTTAAATTACACACACAGGCAACATAGTTATTGCAAACCGAGTTCAAATTTCAAATCAGAGTACAAAGTCTTGCAGCGGAATTTAAAAGTTCATAACAACTGAATTTAGAAGTTCAGTGCAGCGGAAATAGATAATCTAACGACGAAACAAGTAACTCCGTGATGAAGCCTGCCACGAAGCTACTCCTCCCGATCCTCGGCAGAGGACGGGACCCAATCGATGTGCCAGCCAGGTGGAACCTGGGCAGGCCAAGTCATAGCATCCACATCCAAGAGTATACCTGTAAAATAATGTCACAAGCAAGGCTGAGTATACTAATACTCAGCAAGGCTTACCCGTCGGGTGAAAACTACATCACCGACATCTAGACAATGAGAGGCTTTTTGATGAGGACATCACTCATTCGGATGCACATGACATGCCTACGCCTTTCATTCAAGGTCCAATCACAAGAGCTCGTGCGCGACAATTAAATTTAGAGGTGAGCTCGCTTCTAAGTGTTCCTTTTAATAGATTTGAGAATAGATCGCTACCTATTGTTTATAATGTTGTTAGGAACCAAGGAGAAGACACGGAGACGCATGGAGGGAGGCTTGGAGGCGTGGGGAACAGCCACGGGTCGGCCAAGCATCGTGGAGTTCCATTACAACTCGACTTCGGGTCCAACTCGGAGTCCAGGAACAGTCTGGAGTAAAACGGACGCCCAGGCCGCATACGGACTCGGATTTCGACGATCCACATATGGTTGGAAAGAAGATTTTATAGAGCTTCCAATGGAACCAGAACCAGGTCCAAATTCACTCTGAGTCGACGGGAATCGTCCGAGGAAGGTGGCGTCCAGAATCTGTCCCGGTGCTGCGTCACCGATATTTGGCCTTTGGGCCGTGTATCTTCGTTGAGCCCATTAGGGGCGCGTGCAGGGGGTCGACCACGACCCTAACCTCTATATATCAGTAGCCGTCGCCCTTGTTAGGGTTTGGGTTTTGCTTAGATTAATCTGTCTAGAACAGTTTCGCCGTCATCGGTTTGTGAGACCCCAACTCGTGAGATTAATCATTCATCTGCAATTGTGTTGCATCTTTCTGTGTTCTTGCTTGTGTTCTTCGATTCGCAGGCAGGGATTAGCCTTCTGGGCGAGGTCGACTTAGGTCGATAACCTGAGGAGACGTGGTGCTGCGATTGCGGGGTTCAGGACGTGTTGTTCGGAAGCCGGATCGATTTGTGTCGCGACTCCACCAAAATCGTCGTTTATCTGAACCTTTCGGAAGATCGGGAACCCTAGTCCACATCAACTCTTATGTCGCTACATGTATGGAACATGATCCTGGCATACATATAATTATGCATCCGGTTTTCTTTATAAAACCAGGAGTGACAGCCCTCCCTTCTCCCTGCGCGGCCACGGATCCACCCGACGCCGACGGTTCCGCTCCGAAACACCCGACTGCTCCATCACCACGACGACATATGCCGCCCTCACCCTCGCATAACCTCCGCCAAACCGCCACCGCCAGGCGCCCGCCACCGTTGCCTGGCCCGTCCACACGGTGACTCCTGTCCAGTCCCGCTATCACGGCGAGGCCAGAGCGTCTGCGATCGCCCAGTTATGACAACGAGGCGTCGGTGATCGGTCCCTGATCACACGGTGAAGCATCAGCCTCCTGATCCTTGGCCCCTCCGCCGACTGCCATCACCGCCGCCGTGCGCACGGCACCAGGATCGCCACCGCCGTCGACTACCAATCTGCCTCCTGGATCACCGCAGCCACCGTCACATCAGCCGCCACCATAGCCGAAGCTGCGGACGTGCCGATATCAATCGTGGTGAGCTCTGTCATTCCTTGTTTCTCTGGCGTTTGTAGCAGCTAGGGATAACATCCATGTGTCTTGCGAGCTCAATTCTGATTTATCGTTTGCGTGCTCAATTCTCCCGAATTTGTTTCGATAAAATTGGTCGCGGAATCGTCATATGAGTTGACGAGGCTTTTGGAGGGTGGGGGTTTGAACGTTTTTTTAGTTTGCTCATTAATGTTTAAAATATACAACCCTTTTGGTTAAGCTGTAGCGTTAGCATGGGCAATATACTAGTTATGTCTAAATAAGTTGGCAATTGACACAACTTCTCATATTTTTTATATAATGTTGTATATTTGTCTCCCTATAAATTTCCTATTATATAAAGAGGCATAAGATTCTGAGTTGTTATGTAGTTATGTAGTCATAAACTAACTTGGTGTCAAGTTGCTATGTAATACGTATATTAGTTACTTTTGTATTTTAATGTAAGTTGATAGTTGTATGAGACAACTTTTAAATATATCAAACATGGATTTAGTTTTCTACATCTCGTTACATGGAACACATTAGTAGTGCTCATTTTAAATAAGGTAACTCCCTCCTAACCCGGCTCGGACAATCTTAGGTTTTTGGCCGTTGAACTTGAAAACTAGGTAAATTTGACATTTGAACGTTGAGAACTAGGTAATTGCGCATAAACTAAACTGGAACAATGTCTTGCCCATTGCAACCCCTAAACTCTGCAATAGCGTCTGTCGAGAGGTGCACAGGCTACGCAATAGCCTCTGTAGATGTGCTACACCCTGCAGATGTTCTCACGGTGATTTTTGCCATGCTTAACTAATCATGCAGATATATGTATTCTTCTTGCAGGTCCGCATCTGTTCCTAGCTACTCCTTTCGTTTCAAATTGCAATTCATTTGATTTTTTTTTACCCTGAGTTTGACTGCTCATGTTATTTCGAAACATTTATGCAAATATAGTCAAATTTAAGTCATTCTCAAAGAACTTTGATTAGTTAAGCTAGCCATAACAAAAAAATATGATATTTTACAAAAAAAATTAAATAAAACGAGTGGTCACTTTATTATAAAAAAGTCAAATGAGTTGTAATTCAAAACAGAGAGAGTATATGGTTTTTTTCCCATCCCTTAGATTAGCAAGATGGATTTTTCACATATGCAGTTGTAACCATATGGTCTACCTTTCTATTTTAAAATCAACGGTTGGAGGTACATGAGAAAATCACTAGTATATGAGAAAATCAACGGATGTATGATACATCATGTGTGGAAAAAGAATGTTGTCCATTGACCAAAGGGCCACACCTATAAAGGTTTGACCAATGTTCGCCTACATGGTTTGTTCATCCTGTTAACACACCATGTACACGCTACGCGGTGACTAGCCGTGTACATTTGATTAGTCATTTAGCCCGTGTAATGGCCATTTAATTTGTTTAACTGACCATTTTGCTCAAATAAAAAGCTAAACGATAACACTGATTTTGACCATGGGAGCCTAAAACTATAAATAACGACTAGCAGTTTTATTGTAATGGAACACACCTTGAAGCAATCAATTACAGTAGTACATCATGTGAACCTCGTCAATTCTTTAAGAAAACTGTCAACATGCTCCTCCTTGACCATGGCTGTAAAAATGTTGGCCCCATCTTTCCCTTTGTGAGGCAGGGACATCATGCAAGCAGGAAAGGGAAGCTTATCTTGCGCGTAGGGCGTCACCCTTGCAGGCCTCCCACTGCCAAAATCAACCTTTTCAAAGCCAAGATTTCTCCAGGACGACGTAGTCAACATGTTGTATCTAACCTGTTGATCCATCAGCCGCCTCTGATCTACGGGTTTCTGTGGGGTGGTGCCTTCGTTCTTCTTGAACTGGTCAGGTATCTTCTCCTTGGATTCCTTGATCATGGTCACTAGGTCCACGATGTCTCCGTTCGCCACCGCGCCGCTCTTCGCCATGACCAGTTGCCCTGTTGCGCAATTGCCATAGTAGCCTTTCTTGGCACCCATGTACTCTCTCAGGTTAACTCCAAACAGAAACAAGGCTGGGGTCTCCGGGTCAGACATGATCGCACGTGTACGGCACTGCCACAGAACGGCACTGACAGCCTCAAACGAGGTACACGTCTGCCCGTCGAAACGCTTGGCGTATTCAGCTTTGATGCTGCTGATCACTCTGGAGGGAACAGTGATGTCGACGCAGGCAAGGTCATCAAATGGCTCTAGGCTCGTCATAAGCTGCGACAACGAACCGACGGAAGACGGACGGCTCGGGAGTGAGTCATCCTGCCTGATAGGAACAGTGGAAGGAGATGAACTTCCACTCGCAAGCTCGCCAACTGCCTGCAAGAATTGGGCCCACCCAGCGCCGTCGCCGACGCCATGGTTGCCGGTCACCCCGACAGTGAACCCACCGCAGGAGAACTCGGTCACCTGCATCAGCATCAAGGGATCACCGGGCCCACAGCGCATGCCCGGGTAGTAGACGGCGAGCTCGTCTAGTAGAGTTGCCCTTGCCCCTGGTGATCGGTCCAAGGATATGGCTTCTTTTAGGGCACAGCCGACGGACGCGGAGACGAAGGCAACGCCCTCGCCGGTGCACTGGATGTTGACCTCACCATCGCTGGCGCCTGCGACGATGCGTCCGGCGATGGGGTAGTAGGGGACTAGTGCTTGGGACAATGCTCTCTTTATGGTCTCGGCTGGCTCATGGATGGGGTGTTCGAACATGAGCAGCACGTTGGCTGGAATTGTGTGCAGGCCCACGTCGAAGGATGAGAGCCTTATTGTGACGGTGGTCGTAGCGGCGGGCTCCGGTGGCCTGACGATCACCGGCGAGGACTTGGTTACCACTACGCCGCCCATGGTCATGTCTGTGGTGTGGTTGCTATTGTCCAAGGTGTATCTTCTTGGTATCAAGGTTGCTTGGCATATATAAACCTGTTATCGAGCTATCACTGTCTTTTTTAAGTGTATCTTGATTCAGACTTGTGGATATTATTCTAACGAAATAGTACTACTAAAACCCATTTGGCAAGACCGCAAGAGTTACATGGTCGGATTTGAATATCCAAAATTTGGATGTCGCTACTTGTTTGTCTCTATTTAATTTAAAGTGGACTGAGATTTGCTATCAGCTCAAGTTTACTAACAATGTTCACACTCTGGTTCTTTGGTAACGGAATTGGTCAGAAAGCCAGATGGGCTCTTAATCCTGGCTGGCATCAAGCAATTATCCTATTCTCTTCCCAGTAATTCCCTATGGTTTTCCTTTGTCAGTTTTCAGATGTTCTGCTAGTATTTTTTTTTGTTTCTTTTGTTGGATGTTTTTAGGCCGGCATCCGACTATTCTCCTCGACTTCATCGCATCCTTGGAACATCTTATTGTCCCTTGGATCCCAGCCTCCCAGGTTCTATATACAGAACATGACGAGAAAACATTTTGATGAAGATATTGTAGTTGTTAGACACAGATTCCATATGGCAGCGCCGTGCTCCTCTATCCATCCGTCCTCATAGCTTACGGATAAGCATATAGTCTGCGACCCCACAATCATTGAGCGGACGGGATGCCAGCCATGCTGAGCCAACATGTGAGGCAAAGCCACATAATTCAGTACTTTGATCAGAGGCACCAGGGAGCTTCAAGTCCTTCACTCAGTAACGCGGCAAGCTGCTGCTTGTATGCTTGCCTTCATGTCAGCCGCATCAGCTTTTTCATGTGCAAAGGTTTGTGCGGCACAGCTCGTCATACTCGAAATACGAATGTAGAATAGACATTTAGCCTCAGCATCATACATGGAAATTGACAGTAAGCCGATCAGGCTGCTAGGCCACCCGGTTAGACCGACCATGACGAGTGGTTAATTTGACCGGTCGGGCCCTATAGCCGATCTGGCAAAATGCCCTAATTTTTCCAACCTCTCTTGCTGTCCATCGTAATCTCCACGGCCATTGATGGCGTTCTACGCTCGCCGGTGGACCTAGGGCACGTCTGTCACGGCCTGACAGGGTCCATCTCGAGTGTGAGCATCATCGACGGTTTGCTCGTGAACTAGTCGTTCTTCGTCACGTAAGTGCGTATCGTTTGCTGGCTTTCTTATAAACCTAGCCATCCTCCATCACGTAAGTACGGTAGTTATCCCTTGGAACGAAAGATCTCACAGCATCTCTGCTACAGCCGGCCTAGAGGCGGTTTGGCTCTCTGTAATGGGCCGGTACAGGCAGTCTAACCTCTCATCGCCCCGCAGCAATTTGATCCGTTCGCGATCTAGCGCTCTCGCGTTGACCAAACACATTGTGCTAAATAAAGCTAAGGCCCACGCCTTCGAATGTATTTCTTCTTACTTCTCACAAAATAGGCAAACATTCCTCAAGCCCTTCCCTCCACCTTCTCTGTTCTCTTTCTGTTGCATGACGCAAAGCATTCTGACAAATATCGATAAACCTAAACCCGCATATGTAACATTTACCCAAGAATACAAGCTCTTTCTGTTGCTGACAAATATCGATAAACCTAAACCCGCATATGTAACATTTACCCAAGAATACAAAGGGGCAATTCATCTTGAACAGTCAGATGCTAGCTACATAAACACTAGATTCGGTAGCGTATTCTGCATAATCAGTCAATACTAACTGTTAACACGAGGCGTTGCTTTTGGATCGAGCAAGGTGAGCACCAAGCCTGTGCTTCTCGTCAACGACTACCTCGCCGTGCTTGTCGAACAGGTCCCTCACCCACCGCTGCGTCTCGCGCTTGACCCGACAGAGCTCGTTCCTGGCGGCCACGGCCTGCAGCTCGGCGGCCCGGTACACCTCCTTCTGCTCCTCGGAGAAGGGGAGGCGATCGATGCTGTCCAGGTCGGGTGCCACGTCCGGGCCGACGTCCCACGACAGGATGAAGTCCACCTGGTGCTGCGGCACCCTCCACATCTTGCTCTTCGTCTCACCCGCCGCCGCCACCTGCGTCTCCTCCTCCGCCGCCGACGCCGCTTCCCATGTCCTCCGCCGCTGACGCCACGGTGCCGTCCTTCACGAGGCCTGCAACTGAACTGGCCGTCTCTCCTTTCATGTTTCTTCTCGGATCTAGGGATTAAGCGCTTCTCGATGAGGGTTTGGGCGCACGGGATACCGACTATATACAGGCACGGGCGCACGGCATACCATACCGATTCCGTAGTCGGATGGAATCGGGATCGGAATAGAAAACCGAGGCCCAGCCACCTTGAGTTCGGTGGCCCAATCGGCCTAAAAAAACTGCCAACAGGACCTGCCCGATACGTTCCGAGTGGTCAATGCGTATGACTTATGTTCACTCGGATTCATTCACAGACCATCCCAGAATGGCCATCGTATACTCCGACGGTCCTGGAAATTAGAATTAAACACGCACAAAAAAAAATAGTTCAGTGCACAACCTGCTCAGAACAGGATGGTCAATCTTGTAATATTGATGGAACCACAACTTGCGCACTATCTAAGAGCATCATTAGTAACTCTAATTCATCACGGATCAATATCCTTGTGAGCTTACATTCTGCAATGTTATGATGCAGCATTGTAAAGAATCCAACGAAATGGTTCAGTGCATTCATCAAAACCACGGAGAGACGCTATTTTTACACTAGTGTCATCTGTATTTACGTTTACTCAATCCAAACTTCCCATAACGTCAGTCAACTTGATGTCAATATCATTTACAGTAATAAGCAGCGAGAACTGGCTGTCAGACTGACAGCCTATTGCAGCATCACAACAAAGTACAAGCCGCAGGTTTTATCCAAACCTCAATGTGTCTTCTTCAGAGCTTCGGGCTCCTCAAAAGGAACACCAGGAATCCGACGAACCTTGTCTCCAAGTTGTCCGGCTTTCTCTCTCTGGAGTTCAACTAGCTTGATCAAGCTAGCCATGGCCCTATCGAGGCCCTCACTATCCTCATGAATGGCATTTCCCATCTTTGCTTCGTACAGTTCTTTCCTGTATGAAGCGACTTCAGTGTAAATATCTGCTATCTGGCGATTTATGGTGTCGATACCCTCGTTGCCGGTTACAAGATCTGCTGGCACATCATACCGAACTGGCTCTATTTCCTCAAACTGAAAAATAGAACAAGTTAGTGGGTTACGTTACAGCTTACACTTGCAGTGTTTTGTGAAAACAGGAAAAAGGGAAACTGTGAGCTGTTCAGATACAGAAGATTCAGCTAATGAATGAACGTGAACCTAGCATACCGGTGCAATGGGAGGACGGGGTGGCGGCGGTGGCAGTGGAGGTGGTGGGCTACGGGCGCGAACTGGACGTCCACGGGGACGCCGTGGGACATGGGGTCCTTTTCGACCTCTGTCCATCTGCTGCAAAGAGTTAGGAAATTTAGCATTCGACTATTTGCTATCCAGTATAAATAATTCATTTTCTAAACAAAGAAATTTGATCACCAAGGCACAAAACAGCAGCAAAGTCAAGTTAAAACTAGGCACCATTCATATCATTAACTGTATGGAATCACATCTATTTCGGTAAAAATGTTTACTTAACTCAGTCACACTGATTGCATATATATCAGCAGGTTGACATCAATGATTTACTGTAAAGAATTGTTATAACAAAAATAATTTCCGACAAAATATCTGTCAGATCCACTTTCAGGCAAAGTACAAATCAAATAATAATTTATCTTACTGACAGTGAAACAAAAGAAATCTATGGTATTCAAATATTCAATTCAGATCTTGGAATCATTCTGTGTGTTCTAGGAAACAGCAAAACGATATAATGCGCAAATAGTTCCTGTTTGCTTCTCTAAAGAGCAAATAACGATGCTTTCAAAATTCAAACAGGGGTGCATGCTGAAGCAATATATATCGGACTAATATATCACTAAGAATCAACATAAAGGCAGACAAATTGCGCTTTCCAGGTTAACCAATTTGGAAACTCGGGAGAACAGCATAAAACTTCATAAATAATTCGCTGAGTCCATATAAAGATAGAGGACATGACAAGTTTTCATCAAACTGTAAAAGTTTGACGTCAGGCAGCCACTCAGTTTCTTATATACTCGGAATCATCACTGATTTTAGTACAAATATTACCTCAAAAAAACTGTAGTACAAATATTGACATTGACTCAGTCACTTGTGTTCACTAAAGAGCATGGTTTCATGGTTCACTGTCAGTTTGATCATCACTGATCAAGGGATCACCGGGCCCACAGCGCATGCCCGTGATGTAATTCTTGCCGTCGCTGATGAAGGGATGGCACCAAACCATGGAGGCAACCCAGGCAGACGAGGGAGGTGGAGCTTTCCTTGACGTGGCTGAAAAAGCAGAATACATATATCTGCATGATTAGCTAAGCATGGCAATGTTCTATAAAAAAAAGTTAAGCATGGCAAAAACCACCGTGAGAACATATGCACGGTGTATTCAAATGAATAATTTTTACACTCATATTCTTTACATACATCTCCACCCTATAAATTCACCACTTCAACTCTTTCCTAAGTCCACGTAAGTTTGTGCCCCAACAGTCATCAATTCCCATAAAACCACCTAAGTTTATGTACCCAGAAAAACACCTCCATTAAAACCAAGGCTCAAGATCTAATCTAATCACTCATCACTCAAATCTAAAGGGTAATATAAATTCTTTCTCTCTGATCATCACTCATCCTCCCACCCTTCCCGGATACCCACGCATGGGCGCACGGGCGCCATAGCTTCCCCGACGAAAACGGCGTGAGCGGCTAGGAACTGTCGGCGCCGATCCTCTCTCCGGCCGCACTCCAGGATTACCTCGAAGCCAGCGCACACCCTCCCTTCTCCCTCCGCGGCAACGCCCTTGTAACACCCAAAAGACCATCCCATTAAAATAACGTAAGCAACAAGTCTTCATTGCTTTCTTTTAAGGAATTAATAAAATAATAAACAAAGGTGAGATCATGTAAACGTCCGGATTCAGGAAGGTGAGATCATGTAAACGTCCTAGAGAGCTTGGTACTCTGCTACTGAAATAGTTGCTGGATAGTCCAATATCGATGAGGCTTGAAGCATTAGCTAGAGAAGCTGGGATAGGTCCCTCAATATTGTTAGAGTCTAACCCAAGGTGCTGCAATTTGGAAAGATGACTACCGAAATCATTAGGTAACGCTGCCTTGTTAAAATGGTTCAACTCGAGTCCAAGGTAAATGACAGAAGATAGGTTGAACAGAGTTGGTGGCACCCTTCCCGTCAGATAGTTGGCTCCAAGTCCCAGATATGATACTTCCAACAGCAGCCCAAGTTCTTCAGGGATGCTACCCTGAAGGTAATTCTCTGAAAAGGAAAGTACATTCAGAGCTGTCATGTTACCTAAAGAAGGCGGAATGGACCCGGTGAGGTTATTCTCTGAAAGATTCAGAACAACAAGCTTCAAGAGAGAGCCAATTGTGGGAGGAATCCTCCCTTTTAGACGATTGGAGCGCAAGGATAATATCTGGAGGTTAGAACAATTGGAGATCTCGTCAGGAATCCAGCCTTGCAGTGAGTTATTGCTCAAGGAAATCACCTCCAGCCATCGTAGATGGCCCAATGAAGCAGGAATCTCACCACTGAAGCTGTTATTTGACAGGCGCAAAGCTTTGAGATGTGTGAGGTTTCCTAGAGATGGAGAGATGTATCCGCTCAGGCGTTGGTCAGTGAGGTCGATCTGAGTGACACGGTGCAGATGCTTCCGGCTGCATGAGACGCCTTTCCACAAGCAGAAGTTACTGCTCGTGTTCCAGGAGGCCAAGGATCCATGGGGATCACTGGAAGAGTGCTTGAAATCAAGTAGTGCAATGCAATCAGTTTGGTTCCAATGAAAGGAGGAGCAGGTTGCTTGAGACAGCAGAAGCACCAGCAGTAGAAGCAACAGAGGCGACATCCAGAGATAGGGAACTTCGTAAGCTCTGGTATTCAGCAGTTACCTACAACGAAATGGCATAATTTTAATTTAATATCTGGCAGTTGTTTTGTGCGCTGAATTCCTGAATCTCACTAAAAAACATTTACAGTCAGAGCTCCAGTAATGACCGGGCTTTGAGTTGTACAGCTGATGAAAGATGCAGAAAATTTGAGCAGAGAAAACGCCTGAATGAGCAAAGCAGGTGCAAGTGCGCTAGAGGGAAACAGCTGTCAGCCAGAGAGCTAGTGCGTCATACTTTCCTCTTTGTTGGTGTTACCATCACTGCTGAGTTGAAGATGTTTGGTTATTGAGTCGACGAGAAAGAAATATTTCTAGCTAGTCAGGACTAATTATTTATCATCCTTGTTTCGATTGATGCATGGCATCCACAGCGTAGGAAAAATGGAAGGATAAAGAAATCAGAAGTAGAACAAGATAAGAATTCAACTAAAACAAAGAAAGGCGGCAGAAATGGAGGAACCTATGTACCTCTCAGTTCACCAGCCAGAGGCAGCCACAAGACGCCTGCACTGCATAGCTTGCACAAACTCGGAGCTGAGCTTGGAGTCCGCTAGTTGCACAAAGATGTCACCACCACAACTGCGTTCCGGCCATCACTTTATACGCGCTCTGCATCTCACTTTTGGCTGGTCAAAGCAAATGTCCTCCACGTCTCCTAGAGTCCTAGCCAGTGCACGATCTTCCGCATCATGACAGCCTGATCCTCTTCTCCTATGGCGTAGGTCTGAATGGAAGTCAAGTCTGAATGAAAGAGTTCCGCATGGTTGCATTCCCCATACTCAAGGCCAGTCTGAATCAGAATCATGGAAAGAAAAAGCAATGAGCAGCATCATTCCTATGGGTCATGGGAGCAAAAGTGCAAAACTTACCTACAAAATGACGATACCCTGGACCAAACTTCTGAAAAATTCCAATTCACTTCACTCCTTACCTGGAATTCTTCTGGCCATTGCAAACCTTGGATGATTTCTTTGTCCATGCAGGTGTGTCACCTAGATAGAAGTATGTCTCCTTCGAATAAGAACTAGCAACAAGATCCATGTTTGCTTCCAACGATGCGATGAAACACAGTTCACAACTTTTTTTAAGGCACTCCATGCCAAGACATATCATTCTTTAGCCTGACAACATATTTCGACAGTAGAAAATTTCTATCTTATAGCCACATGGACCTGGCGGAGCCAGGATGGTGGACAGGTGCCTTGGCCCACCCTAAATTTTGCAGCTTAAGGTATAAGTATCCACCAATATAGCATCTTTGCAAATATTAAGGTATATTTTATGATGTTTGGAGTTATAGACACCTTATTATTTATTTATTTATATATATATATATATATATATTGTTAGTTGTTTTTAGTAATCTATAGTACTTGAATTGCATGCTTCGTTTGCCATAATCAAAACCTTTTTTTAAAAAAAGTTGGACCACCCTAACATAATATCCTAGCTACACCACTTTTATGAGTTGTGGTAAACAATACAATGTTTCGCAGATCATTTGAACAGCACAGATAAAAAGTTGATATGTCATGTTTAGGTTGATTTCAGAAAAAGAGTGACACCGAAATTAAGTGAAAGATCGACACCATGAATCATTGACTTGAAGATTCTAAGTTGATTACTGAAATAAAACTGATGCGCACATGTACAGAATTAAGATAAGAAGACATACCAAGAAGAACGAAAAGAAGTGTATTAATCAGCAGCCGTCATCAGAGTTCAAGAACATACCTGTTGCTATGCAATGATCTTCGGTATTCTGTTATTTCCTGCCAGACAATAGCGCGTGCCAATAATTTCTTCGTTTCAGCAATCTTGGACTAGTTACACATCATCATCTACGCCAATTCAAAGCCTGCTTTGAAAAAGTTGCACAACCAGTACGAGGAGTTGGGGACCTCAAATCAAATCATGAGACGCCCCCGCCACCCCCCCCCCCGGTCTTGGGACATTATATTGTGCCTAAGTGGTTGCACTCTGGCCCAGGATTAATACTCGTGCAATGATGTATGGGCAAACGGGAACGATATCATATTGCTACATGTAAGCTACTGAAATGAAGAAAGGCAGTTTTTCTACCGGCTAAAATCTTGATTCTCTGTTAAAAGGTTCTAACTTTAGTTTTTTATGACAATAGCAAATATGTCTGTACGTTGCTATGGGCGAAGGCTATTTAAAAATAGTGGTTTACTCATCATTCTGGTGGTCACTTGGATGGCTACGGTCACATGTGAAACTATGTGACTACTCCCTCTGTCTCAAAATACAAATCATTCTCACTTTCTGAGGAAAAAAACTTTTCAGCATTGACCAATTATATATATAAAGTAATATTCATATTTATAATACATCATTAGTATCAAATTTATTTGGAGATATGCGGATGGAGTTAAAGTTGAGAAAGTAACGCATGTGAGTATCCCATAACTTCTTTTTTGTAGACAGAGGGAGTACCGACCTATAGCCGTAAAAATGTTCGGAGAGGAGTTTGTTGTGGGATGGAGAACATGTTAGAATAAAAGCACGGAAGCGATAACCCAGGATCACAGAACCATCACAAGATCACACGAAACAAGAATGACACCGAGACATGATGTTTTTTAACGAGGTTCGGCCATGTGGCTACATCCTCGGGACATGACTACGGGCGCTCCTCCCCATAACAACAGCTACACCGGCATCCGGGCAATGCCGCCTTCCACGTCAGCTGCCAAGTCGTCTCACGGTTACAACGGTAGTGCCCTTATGTTTACTAGGTCTGTGCCCGTGCGTTGCTACGGGTTAAACAAATTTCAATAGTCCATGATGATCAACAGGTCAATAAATTAATTTCAATAGCCCACATTGACCGCATTGACCATGCAAAGTTGAATTATTTGGTACTACGACGAATCACATTCAGTGGAAATCATGGAAGCCAACAAGATGTCAAGGTTCAGTGAAGCATTTGGAGGCCATTTTTTTTGCTAGTTCACCTCATCAGATTGCTGCATCCAGTGAAACAACTATTGATAAAGGTTAACCTCTTTGAAGCCTCATAGGTTTGCGCCAGTCCACAACAGCAATGGTCCTCAAGAAATACCAATGCCTCACATCCAGAGCAACGATGTGACAGAAGAGCTCTTGAGTATATCTTGCAGTGTGTGGCTTTCATCCTCATGCAGCTTGAAATTGTTCTACAAAGTTATTGATATTATCAACACAAAGGAATATCAACTTTTCATTTTGCTATAGTTCAAGCAACTCAGTCACAATCAGAAAATTAAGAGAACTTTGCATATAGGAGCCAGCTGTGCTAGCTGCAGTAGCCTTTGCCTTTCTCCTAATAAGCTCTTTCAATTGTTCTCTTGTTTCAAGGATCTCCCATCTCCTTGAGTGTTATTACTTTCCACATAGATCAAATCACGTATTAGACTATAGTAAAAATGATATTTGTACTATTGTTAAAGCTTTCGAACAAGTATTTGTTGACCTCCATAGCCTTCCTGAATCAAGAGAAAAAGAACCCCGACGCAGGTTAAAAAGAACCCCGACTCAGGTAAAAAGAACCCCGATGCAAGTCCAAACCACTCGAATGAACCACTTTCAGCCGGTCGGACAAACTTTTCCAATCATAATTAATATAAAGTTCCTACTTTTCCACTTAAATAGGTTAGTCTAAAAAATCACATGTTGGGGGTCCAAGAGCTTTCGAACAACTATTTGTTGACCTCCATAGCCTCCTGAATCAAGAGAAAAAGAACCCCGACGCAGGTCCCAAAAGAACCCCGACTCAGCTTGGAACCCCGGCGCAGGTAAAAATGAAATCCGACGCAAGTCCAAACCACTCGGACGAACTTCATGAGTGAACCTGAGCAAAACAGAAATAATGCTCCGGACACGACGTAAAAATGCTCCAGACACGACGTAAAAAATTATAGAACATTTAAGTGTATGCACCGACATTCACATTGAACCCCAGCGCAGGTAAAAATGAACTCCGACGCAAGTCCAAACCACTCGGATGAACTTCATGAGTGAACCTGAGAAAAACAGAAGTAATGCTCCGTAAAAAATTATAGAACATTTAAGTGTATGCACCGACATTCACATTCGTTTGTGCCCAATGCATATGCATGAGCCCCGAATCCTGGCAGATTGGTACAGTCAGGCCTGGCCCTGTGTGTGTGGGGGGGGGGGAGGGGGGTAGACGATAAGCTTTCGAACAAGTATTTGCTGACCTCCATAGCCTTCCTCAATCAAGAGAAAAAGAACCCCGACGCAGGTTAAAAAGAACCCTTACTCGGGTAAAAAGAACCCCGACGCAAGTCCAAACCACTCGGATGAACCACTTTCAGCCGGTCGGACAAACTTTTCCAATCATATTTGATATAAAGTTCCTACTTTTCCACTTAAATAGGTTAATGAGTCTAAAAAATCACATGTTCGGGATCCAAGAGAATTCCTGGCCAGAAATTCCTCTGCACACAAAACAGTTTGGCAATATTCTGCAGGTTCAGATGCTCAACAAAAAAAACTGCAGTTTCAGACTGCTCTCTTCCTTTTATTTCCTTTTCTGTTAGCACCTCTTCCTTTATTTCTATAAGGATTCCTTGTTGATTCTTGCTCATGGTTTTGAGGATTCCTTGTTGATTCTTGCTCATGGTTTTCATTATACGTTAACCGATTTGGCGCAATAGGTATCCTTCTACAACGACCTGCAAAGAACAAGTTTAATCTGGTGATACCAGCAACACAATGCCCCTCAGCCAAATCTTCAGCCATACCTTGAGGGACAGGAGGTGTAGGTGGTCGTTCTTGGTTACGAAGCGGTGGTGCTGCTTCGTTAGGAGATGGTGGTCCTGGATCAAGTGGTGCTGGGTTAGAAGTTAATCTGGCAATGCTAGCAACATAATACCCCTCAACTAAATCTTCCGACATACCTTGGCTAGGAGAAGATTCTGGATCACGTGATGATGATGGTAGATAATCACTGTCATCACCACTAGTACTATCAGCATCAGCATAACCGGTATGGGGAATGACAGGACCACCGGAGTATAAGGACACAATAGTTCTCGCCAGTTCATAGCTCCCCACCACATGACTCATGATTGGTTCATAGATCTTGTTCTGGCCAACAATCTCCCTTAAAGACTTCAAGGACATCTCAAGGTTTTTGCTTAATTCCATCTTCAGTGACAAATAAGAATTTTTCCCAAAAGTAAAAGGTTAGTCAATGAAGAATTCTTTGCTAAGGTTATACAATGAAACAAGTTATCTCCAGTGACAAATAAGGATTTTATGAATTTGGTAACTGCATACCGCAGTAACAATGAATTTGTCTGTATCCACTGGATAGTCCTCGCTTTCACTATCAGTGTTGGTGTTAGTGGACGTGAGAATTGTCCGTGTTTTGGGCCTGTACCACTCCAAGTAAGCCTTGTGATCATCAATATTGAACAGTCGGTTCACCTTCACTACATCTGTAAGAGCATGGGCGTTCCACATAGTTTTATATGTAGACAAAGATGCGTGCGTTAGCTCCTTGTTTTTGTTCAATATTCTGCAAGATACAAATAAGCACAAAATTAAAAAGATTTCTGACAATACAGCGTATCACCTCGTATCAGGGGGGAGGACTTACATGCTATCATTCACATAGCTTTTGGTTTCGGCACCAGCGAATACCCATTGTTGGCGTGTCCTCTTCTCAATAGCTATGTGAATGATAGCATGTAAGTCCTCCCCCCCTGATGGTCGACAATCAGCTAGGGTTAATTGGAGGGGATACTGGGCTAATTGGGCCGCGATTTTGACATCCCGTGGGCTATGCACAAGCTGGTTAGAATGGTGTGCCGTGGCTCGTTCGGCTCGCGAGCTAGCTCGAACTCGCTATGGAGGCTGAACATTAGATGGCACAATATATCTCTTCTCTACTACTAAAAAGACTAGAAGGGAGAGTCGCGTCCACCTTGATCGTGAAACGGTGAAGCCTCACCGATATAACCCCTCCCGCTCGCGCCTCCGCTCGTCCATACCCCGACAATCACGCATCGCCCTCCCTGCCCCGTCCGCAACAAACCCCTCCCGCTCGCCCCTCCCGTTCACTGGCATCACGCTCCCTCTCCCTCTACCTCCACCTCTAGGTCAACTGATGCTCGCCGCCCGGAACTTTGCAGCAAGTCGCGGCTCGCCGGCCGCGCCGCTGCTTCCGCCACCTGCGCTGACTTCGCAGCAGGGCGCAGCTTGCCGAACCTCTGCGGCCCCGCGCTACCACTTCCCAATCCGCACCGGGAAACACGCCGCCGCGGCCACCTCTTATCATGATGTCGTCCACATCCCCTCAGCCCAGCGGCTACGCCAGAACCAACCCGACACCTGGCGCCGCGGGGGAGGCTGACCAGGTCCTCCTCAGCAGGCGGCGAGGATGCTCCCTGAATGTGGCACCGACCACGAGAAGCGGTGGCTTGCCGTGGGCATCCGGCAGATGCGCGATGCGAGATCCAACCCGAGTCGCTGCACCTCCAAAACCGCCGACTTCAGGACCCACACCTTGCCTTCAATCTCTGTGGCCCTGCAATGATGCCTCCCGGTCCGCCCCTAGCATTCTCCCACAAGGCAAGCAACTCGCCGTCGTCGCTGCGACACCCCCTGCAATGACAAATCTTGATTCGCCCCTCCCCATCCTCCTGCCATTCTGCAGTCGAGCTCCTCATCGCTGTCGTTGCGACGCCGGCGTCCATCTTTCGATCCGCAGCTACTGACAGCTACACCTGCAACATCTTCCGCGAGCTGTATGTCGTCAATGGCGGCAGGTACATCCAAACTTCCCACCATAAGTGTGTTTTTTGCTCTGTGTGTTGTGTGAGACAGCAGCATCTATTGCTCCCCGTACTGCTGTCCAATTTGAGGAGGCAAATAGAGTAACACCATGCCATGCTGGTTGTAGTTGATCAATCCACTAGATGAGCTGATAGGAGCAGAACATATTTAAGGCAGTAGTTTCTGACTATTTTATCAGCCATGCATCTGCTTGGTCATTTTCTTATCTTTTCTCTTTTTCTGGGTGTTTGGTCAAGTTTTTTGGATAATTCTCACACCTGCAGAATAAACATTATTATATATGATTTTCCAGCTTTTTTAACTACAACATTCTTTTGCTCATAAACTAGATAAATATTGTTGATGGATAAACATTTATGGAAGGGGACTATTTTCATATAAAAATGCGACTTCTCTTATGCTCTCTTATTAGATAGCGCTAGCCACAGATATAGACGAGCTGTTAACTCTCTTGAGTAGAAAAAAAAACAATCTGAAGCTATCATTTTTTTGAAACTGTTCAGGTGCTTTATATTAAGTTTGGTTGTTAGTGCATTTATGTTCTAATCGGTTAAGAGCTTCAAAAACAACACCGTTTGGTGATATAAGAATAACACCAACTCCACAACCACTTTTGCAAACCGATCCATCAAAATGCAATCTCCATGGGGTAAAAGTAATATAGCCGACATTTAAATCAAGATGCTCACTAATCCTATGTTCAACAATAAAATCGGCAACGATTTGTCCTTTCATAGATTTCAATGGCTCAAAGACTAAATCATATTCAATCAAAGCATAAGCCCATTTGCCGATTCTACCACTTAGTATAGGTCTATGCAACATGTATTTAATTATGTCGGCTTGACTAACAACTATGCAAGTATTCAATAATAAATAATGCCTCAACTTTGTACAAGCATTATATAATGGCAAGCACAACTTTTCAATAAAAGTGTACCTTGTTTCGGCGTCGAATAATCTTCTACTTGCATAAGCAATAATATATTCCTTCCCTTCGGTCTCTTGGATTAAAACAGCCCCAATAACACTTTCTTCGGCCGCGATATATAATTTGAAAGGAACCCTTCTCCTAGGTGCCCGAAGAACCGGAGGCGAAGATAAATAATACTTGATCTCATCAAATGCCTCTTGCTGTTTTGCCCCCAAGTAAATTCAGCATCATCTTTTAACCGAAGCAAAGGAGTAAAAGCATTCACCTTTCCTGACAAATTGCAAATAAATCTTCTCAAATAATTCACCTTGCCCAAGAATTTCTGCAACTCTTTCTTAGAGCTAGGCGCCTACAATTTGCCAATAGTGTCGGCCTTTTTTGGATCAATCTCTATACCATTCTCATGAACTATGAAGCCTAAAAACTTCCCGGCCAACAAACCAAAAACACATTTGAGTGGATTTATCTTCAAACCATACTGACACATTCTTTCAAATGCAAGTTTCAGATCGGCCAAATGAGAACCACTTCCAGCCGATTTAATAACAATATCATCAATATAAACTTCCAAGATAATACCAAGCAAATCATGGAAGATTAAATTCATAGCCCTTTGATAAGTAGCATCGGCATTCTTCAAATCAAAAGTCATAACAATCCACTCAAATAAACCAACAAAGCCTAGACATACAAAAGCCGTTTTGGATATATCCTCTTCGGCCATAAATATTTGATTGTAACCAGCATTACCATCAAGAAAGCTAATCATTCTATGTCCAGATGCAGCATCGATAAACATATCGGCTATCGGCATAGGGTATTCATCTTTAGGAGTAGCACGATTAAGATTTCTAAAATCAATACACACTCTAATCTTACACGTTCCTTTCTTCTCCACGGGCACAATATTAGAAATCCAATCAGCATATCGACAAGGTCTAATAAACTTTGCTTCTAATAACCGATTTATCTCTTCTTTAACTCGGTCATAAATTTCAGGATTAAAACGCTAAGTTGGTTGTTTATAAGGTCTAAAACCAGATTTAATAGGCAATTAATGCTCAACAAGCTCTCGGCTTAAACCAGGCATTCCATGACAATTCCAAGCAAAGCAATCGGCATACTCCTTTAATAACTTTATTAATTCATATTTAGAAGCAGGATCTAAATTCTTATTTACAAACGTCGGCCTGGGTAAAGAACCATCATCAATGTCTACCTCCTTAAGAGGATCAGCAACCACATCCTAGCTTGCTTATATCATCAAAGTCTTCAATAGCTTCACACATATCGTTCTGATGTAACCGATAGTGTTCAAGTCTCTACTGCAACCACTATCGATTATCCATTAAATCATATGAGATGATTCAGCCGATTATTCATCGGCTTTATGACAGCAGGGATGAAGCCATTCTTAGTACAGCTGATAAACTCAAATTCAGAAAGATCTAAACCTAACAAACATCTAACATCATCATGAATGTCAATCAAAGAGCTATCAGCTAAAGCAACACAAGCAGAAGTATCACCATGCACAACCTCCACATCATCATCTACCCATTGAATTAAGCATTGATGCAAAGTAGAAGGAATGTATTAGTTTGCATGAATCTAGTCACGACTCAAGATTAAACTAAAGTTACCTTGAGTCTCAACGACGAAGAAAGCAGTGGCCAAGGTCTTGCTCCCAATAGTAAGCTCCGTAGAAATCACCCCCTTGGCACCAATAGGCTCTCCTCCTCCAATGCCGCTGGCGGTTATGTTGGTCTTGATCAGCTCCGAATCCGAACCACCAAGCTTCTTGTACAAAGAATAAGGCATTAAGTTCACAATAGCGCCTCCATCGACCAACATCCACGAGATTGGCTTCCCATTGATATGTCCCTTCAAATATAAAGCCTTCAAGTGATTGTCCTCAGCTTTAGGCTTCTGGAATATAGCTTTCTTGGGACCAAAATCAAGATGAGCAACCTCCTCCTCCGAAAGCATGTCCCCATCCATGGACATATGAAGCACATTCACATCAAGATTCATGCGCTACAGAGAAGAACTGTAATCAACAAGCTCTTCATCGTCCTCAGCAGTGGGAACCAATGTTAACTTGCTGTCACGAGCCGAAGAACTAGAAGAAGAAACATCGGGCGCTTCTACGCCACCCAATCTGCCGGTTCTGAATGACAGGCGGTCTGGACCGCCTGTACAGCCGGTTGGACTGCCTGCAGGTCTTCCTTTGGCTTCCACTCTTTCTTATGAAGAATCATGGGCCTGTTCTTGTTGAAGAATTCATCCCTCTACTTTTCCAACTCTTGTTCTTGCTTTTCCCAAAAACAGAGTCTCTGAAGCTTCCTCTTTTGTGTACGAGTCAAACCTTCGGGACACCACTTCAGAAAAAAGCGCTGCTAAATCTTACTAGCACTAGATCTCTGATCTTCCACTGTCTTTCTGCTGGAAGTAGACTTTGAAGCCAGACTTTTCTCAATAGGGACATCCATAGTCCCAACTTGAATAATATCGAACTCAGTAGTCCTCTCTGAGTCCACCTCAATGCTCTGCACCTCCTCTCTCTTCTTGGGCTGATAAACCTGCCTCAGAGGAGATTTTGGTAATCCACTATGACGGGCGGTCTGACCGCCTGTAACAGGCGGTCTCAAAGCCTGGTATTCTTGACCAGATTGGCGGAAAGCCGATCGGTCTCTACTAGGATAGACGATCATGTCCTGCACACGCCTTCTTGGACCTTCCCATCCAAGATGAAACGACGGCTGCACTGATGAATGATATGGCACCCACATCACTCCATTGTCATCCCACACCGGATTCAACTTCATACGAGGAAGTGAAGGAAGCCTCTCATGCTGAATCGGTGATCTCATTCTTTTTTTTTTAACGGCCGATCGCTCGGAACGGCTTTTTGTTTGGTGTACTTGTCATAAAGTATATCAAACGTGACTTTAGGCTTTTGAACACCCTGCTCTTTTGCCACGTTCATCTTCCAAGTACCAACTTCTAGACGCTTTGGAATTAGCATCTTTGGGCGTCCATGGGGACAGGCGGTCTGACCGCCTGGCACAACCGGTCTGACCACCTGTAGCAGACAAGACCCGGGCGCCCGCAGTTCAGGAGTAGCGACCGGCCCTTGCCCCCCTTGTCTAGAGGACTTCACAGTAACCTTGAATGACTCTTTGCCATTAGCCGTCTTCTCATAAGTCACTTCTCTAACCGACTCTTTTGAAGACGGTCTTTCTTCTGCAATCACCACGTTCTTTCCTTTGGTAGATTCGGCTTGATGTGGCCGAACCAAAACCTTGGGCTGCTACAATTCCATGGTGTTGACCGGAAAAGGAGTTTCATCAATTTGTATCTCATGAAACTTCAAATGGCTCTCATTAATAGCTGATTGAACCTACCGACGGAAGACATTACAATCATTAGTAGCATGCAAAAAAGAATTATGAAACTTACAATAAGAACGCTTCCTTAATTCTTCCATAGGTGGTATAACATGAGAAATCTTGATGTAACCAAATTTGTGCAATTCATCAAATATACGATCACATTTGGACACATCAAAAGTAAACTTTATGTCTTCTTGACGATTCTTATGAATCGGCTTAAGAAATGAGCACGACATAGTTTTCTTATTAGCAGGCCATACTAACTCTGCTAAATATACATCATTATCATCGTCGGTCGAATTATCAGATTCATAATCAACTAAATGAATATTAGACCGACGTGACTTGAAACTCTCCTTTTCTTTATTCATTCGGTTTTCAGCTACCACAGCTCTAATATGAACTTGTGCAACCGAATAATAATCACAATTATCTATTTTCTCTCTAATAGATGACTTTAAACCTCTAAAGCATAAGCCAGCAGGATCACTTCAGAAATAGACAAATTAAAGCAACGGTTTTTAATGTCTTTAAATCTTCTCATAAATTGAGAGACAGTTTCATCCTGACCCTGTCTAACCGATGCCAAGTCTGTCAATTTCGTTTCATGATTTCCACTATAAAAGTAATCATGAAACTTATGCTCTAGTTGATCCCAACTCATAATAGAACCAGGGGCTAATGAAGAAAAGCAAGAAAAAGCAGTACCAGTAAGTGATAATGAAAACAAACGTACTCTAATTGCTTGTAAATTCCCAGTGTCCCCTAGTTGAGCAACATATTGACTAATGTGTTCCCAAGTGGTGCGCTCATCATCTCCACTAAATTTTACAAAATCAGGTAGGCGCCACCCATTGGGAAAAGGAACAGTATCAAAGCTAGAATGATAAGGTTTCTGATATATTCTAGTGTTACCAAAATCAACACCTAACTTGTTTCTCATCACATCAGACAATTCATCCCTGAATCTAGTGAATTCGGCCCATTGGGGGTCTTGTTGGGCCGATGATTGCATAGCATTCATATAATTCAAGTGAGCTGCTTGTCTGTTCTGCATATTCCTATGTGCATCAAAAACACATCGGGAACACCACCCGAATGCGCAGTATGCATAGTCGTGGAATAAGTAGCACCCGCTATAGCCACTGGACCAGCACGGCCAGGAGCGATCGAGTTTGAAACAATGGATAGCGTCAAAGGTTGCTCCGGCACGAATACCATAGCATTAGTAGAATTAATCTGGCCACCAGAAACAGCGGTCTGACCACCTGTACACGGGGTCTGCCGCCTGTCGCGGTTAGATCGGCTGCGCTGGCGGTTTGACCGGCTGCAGATCCAACCGCTACCGACTCATCTGCATTGACCATTTTCGGTCTGAGCATATTGGATGGTGGTGGAGTCTGTCCAGCAAAGTAATTCGGTGGCATACCATAAAAGATATTATGCTCAGGTAATTCACGAGTATCTAAAAATTTTCCCTCTAGTTTTTCGAGTCGTTCTAGCAATTGTTCAACTAACGAATCACGATCCGAAAAACTTGGACCCGTAGGAGTAGATGTAGGGGGCAAAGGTGCAGAAGTGCTTACATAGGTCAACTACCTCAATTTGCCTCTTACTCATCTTGAAGGAAGGCATCACAAAGTCTTGAACACTTTTTGCCGTACAATCACGACTCTTCCGGAAGGTCTTCAAAAACTCCGATTCAAGATGCTTCTTAAGCGCCATGAATCTCTCATGATCTTCAGCGCTCAGATCTTCAAGTGTTGGCATCACAATGTTGTCTTCTCCAATGTCGAAGCCCATAGTGCTAGGGATAGTAGATCGGTATTCAAAAACCAGATTTCTTTTCCCAGCGGAGTCGCCAAAATATGTTGACGCGCTTCTGGTCAACATACGAAAGCGCTAGATCACGCGGTCATCGAATTCTCCTCGTCGGAGCTCCTGGATGCAGCCGGTCAAACCGCCTGTAGGGGCCGGTCAGACCGCCTGTAACAGAGGCGCCACAAAAGCCTACGATCGCAACCTCGGGAGGCACCCCGTCGGAGGCTGCAAACCTAGGGTTGTTCTAAGGTCGGCAAGGCAACTTAGAACGTCCTAAAATGTCGTAGAGACAAAGAAGGAAAGCAAAAGGTGTTGGAAAAGCTAGGGTTTAGAGATAAAAAGTAAGACAATAATTTGTACGATTGGGTAGAGGTCCTCAATCGGCCACAACCCTTTATATTTATAGGGTGGAGAGGTACTGCCCCGCAAGGAAGTTCTTGTACAGATCTAAAAACATGGAAAAAATCTAGTTCTACTCAGACTCGGGGACAGGCGGTCAGACCGCCTGGCACATTGCTATATCAGCTACAGGACCCAGCCGGTCTAACCGCATGTACATACGGTCTAGACCAGCTGTCTCAGCCTGATTGGCTTTAAGCCATTTTCTGTCATCAACACCTCCATATTGCAACCTTGGACAACCCTCTACGAATAATTTTTGACTTTAGGAATCAGCTGAATGCGCCCTTTTTCATGGATATTATTTATTCTCATGTGTTGGGCTATCTGGATGGTTCATAATGATGCAATCTTCAGGGATATTCAGCCGTCGCTACAAGGTTGCAAAGATCATTTCAAGAAAGTATTTACCCTAGCTTTGCTTAGAGCAAAGAAAGATCACCCATACCTGATGAGTATATGGATAGAGGATATGATGCAACTTGTTTGAATTTTTTTGTTTCTTTCTTTATTTCTTGATTTCTTCATGTAACTCTACCTTATGTTCTTTAATATAATATATATAATCAGTAGGAGATAACACCTCCTGTTTCTTAAAAAAAAACGAAAAGGTGCCTATACAAACCCAAAAGGTGCCTCTCTATGCAAAAGTGTCTATACAAAATGATGTTTATATAAAAGGGTGTCTACTGATCACTAATTAATTAATTCTAATTAATCCTAACACTCCCCCTTGATCAATTGACTTCTTGCAGGAACCATTAGTTGTTCATCAGTTATCGTTTTGAAGGTTTGGAAAGGAAAAAGTCCTTCTGACCTCCTTGGACATTGGGCCGAGTCTAAGTTTTCTCAGTACACCGCAAAACCGGGTAATCAGCCTCCCTAAAGTTTTGAAACCATACATTTTACCTCCCTTGGCTGGATATAAACAGTTTTGAAGGCGGTTTTGTTTTTTCTTTTTTATTTATTTCGGCTGAAATTTTAAAAAATCATAGTAAATCAAAGGAAAAACATAAAATAGAAACCATACACACATGATTGTGTTATGTGGTTTACTGGTTTATCACTCGGCGAAACCATACACATTCGTGTGATGCTTCATTTAAAGCAACTATTTCAGAATGATTAGTTGAGGTTGACACCAAAGTCTGCTTTGATTACTTTTAGCAAATTTTTGTTCCACCTTGTAGGGATACGAATCAAGTTTGTGACTTACCATTATGGGGATATGATAAATAATCAGCATCGGCATATCCTAATAAAACAGGGTATTACTGTTCCTGTAAAGTAATCCAAGATCTCTTGTGCCATTTAGATATCTAAAAATAGTTCTAATTCCTACCCAATGACGTTTAGTAGGAGCGGCACTGTATCTTGCCAGGAAATTTACTGTGAAAGCAGTATCTGGTCTAATGGTGTTAGCAAGATATATAAGTGCTTTAATGGCACTAAGATATGGAAAGTTCGCACCAAATATTTCTTCTCCTTCCTCATGTGGTCTAAAAGGATCTTTTTCAATATCTAAAGATCGTACAACCAACAGGTGTTTACAGGATATGACTTCTCCATACTGTATTTTTCCAACACCTTCATACTGGTGTACAAATATACCAGATTGTAAATGCTCAAGGTGTAAACCTAAGAAGAATTTGGTCTTTAAATGATGACGTGCTTCATTAATATTAGATTCTTTAAACATGTTGTGATTCCCTTGGGATCTAGTATACTGATACCTTCAGGTACCTTCATGTATATCTCATAATGCAATGACCCATATAAATATGCGGCCACTATGTCCATCAACTGCAAAGATATATGGTTTTGTACTACCAACGCCTATTGGTCTTTGCGTAAAACCTTGTGCTACTAGCCTTGCTTTATATCTCACTATATTTATGGACAAAAACCCTTTTCTATCCCGCAGGGAAGATGAAGATACTAGAAGGTGTCAGCAAGGCAACCAAAAAATACTTTCCTTTTGTAAAGTGAGGCAATCTCTTCTTCAATTGCTATCTTCCACTTATCCCAATCTGAATGCCTTTTGCACTTAGTGATAGACTAAGGTTCCGAATCTATTTGAAGAATACTAGCAATTTGTTCAGAGAAAAATATACCTACAATTGTAATCTACCCTTAATGATTCAGCATGGCTTCCCGAAATGACGAATGTTGGGTCTTCCGATGTTCTAGCCTTAGAGTTTATGTGCATAACTGAGATACATTGTGGATTTTTTATATCCACTTCTAGGTATCTTTCTTTCAACCAAAGGTTGAGTTTTATTAACAGACTTCTCCCCCTGCATCCAAGAGAGCCATCGGTCTCCAAAGCAATTTTTCTTCATAATCTCCAGCACAGCCTTATGCTTAGTCTTATCAAGGGCTTTTCAAAATCAAACTTAAGAATAACAATTTCCTTTTTTGATGTGCGATACAAATGCAAATATTCAAAGTTCCAAGAGAAGCAATCCTGGATGGTTCTAGATGTTATAAAACCATACTAATTTTACCAAAGTTGTGATCACTCTTTGAAGCTGGTTGGCTAATAGCTTGGTTATGATTTTGACTGATATATTCAACAAGGATATAGTTCAAAACTGCGAAACCTGGGCACGTTCACCTACCTTTGGAATCAGGGAGATATAAGAGCCAATTATGCTGTCGAGGCAAACATAACGTCTATAGAATGCATGGCACAAATCATAGAAATCATGCTTTATGATAGGGCAACATTTCTTGACAAATGAGCTATCACATGATCAATTTCATCATGGGTGAATAGCTCCTCTAAAAGTGAAAGATCCACATCTTTTGGGAATAAACTTGACAAGTCAAAAATCATTCTGAAACTCTGAAACTCCCAACCGTTCTTTGTAGGCCTCCCAGAAGATTTCTCCTCTGTCTAACAATTCCATTCTCATGAAAGAATTTGGTCCCAACATCAACAAACCTAACCCATATAACTACACCTCTTTGCTTTCAATGTATTTTCTGCTTTTTCAGCAATGAGACAAGTTTTTCACCCAAGGCTTCCCCAAAATTCCATCCCTGAACAGAATGATCCCTAAAATCCTCCAAGAACTCTAGAAACGACAAAATCAACTTGGAAGAGCACCTATTATTGGGTCCAATTTTGACTTTACATAACCAAAATGTCCGTGAACAATCCCATACTATCCACGTGCAATCCGTATTACATAGTAATTTCACCCAGTGGCAAAACTGAATATTTCCTTGTTTCCTGGCGTCATGAGCGTTGCTCACCCCACACTTCGCGGCATAGAACCCGCTCGACCTCTCTTTGCCGAAGGTATGGAGTTTGTAATCTTGACCTCGCAGATGACGTTTCTTCCTAGCTAATCTTCGTTGTCCCCTTTTCTGGCTCGCCCAACCTTCGCTCCGCTCTTCACGCTCATGTCCACGCCCGCCGAACTTCTGTCACCCAATCTTCATGCTTGGGGGCAAGGCTCCGAACCTTCGGCTTCTGTTCAGTCCAATGCTTCACAACCTTTGGTAGGCTTTCCGCCAACACACCTTAAAAAATGTTGTAATATTGCGTACATAAGTGACATGCTCACAGATTTAGATACAATAAAGTAGATAAATATTCCATGAATTACAAGAATCATTCTCACATATATTACATGTTTACAAATCACATTCATAGATAGAATAATCTCAAGTAGTCGGGTACAACATTTAATGCCATCCATGAATATGTTAAAATTAATAAACATGCCAAGTGAATGAATAAGGCAGATTAAAACAAAGAACATAGAAATTCATTCCATATTTTACTCTCAGATAGCGGGTTGCCATATAAGACGGCCGTCCAACGCCAAGGGTGTTTATATCCTCGACTAGCATCACAGTTCTAGTTATAGAATTCAAATTCCAACCAGTTCTTTATCAAATATCAAATTTCACACGTTCTGAACAGTAGCAATTAAGGCAATAATAGGATCCGGTAGAACAGAACTAGGAAATCAACATCAAGGCTAACTAGAGACAACAACTGGTGGCGCCCAGGGTCCAGTGGTCACCAGAGTCAACACCCAAGGAGACAATGGCAACATCAAGCTCTCAAGTAAACAAACCAATCAACTAGTGATCAAAATGAGACAAAGAACTAGACTATAACTAATGGTTGTTATGCTATAGCCTCATTTCACCGCTAATCATCATCGAGTAATTAATCCACCCAACAATAGTGCAATCACACCCGAGTAAAGAACTAGCAGACAGCACAATTGAAGGCCGAAATGCCAAGATAGGCAACGAGTAACTCATAGCACGTAGATTATCTACGTGGGAAGGCAGTCTCAGCGAACCGGAGTTCTATCCTAGAAAACCAATTCCGCCGCTCACGTACGAGTCTTCGTTGGCTGCAGCTTGACGGAGATACTGAGCCGATGTCGATGCCGATGGGATCATCGAAGGCAGCGACCCGAGAATTAGATGTACACCGCACAGCAACAGGATCAGACACCTGGCCAAGGCGGACACCGAGCAGAACAGAGCTCAATCGAACAACACCACACATGTGACTGCACGGCAATAGTGAGAGGATCACAGGCACCTCCTTCACAGGCGCTCAACAACACACAGCAGCCACTCAATCAAACGGATGCCAGTGACCAGCGGCCGATTGTCTAGAGAGCAGTGAAGCGGTGAATCTGCAGAGCACACTCAGAGAAGGTGAGTGGTAGAAGACTTCTGGAGATCGACCTTGGGTGGCCTTTCATAGCTCCAGGAAGGAAGTGGGCGCGCCTGGGCATGCGCTTAGGCTGCCACACAGGCCCCGAAGGCCGGGCGCATCGTTGCTGCCCCCGCCGCTCATCTTCCTCGATCCATAACCCATGACCACCTCTTCACTGAGGAGTAGGGGGGCATCCGAGGCCATAGAGCATGAGCGGTCGCCACCTCGCCTCGAGCCAGCGCAAGACGCGGGCTTGAGCAGAGGTGCGGGCGTGCGCCTGAGATGCGGTCTCGTTGCCGCCGCCCAGGACCGACATTACAAAATAGATAGTTGGTGCCATAAGACTTAGAAACAACATTAAAAGACACTAATGGTACAAAGATACAACTTAGCAACAACAACCAAAATTTCTCTGCAAGCGCACAGATTTACCATTGTAGCATTTAAACTTGGAGTAAACCAGGTTATCGTATTTAATGCCATGGGAACTCGTGTGAATAACTATATGGCAGCGCTGATGGGCCACACGCGTGATGAGTTGAAGTTCCTAGTGGAAGCTCAAGATGGTGGAGATTTAAGAGAGAGATTGAAAAGGGAAAAAAGTTTGAGTCCCTTTACAATACCTAATGATATTTTTTTGAAAAAAGTATCATTTTTCTAAAAAAGTAACATATTATTTCAAATTTATCAAATATTGCTTAATTTTTTGGATATGTTTTGTTGGATATGTGTCAAATATGTGTATGGTATGGTTACGATTGGATTTGAGTTATAATTTGGTAGGTTGGGATAGAGTTGTAGTCGAAGTTTATATCCCCATACCCATAAATATGAGGGCGCTATAGTTGTAACCGTGAGACAACTTGGCGGCTGGTGTGTGCGGCGGTGTTGCCGTGGTGGTGCCCGGATGCCAGTGCAACAACTATTGATGGGGAGAAGCGCCCGTAGTCATGCCTCGAGTATGTCGGCACATGGGTGAACTTCGTTAAAAAAACATCGTGCCTTGGTGTCATTCTTGTTTCATATGATCTTTTGATTTGGTTCTGTGATCCTGAGTTATTGTTTCCGCTCCTTTATTTTAACAAGTGGTATCAGAGTCATGTTCATGGAGAAGATCCACGTGCAGACACAATGGGTATGTTCCACACTGTGTAGGTTCGCACAAGTCATCTGTGGAGGGACAGGGCAGAAGGTGGGGCACTACGGCGATCAAAAATTCGATCAGTGGTGTTGGACACTTCGGGTGCGTGGCTCAAACCGCCCAATGAGCTACAATCACAGGGATGTGTCCAGATGTGGTGATCAGGTTGATAGCGGCTGGTGGCTACTGTTCCATAGGGGCCTATTAGACGTGATGGCCAAGTTCAACGGTGCGTGTGGAAGATTTCGCAACAAGGGTGACGACTTAGGCTCGCAATCAGATTGACAGGAGGTTGATCGTGATCGGGGTGGCTGTTGTGGGCTCAAGGTGGAGCTACAATGATGGTAGCGAAAGCCATGGATTGTTAGGTTGATGGATATGTCTTGTAGATTTACGATGTTGCATGCTCCGGGATGTGCAATGTGGTCGTAGATGATGATCAGACACGTGCACATGCTGGTGTAGGTGGAGACGTGCATGATATGGAGTTGGAAGGAGCCAATGATCAAGCGGGAAGAAAATTATATGCATGCGTATGTATTCGGGATTCATGCAGGTTGATTATTTTTTCCATGGCTTGAACGGTAGAGGCTTTGTGGGCCTTGACTTCGTGCAGCGATAGGCCACTGTTGGTGGTCACTATCGTAAGGTTTTACCACCAACATTTCTTATGCTTTCAGGTTCACAATGCCCTTAGCATGGTTAGAATCTTTATGTCTAACAAGTTCCACACGTTTTGGTGAATTTGTGAGTGGTGAATTTGTGAGTGAAGGAGCAGACAGGATAAAGCAGAGCCAAATTGGGCTCAATGGCCACACCCACGGGCAATCGGCCATTGGCCACCTCCCTGGCCACGTCATTGATCTAGGACACTAAAACCAAAGACTCAAGGGCCCTGGACCGTGGATTTGAAGTCGGTTAAATCCAATGACCCCAAAGGCTCAACCAAGGATCAAGGGGCCCACTTGCATGCATCCATCAGGCATGATCCGTGTGAAATGCTACCTGGACAGTCATCCAATTGTCCAGAGGAAATGTCGCTGCAACAAAGGGACGAGGATTCATGCAGGTTGATTATTTTTTCCATGCGTATCTATTCCTGATATTACAAATATTTTATAAATAAATGAATATCAAAACTTGTAAATATGGATTCTGCAAGCAGACAGATATTCACCATTGTAGCATTTCAAATTGGTAGTACCCAAGATATCGAATTATTCCCATGGGACAACTATGCATGTTACAAATGATTGTAGCATAATTTATATATAACTCAAGTCATTGAGATTGAGAAGTGAAAAGACAGGGGTAAGTCATGATAAATAAATGTCACAAGATTATGCATAACTTACGATAAATAGACATACTCGCTTTTAGCCATCTCATAAAGAATAAGTCTAATCATTAGAATTGTCATAGGAACAGTCTAGGAAATGTCTTTAATATTTACCAAGTTAGTTGAAGTTATATAAGTTATATGATTAAATTAATGTTGTAGACAAATATCATGTGGAGTATAGCCAGTCCAAATACATAGCCCAAATATCTATAAGGCTCCTACTCCAAAATCTAGCAGGGTGGAATTCAAGGACAACTAGTTCTATCACAACCTATTGTCTTCCTGTCATTACTGGTAGAAATCAAACATATCTAGGGGAATCCAAATTATCCAAGCACCACGCTTGCATATATAAAAAACTGATCTAATCTCTCCAGGACTCCTACCCTACAGATAGACGCGCTAAAGGCTAGAAAAAGCATAAAGCACCCCAGAACTTAACATTTCCATAGATGATTAACTCTTTCATCATCCTTACATTACTCATGATAGCACACAATACGAAGAAACATACTATAAATAAAGCATAAACTTCATGCAATAACTCTGAATACTTGATAAGGATCTTACTAATAATATACAAAACCATATCTAAGATCGAAGATGAACTCCAAACTGAAGATGTTCTTGATCATAATGAAGAACTAGAACTAACTCCTTTAATTCTAATGTTTATAACTCTAATTAGAGCCTAAGAGATGGTAATTGTGGTGGTCTTGATCCCAGCTAGAAGTTCTTAGTTGATTGAATTGTGAAACTGTTGAAATGAATCCTTAGAGGGTCTGCCTCTGCTTATATAGGCCACCAAGTTTGGTGCGAATGCCTCCGTGGGGCTGGCCGGTCCGTGGTCCCAGACAGTCCCCAGGCTTCGTCTTCTGGCCACCGCCTTCACATGGTGGGCCGTGGGTTGCACTCTTAGGCCTTTTCCGTTGATAATAGCTTCTGTTGGACTTGAGTATTTCCATTATGGAATATTCTTTATCCTTTTATGCTCTTTTCCATCAATTTCCACCTTGGGTTTATGAAATCATACAAAGACAAAATACAAGTGGAACTCGTCTATCTTAATCAAAATATAATAGTAAAGTAGTATTTTTCTTGAGATGTTGATGGCAATATTTAGCATTTAAGGATAGTAAACACGCTCTATGTGCGCTTGCGGATTTGTTAGACTAAGGAGTGCCAACAAGCTTTTCTAGCATTGCCGGGGAACGATAGCAACACTAGTGTAGGATTTTTCTTGCTGTAGAACTTACCCCATAACCATATACCACTTGGAGTTTTCTCCTATTTATCCGGCGGCTCCATCTCACGAGTATTTGGAACTACTATCATCTTTTCACCCCATTTTATCTGCTGGCTACAAGATCCGTCCCAGTCTAGTTGACATGGTTCGTGCACAGTCCTGTCTTCATAAACTCGCCGGGATGAACCAAGACACAGTCAGGTGAAAGATTTTCCCATTCTTTGGTGGGGAATGCTAAATCTTGGTACAACCAGTGCGCAAGTGGAGTTGGTGGAGACTGGATTAAACTGAATGATGAGTTCTGCTTGTTCTTTTATCCTGTGTCCAAGATCTCAAAGTCGAATTGGTGACATATCAACAAGGTAATGAGTCACTTGCGCGACGTGGGAGACATTCATACAGTTGGTCAATTCAGGGCCACCACATGTTATTCTAGAGGAAATGCTCGTGCAACACTTTGTTAGTGCATTGAAACCGGAAAGTGCCTGTTTTCTAAACACCATAGATGAAGTGTTCGAACAAGAGTCCTCAGACCAAGAGAACACCTTTGACGAACTGCCACAATATGTCCACGACCCCTTCTCAGAAGAAGAGTACTTGGAGATCGGCAATACATCGTGTATGCCGATTGAATGCATGTGCGCATGCTCTCGGTCTAAGGCATTCATTCCTGAAGCTACACCATAGATTGAGGGTCAATCTGCGATCCTGAGCAAGGAATGGATGGAGGAAACCGAAAATTGTGAGAAAATGATCAGCATTTACCACAGCTTTAAGGTCCTCCACTGCGCTATTGATCGAGGGAACTGACACACAGGAGGCCACCTACGATCCAGAGATCGGGGTCAACATCTCAGTCTAGTACCCCGGCTTCGCACGCGGCACGAGATGAACCCTAGTCCTTCTCTCATAAGAACCTAAAGTAGATCAACGGCCAGGTGTTGGAATGCAAGGGAATCATCAGAGTTGTTCCCGTCTACATGGCTCACAACAAGGTGTTCCTGGATTTCAACATCTTTGATATCCACGAAGGTGAACGATATCTTCTTGATTGGTCAGCCAATAGAATATCTTGTCAACCCCAATTGGCAAAGAGAAAGTCCCAGTCAGTTTCGTATGATCGCACAATACTAGCACAGAGGCTAGACCAAAAACAAACCTAGTTTATGAAGCCATGAGCATAACCGCAGAGGTGACCAAGCAGCCCATTCCGGCTCAAGATGGTCACCATTTCATCTGAGAGGCGGAACCGGATGACCATATCCAGCTCAGCGAGGAGGAAAGACTACAACACCCCCATCCTAAGCTAAAGTCGTTGCCGCCTGGATTCAAATATGTGTTTCTCCACAACAATCAAAGCACGCCAGTCCTGATTAGTGACAAGGTGACAGAGAACGAGACTAAACAACTTATCGCAGTCTTAGAGAGGCACCCGTCTGTCTTTGTGTACTCTCTACAAGAGTTGAAGGGGATCAACCCTAGCTTATGCGCACATCCCATACCTACGGAACCGGACCATACGCCTTCTAGAGAACATTGAAGACGGTTGAATGACATGAGGAGGGAGGTAGTTGAGAAAGAGATGTTGAAATTGTGACATGCGGGTATAATCTACCCAGTGCAAGACATTGAGTGGGTCAGCCCCGTTCAAGTTGTGCCAAAGAAGGGCGGAATGACAGTGGCTTCCACTAATTCTTCTGCTACCTTGATGGCTACTCTGGGTATAACCCAATTCATATTCATCCGGATGATCGGAGCAGGACTACCTTCACCTGCCCCTGATGACTAGGGTCGATTATTCAGAGCATTTGAAGGTAAGGTAATTTCCCATGCAACTGACTTATGTAGTGGCAACACCTAACTCTCTCTATATTTAGCTCCGTAAGGTTAACCATTACACCTAACAACCTAGTTAAATGTAATTGGGACGGCAGCAAACAATGTTGTTTTTGTCACAAATATGAAACAAATCAACATCTCTTTTTTTGAGTGTTGGTTTGCTCGTATGTTGTGGGCCGGTGTTCATGCGGCTTGTGGTTTTTCGCAGCCAGGGGCGAAGCTCAGTATATCACCGTGGGTGCAGCTGCACCCCCTGGAAAAACAATTTTAGTTTGAACCACCTCATTTCAACCCTATGTAGCAGCCCCCAGCAGCCCGATGGCCCACGCAAAGTAAAAAAGGAAAAATAAAAGACATCATCAAAGATAATTCTATGGCATTTGATTGGTCCAATAGGCACGGTTAGTTTATTTCCATCACCATGGTTGCGTGTCAGGCTGAGGCAGCGCAATAGGCAATAAACATGGATCCATCTGCAATTTCTGTTGTTTCTCCACAAGTACGGGATGCCAGCCGATGGATGCAGGGAGGCTGTAGCTAATACATTGGTTAATTGTCTATCAACTAATTCTGTGAGGTTTCTAGCAAATCTGCTAAATTATTAACGATTGTTATTTTCATATTATATTTGGTTGGACTTTCAATTTTGTGTTTTAGGGAACTGAAGTAAAATTTCAAATAACAGAATGAGCTCAATTTTCGAAATGCTAACATTCTTCAGTACTCCCCCTTTTCAAAATAGAATTTGTTTGACTTTTTTACCCTAACTTTGATCACTTGTCTTATTCAAAAAAATTCTGCAAACATGGTTAAATTTAATTTATTTATGAAGTCTTTCCATTAAAAAAGCAAGTCAACAAAAATGTGATATTATGCACAATTTTTTGAATAAGATGAGTGGTAAAACTTAGATAAAAAAAGTCAAACGAATTCTATTTTGAAACGGAAGGAGTAGATGGCTACACTAAGTCAGTAACCAATACGTTTAGTGTACCTCCATTTGTATATACATTTCATCTCTTTACTCCTTGTGCACTATTGAATAAATGATTATATTTAATAAATTTAATAAATTATGTTTAAAAGCATCATCTACATTGGCAATGGCGCTTATACTTGTGATAAACCCACGCACCCCCTCTATTTCGCTCTAGCTTCGCCACTGTTCGCAGCCTCGCAGCGTGCAAACATATTTGGCACTTGGCTGATGAGGATTAGTAGAGATCTAAGACCCTTAGTTTTATTTGGAGCAGCGGCAACATGTTGTTCCTTGTGGTTGACTAGGAATGCTATGGTTTTTTAAAACAAACTATCTTCTTTTTTGCAGGTTGTAATCTCAATTACCCATTGGCTCCGTACATGGGCTATTCTTTATACGTCTATTTACCACAGCTTCATTGTGCAGGCATCTCAATTTTGGTGCAGGTGGGCAAGGGATTTTACCCAGGCATATGAGTGGCAGTATAGTCTTTGGATTGACGATCATTAGTGTGCTTGCTCTTTTTTTTCATCTTTTGTAAGTTTGTGTGTTGTGCAGGCATAGGCCGCGAGATTTCAAGTTCGGTGGTGTCACCTTGATGTAACATTCTTGAAATTAATAAACTTCTCATTTCGAAAAAAATAATGTCAATACATATTATGGTAATTGGGTTACTATAACACAAATATTTTACCATAATGTTATAGTAAATCACATAATAAAAAGTTATTGTATTCTCGTAAATTAGCATAATAATTATGGTAACTCAAAGTGGCTACAGAATCAATTATTTTGTAGCCAGCTATAGAGCAGTAGTTTGATGCTAGCAAGTCGAAACAACACACCAGAAACTTTGTATTGGGTATTGTAGCATAATGGTTCACAAATCATATAAAGCAGCCGACATCAGGCACACAATCAGCAGCTAGCATTAATTGGTTCATCAGCAGAGCAAAGCAACATGATCAAACTCAGTGCAGCCTCTCACGCACACACGCGCGATATTGCTTCTTATTTGCTACCCCGTCTCCAACAGGGAGCAGATCAAACAAACTAAACACACAGACACACCACAGATGCATGCAGCTGGTGGATAGCAGGCACACCGAACCAGGAGCCACCTGAGACCCGTACTCTGCACAGCAAACTCAACAGAAGACGAGCGTGAATGGAACACAACATCGACAATCCATCATATACATCGCAGCAGACGGTCGGCAGCTGTAGACAGACAGGATTCACCTAGGCAATGCGAGAAGCAGGGAGTTGCAAACGGTGAGTACCAGAACTATAACACAGATATATAGAAAAATAACATTATATATATCATCACAATGTGGCGAGAGCATGAACGTAGGCACTTATTACCTGAGGACTGTGCCCCTGAGGAGGCGCTTCTTCCTGTAGTAGCGCGAGTGGACGGGCGGCTCGAAGAGGCTGGGGTGGTGGTCAGGGCCGTCCCACTCCAGTGCGTCCCACACGTCTTTCTCGATCTCGACTATTGGTTTCTTGGCGCCTGGCTTGCGCCCTGCCAATGACGGGAGCCGGCGCAGGCCAAAGCAGCCCCGAACCCTGGTGGTCTCCAGAGCTGGCGCCAGCATCTTGAACTCGCTGATCTGCCGCAGACTCGGCAGGTAATGCAGGTGTATGGTGTTCAGCTTTGGGGACAGCATGCCATGGGCTGCTCTGTCTTCTGGGTTCTCTGATCCGTCCAAAACGAAGATGTGCCTGAGACTGCTGCAGTGGTTGACGTGGATGGTCTTCAGTCTGGGACAAGAGCCGGCATCCTGCACTGGCAATACGAACTGGAGTCTTGGGCAGGAGTACAGGTGCAGGTGCTGCAGATTTTGGTATGGTTCTGAAAAACCACCATTGCTCCGTATGCACCGAGCCATGGGGAGATCCGATGCCCAGACAGTCTCAAGCTGCATAAAACAGGACGACAAAGGAGGGAATACGGTCTCCATGTTGGGACATCTCTCCACGCGGCACCACCTGAGGATATTCCAACCAGAACTAGGCAAGCTAGACTTGAGCGAGGCATCATGCAGATGTAGGGATTTGGCATGACTACTTATCATGGAACCTAAATTTCCACTTCCATCTCTTGACAATTCACTCTCAATGCTGTTGGCTCCCTCACTAATCTCGATGTGGCGATCCAATCGTTGGGTCGGAGGCTGCAGGACAGCCGCAAACATGGTGCCACCAATCTTGGCAAGTAGTACATCACCATACTGGCTCGCTAGAACACTGTGAGTCAATTGATTACTGGGTTCAATCGTGCCCTCAATGGTTGCTTCAAGTGGTAGAATCCCAACATACTCAGTTGAAGATGTTATATGAATATTGTAGTACACATCCTCTGTATGGTACAAATAACTCTGTAATGACCTAGCAAGCCTTGCGTCCGCAAAAATAGCATGCAACTGCGAGCAGCGGTCTTTATGCTGGGAAAGGAGTGGCCTAGCAAATCCAGGTGTTCGTCCAGGCCGTGTGTCAATGCACAGCAACTCGATATTTAGCTGTTCATCATATGAGCCCCATCTTATTGCACGAAGCTGCTCACAACCCAGCAGAAAGACTCGCTTGAGACTTGGACAATCGACCACCATAGATCCAAAGTCGAGTAGTTTAACTGCACTTCCTGAGAGGTTCAGCTCCTCAAGATTGGGCAACCCACGTAGAAACAACTTCTCCAACTTCTTGCATCCTTCTAGAGATATCTTGGATGTTTTGATTGTTTCATCCATCTTATTTGCATCAGATGCACGCTTTGGGCGGGAACTTTCTGCAGGCAGTCCAACTATAGATTTCCAACGTAACGCTGGTCCATAGCCATCAAAGCTAAATGACCTAAGCGAGGAAGCAAGCTTATCAGGCAAAACCACATTTTCTAGTCCTGCACAACCATCTAGCACAAGCACTTCAAGGCTGCTCGACGTTGATAGGCTTGCTGGAAGACTGTTCATGTCTTTGTTACCAGATAAATCAAGTATTTCCAGTTTGGTCTCATCAGCAAATGAGTTAGTGCAGTAACCTGCAGATGTCTTTACTTCATGACTAGGGTTGATTATTCGGAGCTTTTGAAGGTCAGGTAATTTCCCCTGCAACTGACTTATGTATTGCCAACACCTAACTCCCTCTATATTTAGCTCCGTAAGGTTAGCCATTAGATCTAGTTTTCTTCCCCATAATATCTCATTCCATTCTGTGTAACGAATATCAAGCACCCATAAGTTATGGAAGCATTTCCACTCTGCGGAGTTCCTTCCTTCACTTGTGTTTTCATGGGTGCACCGATCCAATCCAAGAAATCTCAATCTGGGGCACTGATGAAGGAAAGGAGGTTCCACAAAATTAAAGGCACAATAAGACAGAGTTAGGACTGCAAGGTTACTGCCATGTTCAAACAATTTATTTGGTAATCCTTGTGGGCTATTAGACTTCTCTAATGCTACAAATAAAGATGACACGTCCAACAGGCTAGTTTGTAACACATCATATTGTAGCATCAGTTTCTTGGAGGAGACAGAGATCCAACGATAAGGACCACACTTTTCGAGGATAACATTGTCTTTGACTACCAAAAATGGAAATTCTTTTTGTTTCATGAGCACTTCAAAAATCTCATCAAGCAGAGAACCATCACACTCCCAACGTATTTCCTGATATAGCACGTTGATCATCTCCTTTGTCATACCCCTATTGAGAATTCCATTGCATATCCAGTAGTTGGAAGCATGAGCGGCCACCCAATCATATTGGACCCGTGGAAACTATAATGCTGGAACAACTCATGAAGACAACAATCTGTGACCACTTTCGTGTCGATGCCTTGCATACATGGATTGCGGGCAACAATGGTAGCAGCTAGTTCACGCATCACTGCAACAAATTGTGAACTTTTCAACTGCCTGGTATTATCAGGGTTCCACTCCCATGCAAGGAATCTTTTGGTATATCTTAGCTTGCTTACTATTGGATTGGCACAGTTCGGGCGATGAATGGTCAGAAATCTATTGAATGTCCATATCATCATGTTGCTATCAAATTCCGTCAAAATAACACCAAACCTACTTAAATCTACTTCATCATCACTTCCATTTAGAAAAATCATCATAAAACTCCTATCCCTAGGCGTTTGGGAGATTATTTTTGCAACATGTTTTATCACATCCCTAGAGCTCTGGTCCTCTCCAGTGAAGTCATCTTCCTCATCCTGCTTCTCAAACAATGCCATGACCTCATCTTCATGTTTTAGCACCTCTGCAATTTTTCTCTGCATGTCCCTTTTACTTTTCCACACAGAACAATCTATGTACATTGTTATGTCAAAGCATAATTCCAGGAAGAGCCCTTTTAGACAGGAGTTCTTGTGCTATAGATTTAAGGACCGGGGCTGTCCCGAAGCCACTCCAGTAACTCCCAAAATAGATGATATTTTGTTCTTTCAAATTCTCAACTATGAAAAGTATAAATTCTTTGGCTCCTTCAACACTCGTCCTTTCATACCCCTGAATGAGATTAACAAATAGGGAACGTGAGGGTACAATAATTTTCTATATATGAAAGCTCTCAGCCTCTCAGGGGATGCACGAACAAGAGTCAACAAATATTGGCACATACTCCTTCGGTCCCAAATTATAAGTTATTTGACTTTTTTAACCCTATTTTGATCACTCGTCTTATTCAAAAACATTATGCAAATATAGTCAAATTTATGTCATTCTTAAAATTCTTTTATTACTAAAGCTAGCTATAATAAAAAATATGATATTTTATAAAAAAATTAAATAAGATGAGTGGTCAAAGTTGGGGTTCAAAAAAGCCAAACGACTTAAAAAAACAGTCAGATGACTTACACTGGGAGCTTGAAACAACATGCATTTTCTAGTTGACAATTCTCATTCGAGCACAAGCAATGAATTGATAGTTATCCCCTGCGTAGAGGGTTCAGCTCAACAGCGTGATTTTATAGTATGAATACACAACAAAATGATGAGATAATTTGTAGAAACATCACGAGGATAGCCTGGTGATCAAACAATAGTTCGACTACATTATGTCTACCGGCCAAGCGAAATGGCAAGGCCATCCCAAATAAGCTAGATCAAGTGATATACTTTTGAATGCGAAACACACATCATGCAACACTTGCTAGATCAAGTGTGGTACATCAATATATAACAAAAGTAGTTGATACAAAACACACATGCATGCAACAGTTAATATACTTTTGAATGCAAACTATATAATATTATGTACGTTCTGCTCCATGATGAAATTTCCCTCTGCTATATACACCTGTTTGACTTTTAGTTTTAAGTCATCACTGAAAATCATTGTTTGATAGTTTCATCTCATAATATGACTGATTTATTTCTTGGATCTGATTATTTCCTATAATATAGCATAACATAGAGTATTACCTCTACTTCCATTGTGAGATGTATTTCCTCAGTCGTAGATCCACAGACTGGAAAGACACAGCCGACCGATTATGGATCTAACCCATTATATTCAAAACTTCACCAATTGAAACAGTTGGAGTTGTCGTCAACTCCTGCATCACAACGAACATGTAAGTGCTACACATGCGTGCAACGATGTTGTTAATTTAATACTGCAGGGAATAGTAGTACTTCTTCTAGGAAGTAAATAAATGCAAAAGCTAGATGGTGAATCGATCGGAGCAGCCGATCAACCTACCCAGCCGAGATGGATAAGCACCCTCACGTCCGCCGAAGGAAGCCAGAACAAATCAACCGTCGATCTAACCCGTCAATTCAAAGCCAGAAGCAGAATAGCAACTGCTAGAAGAGTGTATGAGCCGCTCGCCCTCTGTTCCACTCAGAATAGTAGCGATTGCTAGGTAACCTTTGATTACATGTGATGATAACCTATTTCCCTTCTTTTTACAACTTACACATAGCAACATAAAAAGGAAAGGACAAGTTAGGTTCATTGTTTTTAAGTGAGGCTTTGCTAGAGCCTACTCAGTGATGAAACTCAGCTCTAAGCCAAATTTTAGTTTTTTCTGAGACATACATTAATTATTAAAATTGTTTCAATTTTTATAAGCTAGAAACAAGATCAACTCCAACAAAAGTAACTAAATGTTTATGTCCATGATCTTTGTACCAGAGATTAGTGGTGGGCCACTGCGTTCACGTGGTGGGCCATGGGTTGGATCTTTGAGCCTTCTATATTGACAAAAGCCTATGTTGGACTTGAATTACGAGCCTCTCTATTTTCTTGAGCATTGCTAGGATGGAATATTCTTTATTCTTTTATGCTCTTTTTCACCAATTTCCTCTCTTGGTTCCTGAAATCATACAAAGAAAAGATACAAGTGGAACCAAGTCATACCAAACAAAATATGATAGTAAAGTAGTGTTTTTCTTGATATATTGACAGGAATATTTATTTAGGACCGTCAACAGAGTCCTGCTCCGGTGGAGAGGAAAAAAATTCGTAGGCTCACCTACAGGTATTTGAGGACAATTGTTCTCTCCTCACCATACACAGAATGAATCAAGACACACTACGGTGGAAACCTTTTCCATTCTTGGGATTGGCTGAAATTGAAGGATGAATTCTGCTTGTTCATCTACCCTATTGAGAAAGTACGCAAGCTGCATGTACAAATATTGACATATCAACAAGGCATTGAGTCACTTGACGCAACGTGGGAAAGATTTATGCAGATGATTAACTCTAGGCCACCTCATGGTATCCCGGAGGAAATGCTGATGCAATACTTTGTTGGCAGTTTAAAACCAGATAGCTCGTTCTTCATGAACACAGCTTCTGAGGGGTCTCTTTATAAGATCGTTGCCGAAGTCCAATAGATTTCTTTTGGAAAGGATGCTGACATGTTTGATGATCCCCTCACAGAGTAGCCCACTGTGAAGCAACAGATTAGTATTCTGAAAGTTGTAGCCTATCCACCTCCACCAATTATTGAGGAAATAACCGAACCACCCAAGTCCTCAGATCAAGAGCCCTCTTCACAGACCATCGAGCTTGCCAATTGAAGAAATGCCACTGTTCATCTCACCCCTCTTCACAGAGCATCGAGCTTGCCAATGGAGCAGTTGCGCATTGCCTCAAGACTGGAGGCATTCATTCCAGAAGATACAGCACATATCAAGGATCTTTCTGTGATCATGACCAAGGAATGGACAGAGGAACCAGAGCTCAGTGATACAGCTATCTAGCTCTACAATGAGTTTATTACACTACTATACTCTATTGGGTATGCTAAACCATAAGAGGTCGTCTTGGCTGTGACCATTGCGCCGGAAGAACCCCTGCCCTTCTCCCATAAGGGCAAGTACATTGCTACATGTCAGTGGTCTTATAGGTCATATCATGCATGTCCACGTAGAATTTTTATGAGGTGGCGGTGAGAGAGGGAGGAGAGAGAACCAGGTCGTTGTTTCGCAAGGCAACTGTTGTACAAGTTGTTGTTGCCATGCAACTCACAATATTTCCTTTTTCTATGCACTAATTAAGTATTATGAATTTATTATGGGATAACATATAAGACAACTATTGGCAATCCTTAACTACTATATTTAACCGTCAACATTTATCGGGGACAACAACCAAACTTAGTGATAAGAGTTTATTACTAATCATTTCTACAAAGTTTTGCTGAATTGTTGATTATAGGAAGGTACACTTGAAGATGGAAGAAAAATATACTTAGGGGCCCAAGAACATGCACGTCTGGGAATCTAGGAAACCACAACGATGGCTAAAAACCCAAGATGGACCATAAGGGTGATGTCGATGACCAGAACCAAAAGAAGGTCTCGTCATCTGCTTTCCAATGCATCATAGAATACCTCAATCGGACGCCACACGAGGAAGATATTGCCATTTTGGTGCAAGGCTATCGGTTGAATCCATTATCCATGTCGGCAAGGATTCATAGTTCGGAGATGAAGCCGGCACATATGGATCTAGCATAAATATGTCCTCATCACTTTTGGCAACTGCTTCAGCCATGGGCCTACAACTCAGAAGAAAACCAACGCAATTCGGCCGCCACAGGTAGAATTGGCAATAGAAACCCACAAGTGACCTACTGGCCAAAGTTGGGACCGAATGGGCCCAACAAGGGACCAACCGGTCCCATGGCCCGACCGGACCACCGCCGACACCATTTCGGCCCAGTCTTTTGGGAGGTGGTGCTATGTCGGATCATTAGGTTGGTAACACTTATGCCACCGACTTTGGAGCCCCGAAACCGAACCTGGAGGCCTATACAAGCAACCTAGACCCCACTCCTTTAGATCATTCGGCTTCGGATCAAGACAAAGGCACCAGGGGAGAAGGGATGTAGAGGGGGACACCAAATAATCATTAGAGTAGGGAGTGCGCTTAGAAGAGATATTAGAGATAGATTAGAAGGAAGATCCATTGATGGATTATTTCTTCATACCAGTGATCCTTCTTCAATCTTTTAAGTACTTCATTAATATATTCATGGCTAATATGCTATCATTTATTATTTCTTTGCGGGATCATCGTAATTTACTCTCGGTGAAGGGCCCCTATCACTTTAGAGTAAGTAGTCGGTGGCATAGGTGTGGTGCCTATGCCTTAGATTACTTTTGATTGCCTCATTCATCTCCAGAATTGTGGGGTAGGCAGGTCGGAAATGATAGCCATGCTTGTCTGTCATGTCTTTTGGGCGTAGACTTGTGAGCTCCCTACTGCAGGAGAGCGGCGTAGAGCTAATAGCCGGAGGTTCTTGGCAGACCAAGATCAGACCGGTGCCGCTCGTAGACAATACCAAAACTAAGTCCATCTTAGCCACGACATTCCTTAGAAATACACTCCATAGACCAATCTCTTTCCTCTATCTTTTAGGGTATTCCAGTTAGAAGACAGTTATACCTCTCTTCCCTGTGGAAATACGCTACCCTTGAATACTCACGGGTGAAGTGCTACAATGATATTTCTATGCTCTTGCGGATTATTCTGTAAGACTTCAGAAACTTCAACAACAACCCATTGTATGAGTTACCTATTATATTGCCTCAATTGACATGGCAATGCATGATATCGCCTATTACACTACACCAATGTGATATCTCTGAAGGTGATACATTTTTCTTGATCGGTCAGCCAATAGAACCACATGCCAACCCATTGGAGACCGAGCTGCCGTCTAGCTCAGAATTGGCAAAGAAAAGATCTCGGTCAGCTTACTGGTTGCAGTAAACATCATAGCAGAAGCAGGACAAGAACAAGACCTACTAGATGGGGCAATAGGCATAACATTAGAAGAATTTGATCAACCAGTCTCAGATGAAGTAGGCCAACATTTCACCGTGGAGATAGAACCAAGCGATGTTTTGAGCATAAGAAGGAGGAGACACCACAACCTCCCCTTCCAAAACTAAAACCATTGCCTCCTGGATCGAATTATGTCTTCCTCCCCAATAGCCGAAGCACGCCAATTGTCATTAGCGACAAGCTATCAGAGAGTGAAACTGGGCATCTCGTGGCACTTTTGAAGAAGTTTCAGTCTGTTTTTCTATATTCTCTCAAAGATTTGAAGGGGGATCAGCACCAACTTATGCACCCATTGCATCGCTATGGAACCGAACCATAGAGCGTCAAGAGAACATCAAAGACATATGAATGATGCAATGGGAGACGTGGTAAAGAAAGAGGTGCCGAAACTCCTACACGCGGAGTTATCTACCCCATGCAATATAGTGAATGGGTTAGTCTTGTTTAAGTGGTTTCCAAGAAGGGAGGAATGACTGTTGTCCAAAATGAGAAGAATGAACTTATACCCTAGAGGACAATTACCAGATGGAGGATGTGCATCAACTACAAGATGCTCAACAAAGCTACCCGGAAAGATCACTTTCCTCTCCCTTCATTGTTGAAATGCTTGAAATGTTAGCCAAGCACTCATTCTTTTGTTAGCTTGACGGCTACTCTCGTTATCACAAAATTCCCATCCATCCCGATGACCAGAGTAACACCACTTTTACCTTCCCATACGACACATTTGCCTATAGGCAGATGTCATTTGGTCTTTGCAATGCACCCGCCTTTTTCCACAGGTGTATGATGGTGATCTTCTCTGACTTCATCGAGAAAATTATGGAAATCTTCATGGATGACTTCTCGTGTATGGAAAGATCTACGACGAATGCCCTGAGAACCTTGAAAACGTACTTAAGAGATGTAAAGAGACTTCAAGACGCATCCAACGGTGTAGAACACCCCTGGTGAATCTTCTTGGATTGGTACCGAATTCACTAACAGCTTGCAAGTCAAAATCTGCAATACAACACACCACCTTCAAGTTGCTCTTCTGTGAGTGTTGAGGAGCTTACTCATACCTTGCATATCCTTTACACCTGAGAACAAGTAATGCACTAATATTAGGTAGTAAATAATTCTTAGTAGTTGCATGTTCATAATCAACAAGAAACGAGTTCACCTCATGTTGCAGCCATTGCATTCTCGCCCGAGTCATTGGTCCTTTGTTGATCTTACTATCTTGTTCAGCACAAGGTTGTCCATTGGGGATGTCCTCAACTGGAAGTGTCTGAGCGATTTGGGAGTAGACCACCACATTGCGACACCATACCATCCCCAAACAAGTGGTAAAGCAGAAATGTCCAATAGACAAATCAAGAACATAGTGCAGAAAAAATAGTTGATGCTATGGGGAAGGGATGGAAGAGCAAGCTACCAGAGGCACTATGGGCTTATCGAACGGCATTTAAAACGCCAATCGGAATGACCCCATACCAACTGGTATATGGCAAGACATGCCATTTGCCGGTTGAGCTTGGATTCAAGTCCCATTGGGTAATCAATATGTGGAACATGGACCCCCAATCAGCTGGAGTAAAAAAGACAAGTTCAGCTCGCTCAATTGGATGAATCGAGGGAGAAGGCCCACCACAGGTCCAAGCTCTATAAGGAGCGAACAAAGTGATGGCACGACAAGCGAATTAAAATCAAACAATTTAAAGTGGGAGAATTTAATTCTTATTTTAGATTATTTGGTCATGGTAAGGTTATAAGCAAGTAAGAAGGACCTTTCCTAGTTTTAAACGCTACTGACCATGGCGCTATCGCCCTCTAGTGCGATGACAGGGATTTGTACAAGGCCAATTGCCAAAATGAATGAAAATATTCCTTGAGCCCAACATGCCGGAACTCGTAGAAACGGATGTCTACAAGTTGTCCACAATAGAGCACTAGTCCATGGTCTTGGCAAGACCCAAACTATGCCTTTATCTTAGAATAGGTTCCCTTTCCTTTTCATTTTCTTCATCAGGTAGCCCAATTTCCACCTCACCAGCACCTAGGAAAGAGAGAGAATAGAGTCCGAGGAGATCCATAGCGAAACCTGGAAAGGACCAGTCTGGCTGGCCTAGCCCACATCTGGCTGGCCAGGGACACATCCGGCTGGCCCAAAACTAGTCCGGCCGGCCAGCCATGCCTTCTGCCTGTTTTTTATTGTCTAAAATTCAAACTGACGCTCCCCAGATATTTTCAACCAGTGCATGGATGATGGGTCTGAATGGCCTATTTTAAAAAGTGAGGAAGCCCCTCTTTCTTCCTCACATCCACTACTACACAAATCATTTGTAATGACCCTTCTCTTTTTCCAGTAATAACGGGCACCCGAAAAAACGTCATTGCAGTGCATTGTTGCTGATGTCATCGGTGTAGCGTCATTGCTGTGACCACAACAATAATGGGCAACTATGACGTCATCATCGCATCCGTTATTATAAATAGATGGTTCACAATAATAACAGACGACGCTGACATCATCATTGTCCGTTATTACAAATACCATCTTTAATAATGGTATCACTGCTGACATCGTCATGGACCGTTATTACAAATACAATCTTTAATAACGGATGCGGCTGATGTCATCACCGTCCGTTATTAAAAATCGAGGCTAGGGCTAACTTTAGAGGTGGCGTCACCTGTACGTTACTAAAAATGCACAAACGAGAGGTGACGTCATGCGTCCGTTATTACAAACCATTTTCAATGACGGTGAGATGTTGACGTCACTACGTCCGTTATTAAAAATCAAGCACTAGATTTATCAAATTTAAAATTTGATTTTTTGTTTAACGACCTCGGATGGAGAAAATGAGAAAATAAGATTTATTGATTTTGAAAAGTTACGAAACTTTATAGTTAATAAGTTTTTTATTTAAAATCATCTAGTCGACGAAAACTAAGATTGAAAGAGTTCAAATTTGAAATTCAAATTTTGTAAATGATCTCGGGTGGAGAAACTATGAACATGAAAGTTTTATATCTCGAAACATTATGAAACTTTTTTTTTGATAAGTTTTTAATTTGAATTCGTTTAGACCCTCAAACAAATGATTTACACTCGGGTGAGTATAATATGTGGGGAAAGAAAATTGATAGTAAACACAAGTGAGTGTGTGGTGTAGTGGTAGAAGGGGTTGTGTGTGAGGGAGAGGTCATGGGTTTGAATCCCGGTACCGTCAAGTTGTGAATTTCATTGTAAATGTGATTGGTGGGGTGAGGGGATGGTGGTGGCTGACCGGTGGGGGCCTCCCCGGATTAAATATATTTTTTTTACTATTTTTTTTGGTGCATTTTGGCGTTATTGAAAATGGGTACTACAATAACGCACATGATGACGTCATCCGCCCGTTATTACAGTGATGACGTCATATGTCAGTCATTACAGTGGCTATTTCTAATGACGGGCGTGATGACATCATCCTGCCCGTCATTGCAGTTGCTATTTCTAATAACAGACGCATTGACCATCATTGCAGTAGCACCACTGCAATGGTGACAACTTAATAACGGACAGGACTCCCGTCATTATAGTGTCATTTTGCCCGTCATTACAGTGCTCGATTGTAGTAGTGATCCCCACCACAAATTTTCCTCTCGCGAATTCATTCGTTCACTGCCCAAGCCATAGCTAGCCCTAGCAAATCCAAAGACCTAAAGTCAGCCTCCAACATCCAGGGCTCTCCCTACTCACCATCCAAACCCGTCGCAAGTGTTGCCTCCTCGAGCAATCTTTAGATCGTAGAAGAGGTGGCTTTCGTGCAAGTTGTCGCCTCGCGACCAACCGGCCAAAGGGCGAGCAGCCCCCCAGGCGAGATCAGTTCAGGCCGGCCAGTCTCCCCCTGCACTGCTCCGATCCAGGCCACGCGCAGGCGATGGTGAAGGAGGAACACCCTTTCGCAAAGGGGAAGGCGCTAGTGGGGCTGATTGTGGGACTTTTGTCCCCTTAGAAGGTCATATCCAAGAAAGTGATGATATCTCCGTCCAGCAACCGGGTGCTCATGGGCACAACTCAGGCCAAGTCCCCAAGTTACTCGCCAAGCAGTTCGCCTAGGTCGCCGAGCCCTTGCCGATTTCGTCCAGGGCCGGGCATTAGGAATGTGCTCCAACCCCCACTGAAGAACATGATGGATTCCATGGAATCCAGTTCTGCTGTGGTGCATCGCCATCCTTCGCCTCTGCCCATCCGTGCTTCACCTAGAGTCATGGAATGGACGGAACGACGACAAACCAAATGATGAAAGTGATGAAGTTAAAACTCGAAGGAAGCAAATTGCTGCGCTCCAACTTAGGCTAAACAATATGGATGAGCGTGTGGTAGAAACAGAGATCGCTCAGATGGAAACGGAGGACGACATGCAAACCGTTCACAAAACAATGACTGCCAAATTCAAACATCTTGCGAGAGGGCATCCTGATGTGTATTTGCGCCATGATCCTAGGAATAGGGGGTAGATACACTACTACAGAAAACATATTCAGAGGCGGTTATTTTTCATTTTTAGAGACGCAAATCACGTCCGCTTCTAGCATGGGGCTTCTATTAATCGGGGATTATCGGAGGCGGTTTTGCGTCCGTCTCCGTTAATCAGGGGAAAAAATAAAAAAACCAAGATGAGCCCACCAAGCCCATCCACTGGCCCGCCGAACCCATCTAGGGCGTCGCTAGATCTGGCTACTGCTCGCCGCCGGATTTGGCTGCTGCTCGCCGCAGCCGCTCCTCACCGGATCTGGCTGCTGCTCGTTGCCACCGCCTACTCCTCGCGGATCTGGCTGCTCGTCGTTGCCCGCCGCTGGATCCGTGCACGCGCAGACGCCGACGCTCGTGCTCACCCACACGCAGGCGCCGCTCACGCCGCGCGCTGCACGCGCTTGTCCACGCACAGGCCCACACGCTCGCTCGCCTGAGGCCCCGTTGCTCACGTGTAGGTGGTGCACGCTGTCCACACCGCTCGCTCTTCGCGCCTCTCACGGACCGGTGGAGCGCGTGGACGGGCGGCAGCTTGAGGAGGTAGATAAAGACAAGGGAGAGAAAGAGATGTGGGGAAAAGCTGACCCTAATGGTGATATATATAAGAAAACTTCTGAAGTGGGCTTTTTGGGCTCCGTTTGGGCTGCCTATTTTTGGAGACGGGCCTTATAAGGTGACCGCTTCCAAAAATCAATTTACATAGATGCACGTCTTAAAACGTCCGCCTTCAAAAATAGATGATTTTTAGAAGCGGTTATTTATAGTATCCACTTCCGTTAATCGATTTTTCGAGACGATTTGTCTCCTAAAATAAAAACTATCCGCCTCCTTTAATGGCTACCATTAATTGTGGCGCACAGATTTTGTGCCCTAAAATCTTATTTGAGTAGTGATAGGATTAAGATTAGAAATATAGTGTGCTCCATTCCATTCTTTTCATTTAATTTTCTTTCTTTTGTAACCCATCAGCAACATTTTTTGCTTTCAGTAAATAAAATAAAATAAAATAATGTTTGATGTTCCAAAAATAAAACACATATGCAGTTGGTGCAGATACGTGTGCCAACCACACCCCTGTTCTCACAGATATACCAAGTGGTGACACATAGGAGCAACTGCAGGAACTTCATCGACGAAGGATACGTGCCAGGGCCGACTGGCGATCACGGCCAGCTGGCCAATCACACATCTGGCCGGCCCCTCACTTTGGCTGCAGGTCAGCCCCCAATGGCATGTGTAGGTATGAATTCCAAAGCCTCTATGTTATTCGAATGCTCCTAAAATAGGCATGCAAAGGTGAACCAATCAATTCAAAAGACCCATTTTAGGTGAAAAGCTGAAAATAGTATTCCACTAAATGTCTAAGGATTATTTCTTACAAGTATCTTTATACCTTTGGAACTTTATGATAGAGTCATTTGATCGTTGCTTAATGATTCTTTGAGATAATGATATGAGAGATTAATTCCTTTTCAATTCCAAGACCCAGAGGAATTTCATTCAAAAAGAAAAATGAGTTTTGGAGACTACTCTTACTCATCCTTAGCTATATATGCCACATGTACACAAGAGCCAAAATTTGCAATTATACATAGCTAAAGCCCATACAAAGCAATCTTTGATATCTTGAGTGTAATCAAACAGGTTGCCTCTGATGTTTGTTTCTATTTTTCTAGTCACTCTGGTCATTCACGGCACGTCCGTCCAGAAATGATTCCCATTGATGGTCTTAAGAAAAAAGAAGAGAAAATATTCTTCATTTCTAAAAACCTCTCTGCTCTATCTTGTCTAAAAAAACAGAGAGAGGGATAGAGCGAGAGAGAGAGAAAAAAGAAAGAGAACAAAAGAACAAGGGATGAAGACACAACCAAAGAAAGACACCCATCATACATACATGCACTTGACCAGTGTGCAGAGAAGGGAGAAATGACTTAGAGACATAATGGTTTATCACAAGACATAGATAGAAACGATATGCAATTATCCACACCTAAAACCCCACTTTCAGCCTTGAGGACAGAAAAGTCTTTTGAGCCTTTCATTTGTGATCTAATCACTATGTGATAAAGAGGGAAGCTGCGAAAAGTACGAGTATGCTTCTATGTTTGAAAAAAATATTCAAAATCCCATGCTCTGCGAAGAGAAAGAAATTGATATCACCACTGATGTGTTCAAAGACTCAATATGTAAAGGAGATGATGCTAGCCACCGAAATCCGAGGTATAAGAGAAAGTTCAAAAATAACTCTTATCCATGCTTTGGATAACATGTTCAATTTTTTTCCTGCTCTATACCCCTTTGCTCGAGACGAGCAAAGCTTAGGTTGGGGGTGTGCTGACGAGTAATATTTGCCTAATCTATTATGGAAAACTCGTCAACATTCATCTAGAATGAACCCTCCTAATAACAAAATAAAGTAAATATATTTACCCCGACAATTTCCACGAGCTTTGATGTTTATTAGAAAGAATACAGGAAATGGAGAAAAGCAGGCTGAAAGTGACCTAGAGGCTCAGCCGGCCGGCCCTATGCCCATCCGGCCGGCCAGCCACCTCCACCGTCTTGGCGACGTTAGTTATTCCATGCAACACTCTTCCAGATATCGTAATTCGAAATATCGACGCCAATTTGATCCAAGGGCAGTGAAAGGATCAACCTCAGATCATGGGGCCCACCTGTCAGTCCAAACTGACTTAGCGCATGCAACTACCAGCAGAACCGACCCAATGGAGCAATCTGAGATGTCCACGCGCAAGGCGGGGGCAATGGTTGGCCAGGCACGTCCGGCTGGACCTGGTGTAGGTTGACCGGCCGGCCCCTGGCTCGGCCCACAACCCACTTCTTGAGAAAGTTTACTATGCTGCCACCCCTAACTGACCTGCTGGTGCTATAAATTCTCACTCCCTCGGCTGCTTTTGAGACTCCATTCTAGAGGAGAAGAGCCATTTGTAGTTTGTTTGTAGTTTTAGTAGAATAGGGAGAGTGCGGGGACAGTGTGGAATGAAGTCTCGGTTGATAGCCAGGCTTTGGAGAGGAGTCGGGTATTTTCTCTACTTCCTCCATTTGTATCCACTCTAAGGAAACAAGCTTAAGGTACAAATTCTAAGCAAAGTTTCTCATCTGCCTTTAGTATCTCGCTCATTTACTTCTTTACTTCTAGCAATTAGTCATTTATTACTTTTGATCAGTGGGATCCCTTGTCTGCGCGAGTTAGCAAGCCTGTATGTTTGGGATTTCTTCTTGCCTTTCCAAGAGGCGTAAGTTAGTGTCTTAATAGCGTAGGCGTGGTGCCTAAGCTTCAAAGTCATCTTGGGCTGTGTTCCACCCCATGATACCATTGTGGTAGGCGACAGGTGATGGCAGCCATGTCCGTCCTTCTTAGTCCACCAGGTTCGGTTGTTTTCAAAACAATAATGCAGGTTGCTATTGGATACCCCACACATCCTTCTCTGAGATCCTTCCCTTCCATCCCTCAAAGCAGATCAGGTAGTAAATAGCCAGTTGTTTGAGTATCGAGTATATTAGGTAAAGATAGACCCTCGGCCCTCCGGCCTTCTAACCTCTAGTGGAGTCTGGTTAAATAGTTCTGAGCTTAGTCATGTCTATCGTTCCTTGGATTTGACATCTAGGTTTACTCTCCTGGTGAAAGACTACATCAGACTCTGTGTGCTTGCGAAGTTATTTCATAAAGGCTAAGAAGTGCCAACATGCCATGTGCTCTTCGCTCGGTCCTTGGTCGCGCCATGTCCGCCCTCTGTTTTGAGGCCCAAATTGGGAAACCTGCCACCTTGGTGGTTTTGTGGTCGAACCCCTTCTGGCCACCGCCGCAAAACGTGACCAAGGCCCGATTTTGAAGCCCAAACTTGAGTTGTTGCCATGCTGGTTTTGTGGTAACACCCCCCCAACCCATCTTCTCGCTGCCATATGACACTAAAAAGCCCTAGTTCTGAGGCCAGATCGGTCAAACCATCGTTGTAGACTCGTGTCCAGCATCGCACCGCTAAGTGTCATGACGCCTTTAAGTTCTTTCATGCTTTGAACACAACGGCTAGCCTATTCGACACTTGCCATCACCATCCTCCTTGACTTGGTCAACGCCATCTTCACCTTGTACTATTGCTCGTTCGTGCACCATGTGAGTCACCCATGACTCTGCCGTCATGGTCAGGTCCCTCGGTCCAAGCCTACTGGCATTCCACCCTTTACCATTTTGGTCCTTTGGCATGAACCTTTTGTTTGTCCTCCATGTCCCAAGCTTACTTGCGCCCATTCTTCTCCACGGTATGTCGATGGCGGATCCCAGCGACTACTTTAGGAACGAGCAGAGCATCCCGCCACTCCCAAAGTGACATTTTCATTTTGTCTTCGTCTGAATAGTTCAAATCAAGGCGGACTGGCCAAAGATTCGGGTTTGTAATTAAAGGTGATAAAAAGTGTAAAACCCTGGGAGCACCTCCGTGTTATATATATAGGCCAGGAACAACCTGGCGTGTTGTGAACATCTTGAGAAACAAGTCACAACAAGAAAGGGGAAATCTGAACAGGATTACATCTATAGTAGAGTACAACAACCACCTAAGGCTGTAGCCTAACAACCGGAGAGAAAGTCGAAGATTAAGATTGTGCTGAAACAATTTCAACTTCTGAAGAGAAATTAGTGCCTCCGTGCCCGGCTTCCGGTGGCCGGGCTCGCACCGTGGTGATGCACGCCTCCGGGATGCCGAGACGAGCAGTGCGGCCACCACCAGGGCGCCGAAGCCCGTCATGGTTAATGTGGTTCGCGTACACCACCGTCGTGCTCTCCATGGCGTCGTTGGTGCTGCTGCTAAAGAGGCAAGGAGCGGCAACTTCTTCAACTCCGACGCCGAGATCTAGAATGGCCGCCTCGCCATGCTCGGCCTCGTCGCGCTTGCCTCCTTGCGCTCGTTGACTGCGGATTGGATGACAGATGCAGCTGAGAAGTCGATCACAATGCTGTACCCCTGAGAGAGCTGCTCTCTTCTACGTCTTGTTGTCTTCCTCCTCTTATCCGTTGGGGATTACCCACTATATTTTGGGGATGGGTAATTTTAGATAAAATGGGTATGGGCAATTTTATGTTTGGATTTGGGTGATCCATACCCTACCCAACGACAGGCCTAGACTCGACCCTACTGCCAAACTCTAATTCTACTCGACAAAAGATGAAAATGGAAAACTAGAAGAGCTCACTCAAGTGTGTGTTTGGAGTGTGGATGTGACATCTCCTTTTGTAGCATCAGTAGGTCGGTTAGGGGTAGGACACACTAAGATAACCGCCTGTGGAAGATAGGCCCAGACCGAGCAGATAGTGGGCCGCCCGGCCAGGCATAGGGCTGACCGGATGGCTTCAGCCATCTGATTGCGCCGCCTTCCTTATGGATGCCCATCATCTCACCCTGTGGTTGGTGAGTGCATCGGTTGCATGCTTGATGGCGGTTAAGTCCGATAGGCGGGCCCTTTGATCTGTGGTAGGTCCTTCTAGAGTCCGTTGATCGAACCGACTGGAATTTCATAGCCTGGATCCTTAGGAGTTGTGTTTCCTTGTTCATGGATCGTTGACATGGCAGGGTAGGGCGAGGTGGCCAGCCGGCCGACCGGGTCCTGGCCTGGTTTTCTTCAGGTTTTCTCAAAATGCTCCTGCAACACAATTTTATCAAAAATTCATGGAAATTGTTAGATCAAAGTAAAATGTGCATGAAACCTTAATGCGAAATCTCCATTTATTCCCGAGTTGTTGACGGCAAATTTGATTTATTGTCCATCAACACACCCCTAAGCTTATCTCTTTGCTCGTCCTCGAGCAAAGCTAAGTCTTTAGGCTTTGTGGATCCGGAGTTGTGTCTACCCTATGCACAAACCATTGATGTGGCCCATAGACATTTGAATTACTTAGCACTAACTCATTTCATACCTTTGCTTACTAGTGAGGCTTACCCACTCATCCTTCCTTGCCTAAGGTGGTTGAGGAACGGTCGTCGACTAAGTTTTCCTGCAGCTGTTCAGGTTCCAACTTGGGGGTATAATTTTCGCAAGAGATGGTTCGTTTTCCCCGATGATGCTCTCGAGTCACTCAAGGTGTATGATATCCTCAACAAGGTCAGTTTATAGGTAAGGAGATAGCAAAAAGCTTACATTGTTTACCTTTGTTGCGAAGCCGAAGAGTGATTCGCTCAATCAAATTCCGATCTTTGGAATTTTAGCTTTCCGGGGATATGGAGAGAATGGACCGACACATCGGAATTTCTTGGTCTTTGCATGCCTCTTTTGTAATACTCTTTTAATGACCAAGGTATAGATCATTTCTCCTTGTTTCAAATACTTGTTTAGCACTCGTTTTTTAAGAAGATAATCAAAAGCCCTATTTTAAACTGAATTTATGAGTATATTTTGGCATGTGAATTTGGCAATTTTTACCACGATGATGAATAGTTTCACTATGGAGACATTTGGCTGGTTTGGAAGATGTTTATTGTGGCTAGCAAACAATGCGTATGCCAAGGAGAAAGACTGGTAGATGATTAACACTTTCCCCATGCGGACACACAATTCAACTAAGCTCAAAATAACTCACAGTAGCAATATGGTGGCTAATATGGCTCTGGATAGGACATGTAACATCGGAAATAACTTACCATAATGAACATTTTCAAAATTTCCCGAGTGGTACCCTATTAAGCATGCATTCATTCTCTAGTTTGACCATATCAATACTCCTAGCAACTTAGACATGAAAATCAAAGCTCACGGCTCCACTGTGGTAAACCGTAACGAACAACAAATGCCAATAAACTCAAATATTAGGGAGAGTAACAAGTTCTGAATGAGGCATGAATAAAGCAACTATTCATCACTTTCAAGAGAAAATTTTGCATAACTTCCCATGTATAGCTTACTTTTTAAGCAACTCTCTTCCCATTTTGTTATTACTGCATATTTTTTATTATTAGGAGATGAGGTCCTAATTACCTATTTAAAGGAAAATAAAAAAACAAAGCCTGGCATGACAAACTCAAACGGTGAGATAGAAGACAATTTACCTCCTCAGGACGACTTACCTTTGGACGACATCTCCCCCAAGCTTCTCTGAAGCTCAGTAGTACGGCTGGTCCAGGTTATCGGGGTCGAAGTACCGGTAGAAGGATGACTTTTCATGTTGTGTCGACATGTTCATCCCCCAGCTCTCCTAGGTGAGTACGGCGTTATGAGCGATCTCATTACGTGTGAGAGGAGCAATGAATGAGATCGCTCATAACGCCGTAATGAGATCGCTCATAACGCCGTAATGAGATCTCATTGCTCCTCTCACACGTAATGAGATCGCTCATAACGCCGTACTCACCTAGGAGAGCTGGGGGATGAACATGTCGACACAACATGAAAAGTCATCCTTCTACCGGTACTTCGACCCCGATAACCTGGACCAGCCGTACTACTGAGCTTCAGAGAAGCTTGGGGGAGATGTCGTCCAAAGGTAAGTCGTCCTGAGGAGGTAAATTGTCTTCTATCTCACCATTTGAGTTTGTCATGCCAGGCTTTGTTTTTTTATTTTCCTTTAAATAGGTAATTAGGACCTCATCTCCTAATAATAAAAAATATGCAGTAATAACAAAATGGGAAGAGAGTTGCTTAAAAAGTAAGCTATACATGGGAAGTTATGCAAAATTTTCTCTTGAAAGTGATGAATAGTTGCTTTATTCATGCCTCATTCAGAACTTGTTACTCTCCCTAATATTTGAGTTTATTGGCATTTGTTGTTCGTTACGGTTTACCACAGTGGAGCCGTGAGCTTTGATTTTCATGTCTAAGTTGCTAGGAGTATTGATATGGTCAAACTAGAGAATGAATGCATGCTTAATAGGGTACCACTCGGGAAATTTTGAAAATGTTCATTATGGTAAGTTATTTCCGATGTTACATGTCCTATCCAGAGCCATATTAGCCACCATATTGCTACTGTGAGTTATTTTGAGCTTAGTTGAATTGTGTGTCCGCATGGGGAAAGTGTTAATCATCTACCAGTCTTTCTCCTTGGCATACGCATTGTTTGCTAGCCACAATAAACATCTTCCAAACCAGCCAAATGTCTCCATAGTGAAACTATTCATCATCGTGGTAAAAATTGCCAAATTCACATGCCAAAATATACTCATAAATTCAGTTTAAAATAGGGCTTTTGATTATCTTCTTAAAAAACGAGTGCTAAACAAGTATTTGAAACAAGGAGAAATGATCTATACCTTGGTCATTAAAAGAGTATTACAAAAGAGGCATGCAAAGACCAAGAAATTCCGATGTGTCGGTCCATTCTCTCCATATCCCCGGAAAGCTAAAATTCCAAAGATCGGAATTTGATTGAGCGAATCACTCTTCGGCTTCGCAACAAAGGTAAACAATGTAAGCTTTTTGCTATCTCCTTACCTATAAACTGACCTTGTTGAGGATATCATACACCTTGAGTGACTCGAGAGCATCATCGGGGAAAACGAACCATCTCTTGCGAAAATTATACCCCCAAGTTGGAACCTGAACAGCTGCAGGAAAACTTAGTCGACGACCGTTCCTCAACCACCTTAGGCAAGGAAGGATGAGTGGGTAAGCCTCACTAGTAAGCAAAGGTATGAAATGAGTTAGTGCTAAGTAATTCAAATGTCTATGGGCCACATCAATGGTTTGTGCATAGGGTAGACACAACTCCGGATCCACAAAGCCTAAAGACTTAGCTTTGCTCGAGGACGAGCAAAGAGATAAGCTTAGGGGTGTGTTGATGGACAATAAATCAAATTTGCCGTCAACAACTCGGGAATAAATGGAGATTTCGCATTAAGGTTTCATGCACATTTTACTTTGATCTAACAATTTCCATGAATTTTTGATAAAATTGTGTTGCAGGAGCATTTTGAGAAAACCTGAAGAAAACCAGGCCAGGACCCGGTCGGCCGGCTGGCCACCTCGCCCTACCCTGCCATGTCAACGATCCATGAACAAGGAAACACAACTCCTAAGGATCCAGGCTATGAAATTCCAGTCGGTTCGATCAACGGACTCTAGAAGGACCTACCACAGATCAAAGGGCCCGCCTATCGGACTTAACCGCCATCAAGCATGCAACCGATGCACTCACCAACCACAGGGTGAGATGATGGGCATCCATAAGGAAGGCGGCGCAATCAGATGGCTGAAGCCATCCGGTCAGCCCTATGCCTGGCCGGGCGGCCCACTATCTGCTCGGTCTGGGCCTATCTTCCACAGGCGGTTATCTTAGTGTGTCCTACCCCTAACCGACCTACTGATGCTACAAAAGGAGATGTCACATCCACACTCCAAACACACACTTGAGTGAGCTCTTCTAGTTTTCCATTTTCATCTTTTGTCGAGTAGAATTAGAGTTTGGCAGTAGGGTCGAGTCTAGGCCTGTCGTTGGGTAGGGTATGGATCACCCAAATCCAAACATAAAATTGCCCATACCCATTTTATCTAAAATTACCCATCCCCAAAATATAGTGGGTAATCCCCAACGGATAAGAGGAGGAAGACAACAAGACGTAGAAGAGAGCAGCTCTCTCAGGGGTACAGCATTGTGATCGACTTCTCAGCTGCATCTGTCATCCAATCCGCAGTCAACGAGCGCAAGGAGGCAAGCGCGACGAGGCCGAGCATGGCGAGGCGGCCATTCTAGATCTCGGCGTCGGAGTTGAAGAAGTTGCCGCTCCTTGCCTCTTTAGCAGCAGCACCAACGACGCCATGGAGAGCACGACGGTGGTGTACGCGAACCACATTAACCATGACGGGCTTCGGCGCCCTGGTGGTGGCCGCACTGCTCGTCTCGGCATCCCGGAGGCGTGCATCACCACGGTGCGAGCCCGGCCACCGGAAGCCGGGCACGGAGGCACTAATTTCTCTTCAGAAGTTGAAATTGTTTCAGCACAATCTTAATCTTCGACTTTCTCTCCGGTTGTTAGGCTACAGCCTTAGGTGGTTGTTGTACTCTACTATAGATGTAATCCTGTTCAGATTTCCCCTTTCTTGTTGTGACTTGTTTCTCAAGATGTTCACAACACGCCAGGTTGTTCCTGGCCTATATATATAACACGGAGGTGCTCCCAGGGTTTTACACTTTTTATCACCTTTAATTACAAACCCGAATCTTTGGCCAGTCCGCCTTGATTTGAACTATTCAGACGAAGACAAAATGAAAATGTCACTTTGGGAGTGGCGGGATGCTCTGCTCGTTCCTAAAGTAGTCGCTGGGATCCGCCATCGACATACCGTGGAGAAGAATGGGCGCAAGTAAGCTTGGGACATGGAGGACAAACAAAAGGTTCATGCCAAAGGACCAAAATGGTAAAGGGTGGAATGCCAGTAGGCTTGGACCGAGGGACCTGACCATGACGGCAGAGTCATGGGTGACTCACATGGTGCACGAACGAGCAATAGTACAAGGTGAAGATGGCGTTGACCAAGTCAAGGAGGATGGTGATGGCAAGTGTCGAATAGGCTAGCCGTTGTGTTCAAAGCATGAAAGAACTTAAAGGCGTCATGACACTTAGCGGTGCGATGCTGGACACGAGTCTACAACGATGGTTTGACCGATCTGGCCTCAGAACTAGGGCTTTTTAGTGTCATATGGCAGCGAGAAGATGGGTTGGGGGGGTGTTACCACAAAACCAGCATGGCAACAACTCAAGTTTGGGCTTCAAAATCGGGCCTTGGTCACGTTTTGCGGCGGTGGCCAGAAGGGGTTCGACCACAAAACCACCAAGGTGGCAGGTTTCCCAATTTGGGCCTCAAAACAGAGGGCGGACATGGCGCGACCAAGGACCGAGCGAAGAGCACATGGCATGTTGGCACTTCTTAGCCTTTATGAAATAACTTCGCAAGCACACAGAGTCTGATGTAGTCTTTCACCAGGAGAGTAAACCTAGATGTCAAATCCAAGGAACGATAGACATGACTAAGCTCAGAACTATTTAACCAGACTCCACTAGAGGTTAGAAGGCCGGAGGGCCGAGGGTCTATCTTTACCTAATATACTCGATACTCAAACAACTGGCTATTTACTACCTGATCTGCTTTGAGGGATGGAAGGGAAGGATCTCAGAGAAGGATGTGTGGGGTATCCAATAGCAACCTGCATTATTGTTTTGAAAACAACCGAACCTGGTGGACTAAGAAGGACGGACATGGCTGCCATCACCTGTCGCCTACCACAATGGTATCATGGTAGTCAAGGCCAAGATCTCGAACAACCTTACGCACTTTTTCCAATGAAGTTGGGATACAGTGTCCATCAGGGAGCACAAGCAAGAACAAGCGAAGTATGTGTTCCAAGGCAGTGTTACTAAGACCATCCATGCATTTAATCTGATACAACATGACAATGAAAGAAACCTTTGTAACCTCCTTGCATCCTGGATACAGTTCCTTCTTTGCCTCTTCTAGTAACCGATAAAGTCTCTTTGCACTTTCATTTGGCTCATCCTCATCATTTCCTATGACTTGTCCATGTATAACACCTCTTATCAGTGAAGAAACTAGTTCATGGGAACCATCTGCATGATCTCTTGCGCCTTCATCAAGGTTATCTCTCTCAACTAAAGGCTGGCCATTACCTTCATCTCGCATGAAACTATCATCAAACCCTCTCAGTGCCACATGAGCCCGAAGCTCATTTTTAGTTCGATAAGACATGCAACGGCATCGAGTACATGGACATGGAGCAGTTTCTGCATTAGATGTGTCTCCAAATATGCTCTGAATGTAGTTATCGAAACCTTTTCGCCATTCAGAAGTAAATTTTGCCATCCGCATCCACCTCCTATCTTCATCTGACATTCTTCACACAGTCCAGGAATAAGAACAACACAATCTGTCCAAAGAACTACTCCCTGCAATGACCGTGAATCCATAGTAAATATCTGTTCACAAGTTGTGAGTGCAAAAAACTAAGTTTTACGAGTTTTGTAGTTCCATGGTGCAAAATAATTACAAAACCAGAGGTATCATAATTTAAATATTTTTAAGGGTAATTATTTTTCTCCAACATCCATCGACTAATATTCAGTGTGACTAGAAGGATCTATGTAAATTGAGGATATGTTTTCTTATTATAATAGCCACTTCAGAGCATGAAGTGCACCCTCCCACCAGAATACTCCATGTATCGTCTCACAAAATAAAAAGATTCATGGATTTTGCATGCAAAATTTACAGAAGCCTCTAGTCAACTGACCAACTACTGGAAAGTTTCAGCTCTGTCCAAAATCTTAGAGAGTGAACTTCATAAATATATCTATAAGTATATGAGGATTAACTTGAGATCACCTTTGCAGTTAGGAACAGAAATCACAATGAATTGGGCAATAGTGCTATACTGATATAGGTGATTCATGGAAATACCAATCAACAAGAAACCAGGATAGCATGGATTCACGTGAGGATTAAAATAAACAAATCACCAAGCCAAATTGATAGCCGTATAACTCAGGAGACAAAATAATCCCGTTTCATGAATCAGAAACTAGAAATAGCAATAATAGATAAAGGGACCGGCTTACAAAATTGCAACCCAAACTCTAGATAGGTCTTCCACCCCCAGCTTCGAAGAACCACGATCAGAAGATGGGAACGGTAGGAATCCGAGACGTGCCCTAGCCGCAGCGGCTCGATCACGTACTCCACACAATCCAAGGAGGATCGGCAGCCGTCGCCACGACGAGGAAGGAGAAGGCAGCACCGCCGCTGCGTTCCGGAGGAGAAACCCTAGACTGGAGATAAAACTCACGTTTACACGGTCAAACACGTTGAAAAACGTTGTAGACGGGCGACACGGAACAGCCATACGCGGTTTTGGTCGGGCTAAACGGGCCGGTTAGGCCATTCAGACTCCTTGGGCACGAGGGGAAATTTCGTCCAGCACAGCGTGGGCTAAAATTATAGCAAAAAACGGGCCCAATTTACAACACATATATATACGAGAGGCCCAAATCGCTGAGCAGCTCTAGGTACTTACTACTCCAGTCTCGATGTACTTATACTCCGTGAGTACCTCACTCCCTCCGTTTCTGCATCTGAGCGGCAACGCTATTGGCCTATGCAAGGATTGCAAGCTTTCCTGGGCATTTTTCTATGCCTCTGCATGCATGTTCAGTGATGTGCTCACCAGTAGGCTAGTAGATGTCGTATGTAAGTTAGGTTCTAACCGAGTTTACTTTTTGTAAAGTAAATTAATTTAGCTATGCGCAACATTTCAGTATGTCGTCTGCTGCATCAATCCACCAAGTTCAGCCAGCTTTTGTTGTCAACCGTGAGCTGTGGTGACGTGATGAGTGATAACTATAGTGTTGTGTGAGAACTGATCAAGCTAGCCTGGTGCCATATCTTGTCTTAATGTCATGTGAGAAATGTATATTTACTGGAATACTTGGATTTTTACAAGTATAAATATGGCTAAAGCAAACCTGATCTGATCTGTTTACAAGGCTGGCACCCAACTTAAGTGCGCGCAGGCACTTGGACTCAGGTCCGACTCCAACATGGCTAAAGCAAACCTGGCTAATTAACCAACCCGTAGACTAATTAAGCTGGACCCCAAGGTGCACGCAGGCCCAAGACGACACACAAAAAGGAAAGTACTAAAGTAATCCGGCTCCTTTGCTAACCTCGTACACATGCCATCAAGTATAGGCTTCATTCTTTGCTTGTAGAGGTTAACAAATAGAGAAGTTTTACAATAGTTGGAAAAAGAAAGAACCGTCCATTCCCAAAGATCCAATAGTGGTAAAATAGACGGTACCAAGAGGTACGGGGAGGTACCAAAAAAAAGGTACCTCGAGGTACTAACTAAATATATATTTTTTATTAAAATTAATACTTAGCTAAATATTCAGCTAAATCAACGGCTAACATTAATCAGCCACAAAAGTACCATGTGGTACCTTGTGGTAACTTCCAAGCATTGTAAAACTCCTCTAACAAATATATAAAACCATGGTGTTTAGAATTAAGATGGAAACTCCTCTATGATCTCGACCTGCATTAAACCAATTGATACATATTTCCCTGACTTCTTTTTCTCCTCTGTTCTGAGTTCCTATGGTCAAATGATATTTGATTTTGCTTAAATAAACTTGAACAAAAATCTCGTCAAACAGCCATTTAGGAACTTCTTTATGCTTAATTAAAGTAGAAATGAAATTTTGTGTTAACATTTTTGTAATGTAAAATTTGTGATGATATAAAATGCAAAGTATAAGAAAATTAATGCAGAAATTTATAGATAAGACAAAACAATGCACTTTAGCAGCTGAGTAAAATTGAGTTACGAGTTACACTGTTAGAATTGATATTTGCAGTAAGTACGTTTTGTATTTTTTCCCACTGTATAACATCTGCACTCTTCAGTAATTGTGCCACTGGTCACCTACATGGTCGAGGTACGTGCAAAGCGTGAACCTATCGGGGATGGAGTGCAGCGTGTGACTTGTCTCCGTCGGGCTCTCGCAGAGACCTGAGGAAACAATTTTGGATAGGACACTGAGAACTGGACCCGGGTTGCAGCTTGCGGCCTCCATCTTTGGGTCCACCTGCAACAGCTGCGTAACTCCTGGATTAGATCCAATAATCACGGCCAGCATCTCCCTCATATCCTTCTCCGTGTGCCCCGGCCTTTCCTCAAACCTTGCCTGTGCAGTTTTCTTTTGACGCTAGGTCAAGGGGCGGCGGCGACCACACGGAGACCACGACGACGACGGCTCGATGGATGACACACCCACGGAGACCATGATGGCAGCTGCCTCTGATGCCATACGCAAACACACCATGGTGCCGACGCCTTCATCCACGCACCATTCTTCCACGCTTCATCATCCAGCGTCTGCTCGGCATCCTCCTAAGGAAGCCTTCATTCAGGAAGATGACAGTGACGACGATGATGGCTCAGGGACGCTACGTTTTCTCCATAGCAGGTATATAGTATATGCTACTATTGCTGTTAGTGAAGGGTGTCGCACCTGCGATCCAGGATTGTGTTCGTTGTACAAAATATTTATGTTAAATTTCTACACCCTGATCATGGTAGAAGTCTGCCTCTACTATTAGCTTTCCTGCTTAATTAGATTAAAGAGATCTATAATGTTGATATTTGGATTATTTATTTGGTTATTGTTTTCTGAATTTTTAGTTCATTCAATCATCACCTGCTGGCACAATATTTTTCTTCTGCTAATCCTTTATTCTAGCCTTATATAATTACTAGATGATTTCCCTATACATTCCTGTAGGAACTTAAAGTATGGTTTCCATACGCATTTTGTTCCAACAAAAAGAGTATACGCAGGACAACAACAGTTCCATGATAATCTATATTCGTTGAACATCTTAAACAATTTAAATGTCAGTGTTTCTCTATGCATCAATAAGCAGTCCTAATTTCATCAGCACAACCTCCTAAGCCTGCTAACATATTGTTACGCCCTCACCATTTATATTCCCTGATGCATATATATCTAGCATGCGATATTGTTTGAGATCTATGTAATCTAAACTAGAGATGGATGACTGAAACATGGCTTAAATATATTAGAAGCATTTACATGATCTATAGACGTTCATTTTTTTTTTACATTTGAACAGTCCATGCTTGTAGAGATTATTAATAGAAGTCTCATCATAATGAGAAAAATATTGCGTTTTGTATTGCAATGACGTTTTGCTAATTTTGATAAATTAAATTCCAAGTACTATCTTACACGACACAATGATGTTTTCCTCCTCTATTGCACACAGGGAACCAATGACAGGGGAGATATGGAAAATTTTTTTCCAACGCAAGGGAAAACCTGAGGACGACGAATTTGTCGAGACCGAAGTAGACAAAGCTCATATCTCATTTCATAACCTGATACAATTCAAAGAACAGCTTGGCTATGGAAGCAGGGACTTCTTATACTACAAGAAGCGTTGTGGCAGGGATGTAGCTAAACTTCAGGCCATCGAGTATTTGCGCCATGCAGAAGCAATGCTACAGGACAATGCTGCAGAGAGAGAAATCAGGTTGGTCTTGTCAAGGGAGCCCGAAACTGAGGTAAATGTTAGCATAACACCAATTAAGAAACATGGGGGCAAGCGAAAACATGATCAATCAGCAGATGAACACCTTGATGCCTACAAGGTCTGGCTATCGAAACTCGAAGCCAAAGAACCAGATACAGGTAAGATCATTGTTTACATCTCTCATTAAAAATGCTGTAACAAAATGTTGCTTTGACAAGTGCATTTGGTTAATGCAGAGTACATGGATGACTTCAGGGATGAAACAATCGAAACATACAAGGAATGGTTAAGGCATACAGGCCGTCGTCGGCATATGCGTAATTAACTTGCTTATACCATTGCATATTATATATATTACCAGCCCTCTGCATGAAACAAATGAATTGACACATGGTGATTTACTTTCCCTTCAGTCTCATTGTTGCAAGAAGATTCTGATGATGATCAGATAACTCGAGGGGAGGGAAATCAGGAAAGGAACATGGCAAACAAACATAGGCCAGCTCATGCAAGAAAACCAAAACAAGGGACCGGTATATGCTGGTGCTTCCATTTTGCATTATGCTCTTTTGTTAATCATGTTTATTATATTTGTTCCCTATGTTGATAAGGTGGACCCAAAACTCGTGGACGTGGATGTCTCAAAGGTTATAAAGCAGCTACCAAGAGAATTAAGAGCGGCTCTCAAAAATTAAAGATCGAATTTGATTCCTTACTGGGAGGCCCCTACGGTGAGAATTGCCGCACATTTGTGGATGAGGTTGTAATGTTTACCAGGAAAAAGACACCACTTATAGGAGTGAAATCGTGGAAGGATGTGAAGGACACTGTAAAAATAGCAATAGCAGAAGACATTCTAGTAAGGCGATTATTTTTTACTCGAACATTATGAATTTTTTAGTACCTCTGCTTACTATTCCATTTGTCTTCCATTCAAACAGAAAATTTGGGACTTAGATGACATTGAAGATGCTACTGAGAAGATATGGGCTATTGCCAAAGAGAGGTACAAAGGATGGAGGGCTTCCTTTAGTTCGACATACAAGGCATACTCCACTGATGCTCAACGAATGAAGAATAAACCTGAGGATTTAGACATTGTGGAGTGGTATTACTTGATCCAATATTTTGGAAGTGCGACATTCCAGGTTCATTAGTGTCCAGATTCTTTTGTAATTCCATTACTAAATTACAATATAATTAATAGAAGGCTGCTTGTACACCGTTTGCAGAAACTTAGCACAAAGAACTCTGGAGTCCGAAGGGAAAAGAAGACTAAGCAACTCACGGGAGCGAAATCATTTTCCCAAGTTAGTTTTGAACAGGTAATGACTAAATCAGCTAAGCTGATTACTTTCTTAAAGTGTTTGTCACCTAATGTTAAATTGTTGCCATCTCAGAGAAACAAGGATAATGGCCAACAACCTACTGATTTGGAACTTTGGATGACTACTCACACCAAGGATGGACAATGGTCAAATGAAGACTCTAGGGATGTCTATGTGAGTTCTTGTATATGATTGTACCTTTAAAATAACAGCATGTTTCAAACTTATTTTGGAAATGTTAGAAATTACATCCTCCTAATTTATTTCCTATGTTTTACTTAGGAAAATGGGTGCATCCATATTACAGAGGCAAAAAAGGGGAAGGGTACGCCCTTCCTTACGGTTGAGGAGGAAAACCTGGTTTTCCAGGATAGCTACTCTAAAACTCTTGGAATAAAATCGTACAAATGTCATGGACGTGGATACATGGCAAAATATCCGACACGAAGTGCTCTACTGAAACAAAGAGTAGAAGATGCAGCCCGTACTAAATATTTAGCTGAACAAGAAAGAATGCAGCACCAAGAAGAGGTTGAAGAATTAAGAGAAAAGCTTGAACAAGCAAATTCAGCAAGGGAAAAAGACAAGGAAGAAAATAAGACACAAATTGAAGAAATCAGGGAAGAATTTCGGTCTACACTACAACAACAAATTCAGTTAGCATTGCAGCAGGTAATAACTTTGGACAACATTTTTTTTTAACTGAACATAGCGAGGGAGGAAGTGCAGGTGATGGAAAACATTTTTCCATTTTAGGTTCCTTTATTTTAGCTAATGTTCCTTGTCTTTCGGGCTGCGTAGGTTATCTCAGGAACCGTCAACACCAGCCAAGTTCCAAGTGCACCAAATGTCGACAAAAACTTTGTCACACCACCACGCGTAGAGGATGCAAGTATAGAGGTAATACAAAAGCAAAAAAAAGGTTTACTTACAGAAGATGCAACAAGTTAACATATAAAATACAACTTGTTTACAACGAAGCTTTCATTTTGGCAGAATAATGAACCAGCAAGTGTGTTGACCACAGAAAAGATAGCAGATGAAGGTATTGCCATGACAAGAAAGGCTACTGCAACCAGGCACCTTTTCCTAAAAAAGAATGGTGCGAGTGGGTCTTATGTTTCTACTGAACACCTATTGAGGACTCGCCATCAAAAGAAAAAACAGCAGGTATGAATTCAAATGTGGTTTGTATTTATAATGATGGTTAATATGCTATGTATAAATGTCAATAAAATTTAATAAACTAGTGGGGATCTTATCATCTTAAACCATATATGATATTTTTGCAGGGTGTTCCTTAATTTATATCATATATTTGCTATATCACTGTGCTAGTTTAATTTGCACGTGAGCAGTTATTTCATGCACTTAATCACTATGGTTATCATATTAAATTAATAAATTCAATGTGTATTCATGAATTGTAGGAACGTGCGGACAGACAAAATATTTAGAGAAAGATTTATGCCTTTGAGATGGTGATGGACAGCTAGAAGAATGAAGAATTACATAATGATTTATTTGGTGGCTGTCGGTGCTGATGGTGCATGAATACATCAATAAGAGAACTCATTATTATGTTATTTTGCCAGAAATAGTTGCAAACTTGTTAGAGATGATGTTTTTATTCAGTCATGGTTATGTTTATTGTAACAATACTCTGGTCATTGTGTTGTTACTTTGGTCGATACATATATTTGAAGATGACGAATGTTTGAGTTATTAGACGTGATACATATACTTTTGGCACAATTATTTTGTAACAACAATTAAATTTCAAGCTACGAAATGAAATTAAAAAGGTGCTGGCCAAAAGGTACTCGTTGCAACAAAGCACTAAGCAACCACTTTTTGTTGTTGCAATATACATTATTGCCACAAACTTTATGTGTGGCTATAGGATGTGTCCACCACCAACAATGATTCGTTGCATTTTCCAGCTATTACAACCAACAATGATTCGTTGCATTTTACATCTATTACCACCAACAATGATCCGTTGCATTTTCCATCTATTACAACCAACAATTATTTGTTGCATTTTCAATCTATTATTGCCACGTGCAAATGAATGTGGCAATTGTGACTCTAGCTACCAAATTTGTTACGTTGCAATATTTATTTGATGCAACAACGCACACTACATGGCAATATGGCCATATTCCCACGTAACAATGGGGTGTAAATAAAGTTTTATTGCGACAAGTACCTTTGTGGGAATAATGTTATATTGCAACCATGTTTTCATTGCAACACTAATTGACGCAACGATTCTGCTGTGGCAATATCATTGCTTGCAACAAAATCGTGGTTGCATTAAAACCACCATATTGCAACATCACATCCAAAAGGATGCGAGAACCTATTGCACCGTTTCAAATGCAACCACCAGTCGACCACGTCAAAATAGATGTAATTATTCCATATTGCAACCAAACTAGTCATATTGCAACCCAATATAGGCGTCACGACAGGGCTGGATCCTAGTAGTGATGGCCTCCATTCTAGTAGTAAGCTATAAGATTTACCGAAGGATCAGGTTCTCGTAGTCATTCTGAGCCGATCATGATGGTCCGACCTGTGGTCCTTGCGAGCTTGATCCTCCGGTGTAGTAGTACCCATGACCGTACCCGTAGCTGGGGTTTCCTACATATGGACTCAGGCCACCTTGGGAGAAGTCGTGGTAGGTCTATTCGAAGTCACACATTGGCTGACTCCAGTGGTGGCATCTCTACTGGTTCCTCCCTCTCGGCTTGATTGGTGCAGCGAGCTTGCCCTCGTGTTGCAACACTACGATGATCATGCTCCTTCTTTTGCATATGCAAGGTTAGGCGTTCCGCAGAATAGAGGACGAGAGTCGGGCATGGGAGCTCGATCTCTTCCTCATACCCAGAATAACACATGATGAAGAGAGAATTTCCTACCCCCTCTCGCAGGATATGCCCCTGAACGAAATGCTCTAAGCCAATGATAGTCTGGTATTCCTCCATCACATTCCTAGTCCATAAAAAGATTTGCAACCTAGATCCAACCCAACTCTCGAACATGACAAGTCTAGGAATTCAAACGATTGAACGTAAACTTGCACAGATATAAAGAGAAGGATAAAAGGCCAAATTTTTTGGAGGTATCGAAGAGTCGGCAACTCTCCCCTAGTCCTTGTTGGAGCACCCACGCAAGGGTCTAACTCTCCTTGATCCGCATAAGGATCAAGTGCTCGTTTTTTGTTTAGCATTCGCTTGTTATTCGAAAGCCTACTCGTCTCGCAAGTGTTTTCTCATGAGGGCATAGGGTCCCTTATGTGCGGCACTTCCGGGTCCAGGGACAAGGGACAAGGAAGGTAGTTGGAACTTGGAAACGGTCAGGGAGAGCCTGCAAGCCCCTAGCATCTACACTGCTTTCACGGTCATTTTCTTCACAAGAGTGATGGATGCCTCGCAAGATTATACTTTGGATGCCAATTTTTCTGAAAAAACTACATTTTTATTCAAAGTACGAATGCGTAGTGGAATTTAAAACATAGGATGTAGGTGTGTACATTGGTGGCATCCTATGTTCTCCTCAATACTGTTTAGACTAGCTTGTAGCACTGGAAATTGTTGCATTAGTATAGTTTCTAAACATCCACTGAATATTCGTTTTAGAACCTGTACAACGAATCTAAAATTGAAATCCTGATCTTTAGTACCAGGTCACTCACACATTTGTAAAGGATCTTTAGTACCGATTGGTAATTATTTTTTTCGTCCAACAGGAGAGTTCATGCGATTTTTTGTGTATTTCACATGCACGTGTGATTTGTAGATTTGAAACTAAGAACCTCGTGTATGTAGTTTTCTTATAATTAATCCTACGCAGTAGATCTAGCTTAGCAGGCATGTGCATTCTTTTAAATTGACCCCTGGACCAGGTAGCCTAGAGTGGAGGGAGAACATGCTGCATAAAGTTCTGCGGTTCCATCTGGCTTGACTATAATGGTCATCTCTGCTTAGTTCCATCACTGCATCGGAGAAATAACCTTTATCCTCCCATGGCGAAGGAGTACAATTTGTATCTCAAGCATATTGAAATAGGAAAGTAGAATGAAGAGTGGTAGTAAACATAGGCCTTGGGCCTTGTAAGCCATCTACGAGCCTATTGAAGTAACCTACTTATGTGGAAAGGGGCCACTCATCATATAGACATGAGCATTATTATATTGAGTGCGTTGGACGAAGTCAAGGCAGGCCGACAAAAGCTTATTTTCTTTCAGGCCAACAATCGTTGCCTACTACAACCTCCATAGGCAAGGCCCGGCCAACTTTTGGGTCCAGCTTCAAGCCAGGCCATGTTCAGGCAGCTTGGGCTTCCCGATTTTTATTTGTTGAAAGATAATTAAAACAGAAAATGTCTGGGCTGGCTTTGAACCACCCGAGTTAATTTTTTTCGAGCTTTGTTTTCACTAACCAAGCCTTACGCACGTGCTAGCAAAAAAAAGAATGATCATCATACGCCGTATCTTATACAACCTGTCATTAATTTGATTAGCCGACGACTATGAAATTAGCCAGCTCACGTTGTGGATAAGAACGAATATTACTGGATTATACCTCACGGATCAACGCAGACAATAGCTTTGCCAAAGCCGTGATCAGCCTTTAACAACGAAGACACCGTCGTACTCCACATAATAGAAGAATACGAATCAACAAACAAAACCAAGAGGATCATGTAACTTGTTGTATCCGCCAAGGCGTTTATCATACTTTTAGCTACCCTACCATACCTGGGCATCAATCCAACTCATTATTGACTGAACTGAGGCCACTTATTCTACCAAGCCTATCCTATTGGCCATAGCGAACCTTATTCCCAGGATTTCTAAGATGTCTGGCCCCCTGTAACCCTATATATATATATATATATATATATATATATATATATAACAAGCGAATTCCATGAAGGTTCTTCACTAGGCATAGTCCATTTTCATATCTATTTCCAAAGAGTCCCAAGAAACACGTGGGCATCAAATTTACTCCATACGGATTTGTCGATGTATATCAAAATGCAAAGTTGAAATGCTGATGTGTTCTTCTTTGAAGGGATATACACACTCAAACAACACATTCCTGTTTTCTTCAAGGCTAAGAAAGTTTATTAGTTTATTGTAATAAGCTAAAGGGAAACCAGAAACTATTGCTTTTCTCTCTAGTCGGTGGGGCTAGATTCCAGCTCTAGTATTATTATTAAGAGCTAAAGCGCACCCAGTGGTTTTCCTCGAAACTTGTCCTCGTTTAAAACAAGTGTTCTATAGTACGCATGGAAAGATGGTTAGATGCGTATGTGATGTTATTGTAATACAATGAAATTTAATTGCAGCCACTGTATATAGTTTTCACACTGATAATATATAATATCGTTTGTGTATTATTATTATTATTATTATTATTATTATTATTATTATTATTGAAGTTCTGCTATGCTTTGTTTTAGAAAAAAAATGTAATCAGCGAAGAATGAACTAAGTAGTTTATAACTCATCACTCTCTTTCATCAGTTCACGTTTCATATGTAGGCCTCTGCTACTTCCAATTACCAACATCGTCGTGCTTAGCTGTGAAGTAAAAGGAGGGAGGTCAGGTCATATTATATGCAAGAAACAGAAGTCGACGAAGTTTGCGTCAACGGAGACTCCAAGTCTCCAACAAAGCAACCACCACATGCCGCGGTACAGATTCGTACTCATCACCTCAGGGATCAGAGAGACAAGCCTCAGTCCCAGTCTCTATAAAAGAACACAATCACCTGAAATCTTGTCTCGGAAAGGAACAACAAGAAACATGGCTCATGCCTTCAAGCTCCTGATCTTGGCTGCCTTCCTCTTCATTTCGCTTCTTGGTAAGGAATTCAAATTAATCCACGATCTAGCTTTTCTTGACATGTATTAATTAGTTGGGATGATATATATAGTTCAGTTTCAATAGTTCAAAATGAATCGTTCAGCGACAGGTTCAAATGGCGAGCGGTGCGGCACGTCGAGCATCCAGGTGCAGACAATCAACACGGGCGTCGCGGCGGCCGGCGGTGACACCGTGTTCGAGGTCGAGGTAAAGAACCTGTGCTCGTGCAGCGTCAGGAACGTGCGCCTCGACGGCGGGGGCTTTGCGACGTCGATGTACGTGGACCCAGCCTTGTTCCGAGCCGATGACGGCGCCTACCTCGTCAACGGCGGCGAGCCGGTGGCGGCCATGGCTGAAGTGACCTTCCGTTACGCCTGGGACCACTTCTTCCAGATGACTCCCAGGAGCTTGGAGGTTGACGGCCAGTGCTAGCTAACCAGCAGAATGAGGCACGAGGGCTTTGTTGGAAAACTGCTGCTGAGTTGCTATATATAGCTAGGTAGCATATAAGTTGGCATCTTTGTTACAGTGATTTAAAGGATAATAAATGACTCTGTGTGTGTGTGAGAGAGAGAGAGAGATGATGTTGATGATGATGACGAATATAGGTCAATCATCAGCTCTAGCAGTGTGTATGTTAAATTTAATCTGTGCATCAGTTCGATATTCCGGAAGAAATATATCCTCAACAAAATGAAAGGTATGCGTGATGGAAGTTATACCAAATGTTCCATCCATTCCAAATTGTAAATGGCTTTGGCATATTCAGATATGTAGTTATTGGTATATATATCTAAGTACATATTTATAATTACGTATTTAGATATGCTAAAAGAATAACAATTGTAACACAAGGAGTATAAGCTTAGACGACTGGAAACAAAAGGTTCAGATCAAGCTACATTACTGGAAACAACTGTTATACTGTGCAAAACCGTTAGGGATATTTTCTACCAATTTACCTACAGGAAAATACCGAGAGCAAAACATGGCAAAACTATCAGGGATAGATCCATAGAGAAATTAAGATTGCCTATCTATTTACCGTCAGAATTTATTTTAATATACAATAGACTACGCATAAGTAGTCCTTTAGAAGTTTGAAAGTTTTCCGAACCCATTTACTACTTTAAGTGGTTTAAATGAATTTATGTGGGTTTATTAAAAATAATTTCAATTTGTGCTACATATATCTCAACTAATATTTGGATCTTAATGATGTTTGTTCCATTGCTATTCATGTCCTGAAAAAAATCTGAAAAGTTAAAATGTTTGGTAGGGACAATTCAAACTTCTATTTACAACCTTATTACAAATAATTATAATAATACATAAAATTGCTCACAAAATTTTGGCTATTGGCATAGAATCATTTCGTGGATGTCTAAACGTGACATTAAGTCCCATAAAATTTTACGGAAATTAAAGTATACATTGATCTGAAACTTGATAGAGGCACTGCATAGGCACACACGGATCAAATCAAATTTTGAGATTTTTTTATTAGGTCATAAGACTTTTTAACTCATATGCGTCTCGATTTTGGACATATTCTTATGTTTGCCATAATAATAGAAATTATGATGTTACATTACCGATTGTTACTCAAAGCATATTTTTATGTTCTCTACTTAGAAGGAAGAAAACAAGTCATAAAAAAGATCCAAAAGATAGAAATTAACCTACAAAATAGCATTATTAAATGAAATATAATGATTTTAGAAAAATCTAGACCAGAAAACTATCAAGTTTGGAGTTCTTATGAGGGAAAAATACCAATTACAAATATTGATTAAAGATAAAAAAGAGAAAGATGAAGTGTTTATGAATTCATCTTTGGTGAGCTGACATTACAAATAAAATGAACTTAACGCAGTGATTCCATCACTAAAGCATGAGAGCGTGATTTTGACTTCCCTGTATGCCAGTTTTTTTTTTTTTTGAGCTGAGCCCTTTTGGCCCTTTGGGTGAAGTTGTGAGTTCCACACATACCGACATGAATGAGATTTGTAATTTCCCTGTGAGTTTATAAAAAAACGACAGAACAATAGCCCAACACACAGGAAAATTTTGGTTTTCTAGATGTGCTACTTATTTGGCTAGTTTCCACCACATGCATTGTGAGCACACGGACTCAGGTTCCAGTTTTACCATGTTAAATTTATATGTATTAGGAATTACTTTACGAATGAAATTGAGGCAAAGACCACTTCTCAGATAATTTTGTAATTATTCAAAAAGAAACTGTTGGCACCATATATAGAATACAACTAATTATCCATTTTCATCGGATTCCACTTTTCCCCTGAATAATGCAAAAAATATAATATGAGAATGAATATATAAATAGTGCTTGTTCATTGAACATTTTAGTCATTGTTCGCCCACACGGCTGTGTAGCCAATTTACATGCTATGTACACATTACATGGTGGCCAGCCTTGTCTATTTAATCAGTTGTTTAGACTGCTTAATGACAGCTTAGTTCGAATAAAACTAAACGACTGGTGACCGATTGTTTAGTGCTAACATTTAGGCTAACATTGATTTCAATTGATCCTCGTATTGGGGGCTCTTAAATTCTATTTTACAAGCCCACATGTAAAATTTAGGGGCTTAAATTTGCATCCAACTCCAGTAGGGTATGCATCCATATACTAGTAAGGCATGAAAAATGGTGGGATCCATGGTTTGAGAGGGAGGATGAGAGGCTCCCAAATCTAGGAGCTTGGAGGGGAAATTTGGAAGGGCATGTAAAATAAGAGAGAGTTTAGGAGCCCCACTGTAGAAGTTTTTTTTGGTTTGGCTCATAAAATTTAGAGTAGGAGCTCCCACTGGAGATGCTTTAGGGTGTGTTTCCTATTCAGCTTACCCAGTTCAATGTACGAAGTCGAATTATATTTGATATGTAATAACTTATTTAAATTTTCAAGGTATTATATGAATAAAAATAATAATAGGACTAAAATAATTTTGGTTGGCTAATGAAAATAGAAAAAACGATCCAAAACATATCGACATTGTGGGGCTTACACATTTTAAAATACCGAAATTAATGAGAAAGGAATTTGAGTAGGATAATTGAATATACAATGTGAGGAATAAAGTTAACACGGTTAATAGAAAAACAACCCAAAATGTATCGACATTGTGGGGCTCTTTCTTTAGTTGTGCTCGAGCCCTACCAAACTAAGATGAACTGCTAAACCGGCCTCAATACTCTCTTTTTTCTCCCTTAGACTAGCAGTAAACTGATAGGTAAACGGCGCACCATCATTGATCCGACTGAGCTAATGTCTTGCACGAAACTTTTATCCCAGATGCCAACTTTATCCCTTATTCCATTATTCCCTTGCTTTTACATATCTACCTGGTCGGCTTAATGGTTTGCAATGCTATCAAGACAAAAGCTCTTGGCCATGCAGTCATAATATATGCTCTCCAGATCACAGGGGCTTGCTCAAGTTATATACAGTTCACACGGCTTTGAAACTTTGTATTCCTTCCGTTCCGAATTATGAGTCAATCTAATTTTTTAAGAATAAAAACATCTTAAGTTTCACCAATAGCTTTGTACAGCAAAGCACTAATAATAATTAAACCAAATAAAGTATCGTTAGTTTCTAAATAAAATATATTTTCATAGTATATCTATTCAGTGCCGTAAACTTTTGTCTAGCATAAAATCATTTGATTCTCAAAAAAGCAGGAATATCTTATAATTTGGAATGAAGGGAATAGTTTCACTTGTAACACGCTATTTTGATTTCTTCTTTTCTTTCTCCAAAGTAACTTGAAGGCAGGGATTATTCATATGAATGGCGAAGGTAAGAGACACTACAAAGGTATTCGACCATGCACTTTTCAGTTATCGTTGTGAAAGAGCATCTACACTACAAGTACAAGAAAAGGGCTCATTCGTCTACCTTCCATCGGTACCGGGTGCTTAAAACCCGGTACTAATGTCAATTTAGTACCGGTTGGTAAGTAAAAAGTCCTGTGGGACCATTTAGTACCGGCTCGTAACATGGTACGGTACTAAATGGTGGCATTTAGTACCGGTTAGTGTTCTGAGCCGGTACTAAATGGTCCCGGGGGGTTCCCGAGGCCCCCCGTGCATTTAGTACCGGCTCGTAACATGGCCCGGTACTAAATGGTAGCATTTAGTACCGGCTCGTAACACGAGCCGGTACTGAATGCTTACGAGCCGGTACTAAATGGTCCATCTAGTAATAGTTAAAAGGGTAGCATCCATCTGTCAACCACATGTGCTAGGTAGGTGGGATGGTTGAGGGAGCTACGCATGAGGAAAGAGGTTGTGGGTTCAAAACCCCACGGGCGCAGCAAGCCTCTTGGAAAAATTTCTTTTTTCTATCCGTGGGCGCAGGTACTAAATGAGCTTCCCATCAGTACCGGAAAGCTAGTACCGGTTGCTACAACTGGTACTGATGGGGTTTCCCAACCGGCACTGAGGGCCTTTTTTCCTATAGTGCTAGGCCCCTAAATTGGTTTGGGCGATTAATGACAACATGATCATTGCGACTAACGTGTGTCTTGCAGCGGCAATTCTTCAGTTAGTGCAATGATGGGCTTCCACGGTATTCTTGGCCCCCATCATTTGCGAATGGATGTATTGGTGCAAAGGATATGCTGAAAGATTAAGGACTTAGAGTAGTTTACGTCTTTGTTTTCCTTTGGCCATACTATAAAGGGGGAGTCGAGGATTGACAACTTGACCTAGGCTAATCTAGAGTTTAGGTGTGGTGCACACTTGTGAAATCTAGTGCTAGGTAGATATGTTGAAGCCCTTGAGGAGTTTGGTAACTCAAAGAATCTGAATTGGACGAGTTTCCGCCTTAAGAAGTTTGAGTTCAGTTGGGACCGACTAATTCGGTGCTCACTGGGGTAGTGACCGAATCAGTCGGTACCCTGTTACTTTGCAAAGTAAACAGGTGCACCGACTCATTCGGTCCCTGTCAGCAGGGCCCATCGAATCAGTCGGTGCCCATGGCCATGAGTTAGCCTAGGTCCCAGAGGGGACCGACTGGTTCGGTGGGTAGCACCGAATCAGTCGGTCATTATGGCTAGAAATGGTTGTTCAGTACTGAGTAAATTTGGAGGGGGACCGATTGATTCGGTGATCCCCATGAAGACCCACCGTATGAGTCGGTGGCCCAAAAGATCCAGCTCATGTCCAAATCCCAAGGGGAACCGACTGATTCGGTGGGATGCACCGAATCAGTCGGTCATTATAGTTGGATGTGCCTGTTCGGTACTGGTGCGCACCAACTGATTTGGTGCTGCACAAATGTTGGCCACCGAATCAGTCGGCGGTCGCTGGCTAGCCGTTGAAAGTTCAAATCCAAGGAGACATCGACTGATTCGCTGGCCACCTTTGGAGGGCACCGAATCAGTCGGCCCCTCTAACGGCTAGTGGTTTTGAGTGGGCTATTTATAGCCACTTTTCTCCCACTTTGGAGCTCTCTTGCCACACGAAATTCACTGTGCTTCTAGCTGAGATAGGAGAGACTTTGAAGTCAAGAGAGACACTTGTTTTGATTCGTGTTCTTGATCTTGTGAAGATTAAGGATTCTCTTTAGTGCTTCAGAGTAGCAAGTGTGCATCAATCTAGCTCTTGGTCTAGTGTAGGTCCAGTGAAGATCTTAGGCTTGTTACTCTTGGTGATTCGGTATCACCTAGACGGCTTGGTGGTTTTGATCTTGGGACCTCACGTGGAGATTTTGTGAAGCCCCAAGAAAGTGTACACGGTTTGGCAATCCGCCATCCTGGAGTGGGAAAGGGATATCCCCTAGGAGAGCACTTGATCCTTGCGAATCAAGGGGGAGCTATACCCTTGCGCGGGTGCTTCAACGAGGACTAGGGGGGAGTTGCCAAATCCTCGATACCTCGGGAAAAATCGGCTTTCTACTCTTCTCTTTACTTTGAGCAAGTTTACTTTCCGCACTTCAATTCCTAGAGTTGCTATGCTAGAGTAGGATTGGAACTAGGTTGCAAAACTCTTTTCAACACTAGTTAGGCACAAACCACACTTGTAGGCACATGGGGTGAATTGACTTATTGCATAGGATTGTTTTATTGCTTAAATTTTTGTAGAAGCTTAATTCACCCCTTCTTAGGCATGTTGATCCTTTCACATTGAAAATAGAGGAACCACGTATGTATGTGCAGTCCATCGTTTCATGGATAAAACCAAGCTATTAAATAGGTACTATTGTTTATATTGCTTTTCTTGGGTTTCATTGATACCTTTTCTGTGTAAATAATATCATTTCTCTAGCTTTGCCTTTTTAAGAGATAATTGTAACAAACAACGATGGAACTGTTCTTGAATAGAGTGTTAAAATATCTCTACTACTAAAAAAGACTAAAAGGGAGAGTCGCGTCCGCCTGCGATCGTGAAGCCGTGAAGCCTCCCCGATCGACCCCCCTCCACTCGCCCTCCTCACCCGTAGCCCGACAAACATGGATCTCGTACCCCTCAACGTCCGCACAGCACGCATGCATATCCCCGTCCCTCCCTTTTCTTCCGCTCGCACATCTCGCACATGCTCGACCGCCGCAGCACCACCGCTCTTCTCCCACCAGCGTCGTCCTCCTTGACCGCCGCAGGCACCACCGCTCCCGGCGACCGGATCCCGTTCACTCCCTCTTCTCCGCACCTTCTCGACTGTAGGGGCACCACCCCATCTCGCATCTCTGTCCCCCCTCTTCCCCGTCAGTCCGCCCGTCAATCATGGGGCATCCCCGTCGCACGCACCTCCGCTGCCTCCGGCGCCGTCCCTGTCGCCTGCCGCTCCGCCCTCCTCCTTTTGCGACTACTGTGTGGCGCGAGTGCCAATACGAGCATGTGTGGCGCGAGTGCAAGAGCTCTGTCTAGAAAAAAAAAGGTATGGGCAAAGTTTTTAAAAGGCTAAAAAAATGTGGTTTTACCAATACTGTAGTTTCTAAAACTCCAACTTTTTTACATCCAAACACCTCCTTTCTTTCTAATACCTAGGTATTTTATAAAACTGTTGTATTTCTCCAATACTGTAAAAATACTTTATATCCAAACAGGTATGCAAAGTTCCTTTTTTCTGGTTTTCTACCAGAAGTAGTTTCTTCTGGTTTTCCATAAGTCTGTTGACATTTCCTAATTAATGCTGAGCCGTGTAGTTATGTTCAGCCTGATGCTACAATGCCTCGTACATGTGGATATGTTCCTTTTTAGTAGCAGTAGAGATTTTTCAATTTACAGGCAACACCAAGAGATCAACAATAATACATCCTTGGTTGACTTTAGATCGTCTTGGACGCTGCAAAATGTTTGGATGCAAGCCTCTTTTGCTTGGGGTTGAGAGGTGGCTGTGAATTAAATATTCTTTATTGCCAAAGTCCATTGGAGAGTTGGTATTGTTTAATTTATTGAAAACTACTTACTTGGATCAACTATTTTCATGTAGTCTTTTGGAGTCTTTCTGCTTGCTTTGTGTAGCACACTAAAACTTTTACACCCCAATAAAATTTGAGCGACGTGATTAACTGTCGTGGAACTAAATATTTAATAAAGCAAATTGTTTTATTTTACAACAGTATAGCTATATCATTGAATTATTGTCTTTTGCGATGTCGTCTATTGTTTTCTTGTACAATTTTTATATCCAGTAGCAACGCATAGGCACTATACTAATATTTACATAAATCTATTTTTTAGCATGATATTTATGTAAATCTCATTCACCAGTTTCTTACACATTGTGATATGTTCAAAAAAATCATGTTATCTCTACGATTTAGCTAAGTAGTGAATCTGAGGTGAATAACTAAAAACAAGTACACTAATTGCAATGTTATATTAGAAATTATGATCTGCAAGGACGGAACCATATTAGAAATTGTGATCTGCAAGGCCGGAACAATCTTGGTCTACTTTTGAAGTCACACATATAAATTTGATGTAAAGTTTGTTTCATATGACTTCATACAAAATTTATATTTTTTTTTACAAATAGTTCAGATTCTATTTTCAATGTTGGTTCATGGTTGGAGCCGGTAGTGAAAACCTCTCTATCATCATTGGTTTATGGATTCATTTTCACCATCGGTTTCATTTCAAGCCAATTTTAAAACCTTTTACCGCCAGCTGGGGCAAAAATGGCGGTGAAAATGGTTGGCGGTAGTGGAGAGAAATGCGTTCTCAAGTAATGAACCCTGCTATACATGTCATATATTTTATGATATTCTTACGTTTGCTACATCCAATGAAATTTATTGGGATGTTCTTACTTCAAACTGAAGGAGGAATCATTTTGTCTGCAAATAGTAGGACACCAATGGCCACACATGCAAATAGTTAGCGTCCAATATATGTTTTGGAGCTCATAGATCGAGTTACTTCACTTCTGGTCATTTACCATAGCATTCTTGAGTTTTGCTAGATCTAGGATGACTTAGGTTGCCCGAATAAATGATAAGTTATTGAAGTGGATAGGAGTATGTTCGATATGAACTATTGTACTTACAATGATTTGTTATACTTAACTCTGGAGACCAATATATGTTGTTTCATGTTTACCTTCAAAGGCATACACTCTATATACTGGCTCACCATTTTGTAAGTTGCCACATACTTCTTATATGTGGAATTGAAAAGGTGCTTTCCACCTCTTTCAAACCTGGAGACCTGGCTGCATAACAAGATTAAAGTGCACTCCATGGCCATGTATCCACTACAGAGGACAATTGAAAGGAGTCGGTCGCCGGCCGACCATTAATAGAGCCGGACATGCGGCCTGTGCGCCTCTGAGCCCCAAAACGGAGTATCCCCTAAAACCCTTTTTTAAGTAGTGCCAGGATATCCTGGCTTAGCGAGAGGGATGCCAACACTTCCTTGTTCCACCTACACATAAGGCATCGCAAGAGGAATAACTTCACTGGTAAGCTTCTAGCAGAGAATAGGCTAATTCTCACAAGTCATGAAGATAAGGAAAAAATATTTTTGAGTTGTACAGTAGCCTCTTGGGAGAAAGCTTTGAAAGAGAGATAATCTCACAGTTAATCTTGATGACTTGGCTATCCCAGTTTTTTATCTGTGAGACTTGGATCCACCCTTCTCTGAAGCTGAAGTGTGGAACACTATCAATTGTGTGGGCGACAGGAAGAAGGGACACATCTAGAGGTGCTGAACTCCGCTTCCGTCACCCTCCAGCCAGAGAAAGAGGATTCCACAAACTTCAGAGATTTGAGACCACTCTTCGCCAAAATTGTGATTAAAATACTAGCCAATAGACTGGTGGGTGGACTAGACCAGATGGTTTCTCCAAACCCAAAAAGGGCCGCTTTATTCAAGTCAAATTAATGTTGGTTTAGCTGCCAGCCGGGTTCTTGCATCAACAAAAGTATCCACAAATCTTATTGAAGTTGAAAAAGTTTGGATTTGGACCCACGTTACAACAAATAGGATTTTAGGAGACACTGTAAAAAAATATTTCAGAGGCGGACACAAAAAAATGTCCGCCACCGTTAATGCCTAGATTAACAGAGGCGGACATTTTTTTATTTTAGGAGGCGTTTGCATTTAACCGCCTCGAAAAATCGATTTACAGAGGAAGACTTTGTTAAACAACCGCTCCTAAAATCCTCTTTTTTCGGACGCAGTCGTCTTCATATGTGCGCTTCCAAAAAATCGGTTTTCGGAGACGGACACTTGCAAGGCCCGCCTCCAAAAAAAAAGTAATGGCCCAGCAGGCCCAAGTCAGCCCAATAACCCTTCAACATATATATACGAGCATCAACCCTTCTCAAACCCTAATATTCATTCCCTCCTGTCCCTCTTGCCTCCAGCCGCCGGCTTCCCCTCTATCCACTCCTCTCTCCCGTCGGCCGGCTGCAGCCTCTCCTCTCTCTCCTCGTGAGGCGGCCTCCACCCTCTCCTCTCTCCTCCCTCCGGCTGACAGCCTCACCTGCAGTGAGGGCCGACGGCGGCGGCGAGTCGTTGCAGCGAGGTGGTAGGCGAGCGGGCAGCCGGCGTGCAGGAGCGCGGGTGGCTGCAGCAAGGCGGCAGGCACGGGCGGCCGGTGCAAGCGCACGCGGGCGGGTTGCAGGCACACTGGCGGCCGGTGCGCTGGCAGCCGACGTGCACGCGCACGCGGGCTGGCGGCGGCGCTCTGGCGGCTGGCGTGCAGGGTACATGCTACGGATCTAGCGCCGGCGGGCACGGATCGGCGCCTATGAAAACCCTTTCTGACCGTCTCCGAAAATCTATTCTGTAGTAGTGCTATCTGGTGTGACATCTTGAGCGGGCTACTTGCCTCTTCCTGCACTCATAGTTTGCTGAATAGTTTATCGAGGAAAAAATTATGCATCGACGTGGACTTCGCCATTGCAACCCCTTCTCCCCAATTCTATACATTTGGATGAATGTGTTATTCCTCTTCGTCAAAAGTAGCTGAGGAACATATATTGCAATCCCTTGCTAGACGGGCTCTCCAACATAGAATTTCTCTATATGCTGGTGATGTGGTTATTTTCTTGCGCCCTTCTCTATATTCAGAAGTAATGCTTGATCTTTTATATCTCTTTGGTAAAGCTTTTAGGCTGAAAACAAATGATGTGGACTAGGGTTCCCGATCTTCCGAAAGGTTCAGATAAGCGACGATTTTGGCGGAGTCGCGACACAAATCGATCCGGCTTCCGAACAACACGTCCTGAACCCCGCAATCGCAGCACCACGTCTCCTCAGGTTATCGACCTAAGTCGACCTTGCCCAGAAGGCTAATCCTTGCCTGCGAATCGAGGAACACAAGCAAGAACACAGAAGGATGCAACCAAATTGCAGTTGTATGATTAATCTCACGAGTTGGGGTCTCACAAACCGATGCAACGGCGAAACTGTTCTTGACAGATTAATCTAAGCAAAACCCAAACCCTAACGAGGGCGGCGGCTACTGATATATAGAGGTTAGGGTCGTGGTCGACCCCCTGCACGCGCCCCTAATGGGCTCAACGAAGATACACGGCCCAAAGGCCAAATATCGGTGACGCAGCACCGGAACAGATTCTGGACGCCACCTTCCTCGGACGATTCCCGTCGACTCAGAGTGAATTTGGGCCTGGTTCTGGTTCCATTGGAAGCTCTATAAAATCTTCTTTCCAACCATATGTGGATCGTCGAAATCCGAGTCCGTATGCGGCCTGGGTGTCCGTTTTACTCCAGACTGTTCCTGGACTCCGAGTTGGACCCGAAGTCGAGTTGTAATGGACCTCCACGATGCTTGGCCGACCCTTGGCTGTTTCCCACGCCTCCAAGCCTCCCTCCATGCGTCTCCTTGTCTTCTCCTTGGTTCCTAACAACATTATAAACAATAGGTAGCGATCTATTCTCAAATCTATTAAAAGGAACACTTAGAAGCGAGCTCACCTCTAAATTTAATTGTCGCGCGCGAGCTCTTGTGATTGGACCTTGAATGAAAGGCGTAGGCATGTCATGTGCATCTGAATTAGTGATGTCCTCATCAACAAATATGCATCAAATCAGTGTTGTACTTAGAGGATGATAAGACAGTCTTTCAGGAACAATTTGTCTGTCAACTTGTCGAATTTCCTTACAAGTATCATGGAGTACCTTTCTCTATTCACAGATTGACTAAAGCTCGGGTTCAACCAATCCTTGATAGCTATATGACGACGAAGGTAATTGTACTTTTGATGGAAAGGCACAAAAAAAATTGCTAGAGTTAGGACTCACGTAGCCCAAAACTAGCAGGTCTCGCAGCCAGCATATCCAATCCTATTTCAAAGAGTCCCATCCCCCGCGTGAGCCTAGGAGAGCCCGCCGCCGCTGCTGTTGCATCTAAGGTCCCTCTCCTTCCTCTCTGGTGCAATATTTTCAAATCGTTAAGTCGCTCCTAATCGCTGGGTACTGACTAGATGATTAATCGCGATTAGGTATCGATTAATCATGATTAATTAGTTCTGAGCTAGTCAGCCTAGTCGTCCGGTCGATCTAGAGTAGTTTTATAGCCTAGTCGACCACCAGTAGAAGAGAATGACACAAAGATTGAGATGAGCACATACTTGGTTTAAGGCCAACATATAGTTTCCTTTATGGGTTTCTTTGTTTTGAATGGAGAACACAAAGTGCAATAAAACATAAGTTCTTCGAATCCAATCTCAAATCTCACAGTGCATAGCAGCATAAACGGAAGACATGAATAGATCATTGTTGATTCTAGATTGTCCAGCCATCCAAAACTAGATCCAACTCGAATTCCCCTCCTTCTTGAATCCTAGGTTGGCAGAAGCGCTGAAAACCAACTACAGGTGAAAGGTTCAAGGCAAGTCGTTTGACTAGAGTACCTCGACTAGTCGTAATTAATCACCGATTAGTTTCCTGATTGCTGGACTAGCTAGTAAAATCGAATCGATTTACCTGATCAATGTCGAGAAAATGATATGTTGATTAATCATGATTAATCGAGCGATTTAAAAACAGTGTGCCGGAGACGAAGAAGCTGAGGGGACGCATGCTCTTCGCTATTTTTTCTTGTGTCTTAGGATTTGAGTCCAATAAATAATATGTCGGTGAAATCAAATTATTTTCAGTCCGGTTTATGTGTGCTGCGTTGATTTCAGGGACTGCTACTGCGAGGTCGTCATTAAGGACATCGATTTCACCGGAAGACGGCCAATTTGTGGCCCTTATCGGCAAGTGGAAGGGTCCTTCTAGGAGGCCCCTATAAAGACAGTAACTTCGGGTCATTGACCTCATTTTCTGTGGTCACGAAGAGGAGATCAAGATTTGGAGGTGATAATTCTGCATCTTATGCCATACCTAATGATGCAACTGTCGATATTCTTTCAGTGGCTTAGATATGTTTTGGACTGGTTCAATGATTTGGAGTTGGTCATTGCGGCATGTCCAATGTTTTGGAGTTGGTCATTACATCCGGCGTATGGACTTCACTTTGGCCTCGATGTTCGAGGGAAGCCATTGGGGACTAAGACGATGGAAGAATCTGGATAGAATCTTATTTATTTATTTTTTATTACATATTTTTTCATGTATCATTTGTGGATGTACTTTGTCGACATTTAACATAAGTCCCCATTCCCTTCGTAAAAAACAAAAGTAGCAGTTCTCTCGAAAAATTAAAATAGTGTTTTCGTAAGAAAAATCCTAAAGGATAAGATTTTTAGTATCAGTTTTGTACCGGTAGAAATGTGTCTCCTGTATTGGTCCGTGCGAGATGCATACGGCCCGGCCGGTGGTTACCTGTATATGGACTATATAAATATGGAACGTGCCGACATACATAGATGAGTGAACACAGTACACGTACGTCATATATACCTATATATATAAGACGATGGATGGATTGAGATTCTTAATAGGGCATAGCGTGTGTTTACTTATTTCCACAATATAATAAGGCTGCTCCCCGCCGGGTAGCTGCAAGAGTCCAAGCGAAACGACGTGGGCGTCTTGCAACGCCATACTAAGATGTTTTTAAAATGTTTTCATTCACATCTCACGCCTAGCATTCCCTATTTTGCACAACTTACTTGGATCCCAACACTCTGCATGACTGCGTCGGTGCTACGGTGCATACCACGGCGCGCATGGGAGCCACGATGCGGCCAAGGCCCCTAGTGTTGGGCGACAGCATTCACCGTGATCTCGCTCGTGGGACCCAAGTCCGTCGATAACAGTTAACAAAAATAAGTGCATGATCCGCTTTTACGATCTCAATCCGACGACATTTATATGTTGCAACCGATCGTTGTCTGCCATGTGGCAAGTGTTGGGAAATACGTTTTGTGAGAGGATGTGGTATGGACTATAGAATATACTAATAATGTAGACTGTCAACAGTAGATTATTGTACCAATGGGATGTCAGATGACTATGAGTGACATGGCACCGAACGTACGGCCAGCAGTAGGTTGAATTACCAGCCTTGCTACGAATAGATACATGACTTGTTTGGTAAGCTATAGAAAGGGATCCCAACATAATGGTGATCTACACTTTCTTCCATAAAATGCCTCAAAGGTACCCTCACGATTTCTTCCATATAAATAGGATAAACCACTTACGGACCTTGTGAATTGAATAGAGACAGAGAAGATGTACAATAATCCTACTCATACGGTCCGCAGCACACCCAAGGAATAGGTCAAACCAACCACATAATCCATGGTAATGCCACCCTATGGCCTAAATAACAACCACTAATGACTGCAATCTTGCGGCAGGACGCTTAGTCTTAATCATAACTCATTAGCATAAGTGAGACGGAGCCACAAACTTTGCCAAATCCATTTTTATACATTTCCATCGGAAATTCTTCTTTAAATCTTTGCACATCTTGCACTATAGTAAATCATGGATTGGTGCTTTAATCGTTCGCTCGAGAATAGAATTACATGTGTATCTATTTCTGAGATTGCAACACAGCAGTAGGAAATCTCCATTTGGTTCAAATCGGTCATCAAGCAAAAGACATTGACTTGCAGCACAAAGCATTGCTATAACATTTGCTTCAACCGGCTCATACTGGATATAGAGTTCATATTATTTAATTTAATTTAATTCATTATAACCATCTTCGTTGTCTCAAATTTAAATATATTTTATATAACTACACTCCAAATTCATATTTCTAATGATATGAGTGAAGGCTAGTGATGCCTCCTAATCTTGAATAATCACAATTAGAATGTCTCAGCGCATTTGTGATCACTTTCTCAATTGCATAACAGCACACTCGAGCCTAATAAAATAAACATTAGAATAAATGGAGAGCTTTCTAATTGTGATTATTCAAATGTAATTGAGCTTCTCAATTACATTTCTTTATGATGGAGAGTTCAGATGGATAGTTCGTTTTCTGTATGAAGCAAATGTACATATATGTTCAATTGCATGTTTTTATAATTCACGTCTATATGAATTAATGTTTTTGTATATATATGTAATGTAATCCAAATTGTAATCGTAGATATCAATGTTTCAAATATATAAGAATACAAATAGAAATAAATAATATACAATAGTACGGATAGGAATGAGTATGCGTGGGGCCATTTATAGAAAAACAAAAGAAAACAAAAAAGAAAAAAAGCGGAGAGGATGAATCAAAACCAAAAAAAAACATGGGCCGAACACTGGCGCGGCCACCACGCGCGATGTGGGCTCCTTTTAGTGTCGGATGGGATTCCAACTAGTACTATGTAGGCAAATCAGTACCGATTATTGCAACCGGTACACAGGGATCTCTGGCCAGTACTTCTGTGAGTTTTTCCTGTAGTGCTGGTTGTTTGCCAAGTGCTAATGGCACTCAGCAGAACCCTAAAAATTCTCGGTTAAGGCTTTGCTGAGTATTACACGAGGCAAACAACACATGACAAAGATGGATCAGCGAAGTTAAGTTTGCCGAGTGCTTTGTTGGGCACTCAGCAAAGCCTTTGCCGTGTGCCAAAAATCACTTGAGAAACATTTCCATGCACAGAAACAAGTTCGAAAACATATATTTTTTTATCGGGGGAGGGCACACTGGTTCATTGCCACCCTGCCAGGTCAACTCGCAAGTCACACATTTGTGGCGTACCACCCCGAAATTATTCCAAGTTAAGTACCCACGGACCACTAATCAAGTAGTCAGGCACTTAATCCGGAATAAGCTGGAGTGCCATCGGATTACACCCGATTAACCACGTACTTTCACGATCGAAACAACACGTGCGCCCACACGAAGGTGAGTCCCAGAAACTACAACATTCCACAAATTCAACTTACATAAATAGTCTCGTCAAATTATTACAAACCAAGTCTGAATTTCAAATAAAAGTGCGAGAGTTCACTGCAGCGGAAATAAACTAACGAAGATACATAGCAACACCATAATGAAGCCGGCCATGGTGATACTCCTCCCGATTCTCGGCAGAGGACGGAACCCACTCGACATGCCAGCCAGGTGGAACCTGGGCAGGCCAGGGGACGGAATTCACCGCCTCCTCCAAAGCAGTACCTGAAATAAATTGCCACAAGCAAGGCTGAGTATACTAATACTCAGCAAGGCTTACAAGTCGGGTGAAAACTACATCACCGACTTCTAGATATGAGAGGCTTTTGGCTGGTGGGTTTGTTTTGCCAAAAAGCAACTAAGAGTGGATCCTTATTTTCATGATTTTAGCATCAAATTCTAATAGTGTTAACCATTCTAGATTAGCATCCTCTCTAACATACAAGTGGTGCAATACAATTTAGTACATACAACAAGTTCATCATCCTCATAGTTCCACTTGTTACTCAATGCAGCACAGCGGTCAAGCAGTCTCATTAACCGCGAGAAGCGGACAGTTCGAACCGAATTTCACTACCTGGCCAGGGAAAACCCAACACACACGGATAATGCTTCCTATAAAAGGTACAAGCACTTCCCAACCTTTCCCATCAATCCACAATTCGGTGCCGGGTCCACTCCCTTAGGATAAAGGTTTACCGCTTCACTCACGGCATCACGCATATACCCACATGTGTACGGCAAGGGAAACAAAATATTTCCAAGGATAGATGGTATCGGTCCTAGCTGTTTCAATCTCGTACCGGGCTTACCGATTCCCATAGGTCGGCATGTGCATGGTACGTTCAAAAAGTTGACACACAGAACCACACGTTTTGACCTTAATTCAATTATCATACACGGACGGGAGATCTACACATACCATCCCGCCCATCCATCCTTATGATTTCAACATATGTAAAGACAAGCAACTCCTATATCTCGCGAGTGACAGGAAATCACTTGACTTGTAACGGCCCTAAAGCATTGCACTACCGACCCTATCATACTAGTATTTCAAGTCATGGTACTAGAATTATGCAACTAGGGTATTCAAACAACTCCTTGAACGTAAATGCATAAGCATAAATAATCCATAGTTGCACAATTTAAAAGTTAGGTTATGCTCCGGGGCTTGCCTTCTTGGGCTACCCCGGCGCCAGACTCCGGGTCAATCACGATCACGTCAGCACCGCCTTCGGGAGCCTCTTCTTTGTTGGCGGGGACGAGGTTGTAGGTGCCGTCAGCGAGAGAGCCTTGAAGGCTAAGGCAATTGAAGGCCATATTCACCTAGACATATGTGACATCCCACCTTTTCGGCTAAGATCAAGTACTATGGATTAGTGGATAAAAGAAGAAGTTAGAAAAAAAAAGAGAGAGAAAGGAAGGAGGGAATGATTTGACCAAAGTCAAAAACATAAGAAACATTTGGAATTTTTGAAGGCAAAGAATTTCTAAATGTAGTTAATAAGACAAGGAACCTAGTGATCCATAAGTGGTGGACAAATTGCGGAAATGATGCTTCAATTAAATGGAAGAAGAAAATGGAAAAATGGCGCTATTCATCGTCCGACAACAACCCTTAACCGTTTTCAGATTTTCGATGGAAATGCATAACGAGTAGCGATCTTCAAGGTGTCTTAAACAAAGTTGTTAAGGGAAGTATTTGGAACAACTTTTGTTTTTGGGTCACCCTCAGAAGATGGCTGGATCAAGGAGAAAAACACGAGAGAAAATCGTTCAGAATATGTTTTTAGTAAATTCAGTATGTTTGACAGCTGAACTGAAATCGTGCAAATTGAGATCGAAATTGAAGTTTTCTGCAAAAACTTCCAACTTGGAAGTTGTACTCCTGAATGTGAATTGCAAATTCGTTTTTGACACCAGAGGCATGTTCTATTCAAATTTTGAGAGTAATTTGAGAAATTCAGTGAGAGGTTTTGGATTGGGGATGTGTTGCAGCAGCAAATTTGAGGCTCAAATTCGACCCCAATTCGTGCTCAAATGAAGTAAGTGTCAATGTAAGAAATGAAATTGGATGATTCAGCTACAAGTTTCATTTTGGGAGATTTGTATGTTACTATACAATTTCGGGAGAAAATCGAAGCTCAAATCTCGGGTTTTGGAGGCTCAAATGGGGAAAAGTGACGTAAGGCAGGCAGGCAGCTACCGCCGGCGAGCGGCGCGGCCCACTTCACCGGCCACGCGTCGATCGCGTTGAGAGCCAGCTCGTGGAGCGTCGCAGCAGGATGTGTCGCTCGTCCGTCGCGTTGATCCGTTGATATAGCTGCCGTCGTCGATCTCTCTCCCTCTTTTGCTCCGCCGCTCCCCTGTTTCCACCTTGGCCGCCGGCGAGCAGTCGTTGTTCCGCCGTCGTTCGATCCTCTCCACTCAGTTTCTTTTCCACCAAGAGCTTCGCCGTCGTCTCCTCGATCGTTTGCACCCGCTCTTGCTCCGTCTCCACCACTCCACCGCCCGGCGCAACTCGTTTTTGAGGCTCACCGTCGACGTCTCACCGGGGTAAGCACCTCTCGCCGTGTGGTGCTGTTGTTGTTGGTTTGGCCGAGGGAGGAGTGTGTAGCAACGTTGCTTCGAGGGCTAGGATGATGCTTAGAGGCTTAGTTGCGAGGGCGCGACGTTTTCCCGGTCGGGAACGCCGTTCGTCGCCGTGGCGCTCCTCCGCCATGGCCGCCGCATGTGAGCAGCCTCGCTCGAGCCTTCTCCGGCTGAGTTGGTGCGTGCGTTAGTTGCGTCTTGGGTCACTGGTGCTCACGGGGTAGCCGTTGTCCATCGTCTCGTCGTGGTCGAGCCGCTAGACGCTCGCCGCCGCGTGCGCCACGCGCGCTCCCGCCATGGCCGGCGTGGTATCCTAGTGCGTGTAGCGCCGCGCTGGGTAGCTAGGCTTGCGCATAGGGTGTCTATAGCCTTGATGTTGCTCGTGAGTCGGTTGTGAGGCCGGCTGGTGCGGTGAGCTCGCCGGAGCACAGAGCACCGCCGAGCTTCGTCGCCGAGCCGCCATGAAGCTAGGGTTAGAGCTTGCCGAGGGAGCTTAGGGCTAGAATGGATGCGCGGTCGTGTCGGGTAGCCCTAGGACTAGTCGTCGTCGCCGGAGGACCCCGCCGCCGGCGAGCGTGCGCGGGTCAACGCCGGCGAAGGGCCGGTCCGCGCGCGAGCTCTGCTCCGCGTGGGCAGGGGCCTCGGGGAAGAAGGAATAGAAACTCAGGGGGGTTTTTGTAAGAAAGCCAAATAGGTTTTAGAATTAGATTTAATTTATGTTTTTTCCACTGTTTTAATTATAGAAAATCATAGAAAAATCAGAAAAATGTGAAATAAATTTTGATAATTTCCTTAGTTTTTCCTTGATAATCTAAAAATACTAAACCTTAAAATTGGTGTTGTTTAGAATTAAATAATAATACCATCTTAGAAATTTAATTACTAAAAATGGTTAGAAGAATATTAAAAACATTTTAAAATAGGATTCATGCTTTATAAACACATTTAAAGAGAAATAAAGTGTAGGGATTTGTAGAAAATAATTTTAGCTCATTTATTAATTTTTCTTTAATAAATCTATAAAAGAAATAAGGATTTATTCACCCACAAAAACAAACTTTTCTGTGGGAAAAGGGTTGGGTAGTTTTGTTGGCTTGCAACTGTATCGAGAGATAAAGTTTGGTGTGCTATGTTTTAAACTGTTGCATCTCTAATCACTGACTTGCATCGAATATAGAATCTGAAGCCTCGGAGGTGGAGTACGTGGAATTCTCCGACGACCAAGTTCATTACGAGGAGGTTCTAGTGGTTGCTCAGGAGTCCCAAGAAGTCGCCGAGACCGCTAACCTCTTTGAAACTCAAGGCAAGCCCCGGATGCATCTTTACCTACTTTATTTCAGAAGGTCACGCGTCCAAATATTATGCTTTTATATGTGCATTAGGTTAGGAGTTGAATGAAAACTTTTAATGCATGAACTACTCTTGATAGAACTACCTGTGATGGATAGGTAAATAAATGGATTAGAAAATAACCACTTAGTTATGCTTTGCAAGGTTATATAAAAATAATGAGCTAGGTCTCACTAATCATAGATGAATCACATATGAGGTAATAAGAGAAGAGAAAGTGGGCAGAGGGTGATTGGGATTGAGGTGAGCTCGATCTTTAGCTCTGCCTACTAGCTAAAGTGACTAAGGACCGATCCGTTGTTTAATTGATTGATCAAGTGATTCTACCTGGTTTCTTACTGGGTCATGGGACCAGTAAAGCCAATTAGATTAGCTGGCTCGTTGATTGGAAATATCGCTTACCGGTGCTTGCTGGGTCGGAGAAAGGCGGGATCGTCATCTGGAACTCACGGGGTGGTCGCCAGACGTGGGGCCCACGTGGGGATGCGTTCCCGGGTTCGGGTAAGGATATTTTCGGTCTTTGGTCCAACTGATTGAAAGGTTGTTGCGGCAGCCGGCGCAGCTGTACGTAACTGGGGGCTAGGTATCTCCTGCAGGATGTACATTGATCCGGATCGACACTACTCTTGGTTATGAGTGCACTTGATCAGATGTTAAACATCGTAGAGGAAACAAGTTGAACTTTTATATGTGAGTGATTCAAATTGCTGTTTGAACCTAGTATCACGTGTGTGAAAAAGGCATTTACAACTTAGTGAGTAGTTAATACCTAACTGAAATAAAGCTGCCAGATAAGGACCCATTATTAGTAAGCTTTTCCGCAAAAGGTCGAGTCGGCCAACCAACCACCAAAAAGCCTAATCATCCATCCTTGAGAGTCTTTTCTTTGGTAAGACGGGTAAGTCTTGCTGAGTACCTTCGCACTCAGGGTTCTCCCCTTGCTGTTTTCCAGAGGAGGTTCCACAAACCGAAGGCGAAGAGGAGGGCCAGAAGCCCTAGAGCATCGGAGGTCCCAGATGGCTCTAGATGTTTAGAAACTTTAAAGCTCTAATATCCCTTCAGTTGTATAAATCTAGTTTGTATTTGGGTCTTAGTACTATGGCTTGCAGTTAAGGTTGTTTCAAAACTCGGGTTGTAATAATTCGTATCTTTCCGTATGTATGTAAAAAGGTAATGCCTGTTGTGTTATTTCCAACTTGGTAGGAATCCTGAGCTATGGTTAAGAGGATGTTGTCAGTGGATGATTCGGGATGTCCCGGGGACACTCGACAGACTACCGGGTTTAAACTGTCTGAAGTGCGTGCTGGTATTACTCTGAGTTAGGGTGACTAGACGCACTTGAGCCAGTTTAAATTGGGCGGTTCTGCCACAGCTGGTATCAGAGCCATAAGATGGGATAACCAAGAGGTATTACTATTTTAAAAACTTTAGGGACCCTATTTTAAATTATAAAAAGGTTGTGTCATTAGGTGGCAGTAGTCTAATGGTTGTTGTTTTGCAGATGCTGACTGTTAGCATATCGTTAGATACGGTAGAATTTACATATAGGGAGAGTTATACGATGCCACCGCATTTTTATACGATTGAGATATGGGTCTGTGAGGGCGTAGGAAAACGTTGCATCATGTGCATTGCATGTTTTCAAAACTTTTCTTTGGGAGTTTTGGGTGTGTGCCGTTGTTGACCTTGGCTGTCTCTACAGATGGAGACTATGGAGCACACGGATCAGGATGGCTGGACCCAGGGGTGTTACCATGATCGCCCTGGTTTCACCCGAGTTCTGTGGCAGATCTTATAGGAAAAGGGCTTTGAGGAGCCGCCGTTGTACTTCTGGAAGCAGTTCGATACTTTGCAGCAGGTGGGGTGTACTGTATATGTACACATTCCAGAGTCGGAGGCTCATGCAAAGTGGAAGCTGGATGAGACTCGAGTTCAGGGTTTTGAGTTTGAGGATACTGTTCAGACTGCAGCCTTGGCAGTTCTCACTGAACTGTGCCAGAAGAACAAGTTTGAGATTGGTACAAGCTCTGCCAGGTTCTTCCCTCTGCAGGATCCGGAAGATGGGACTTGGAAGCGGCGAGTCAAGGCTTTGAGGAACAAGTCAAGGTTAGAGAGTGATGAGATTGCAGCATCTTCGGTGGACTACATGGTGTCCATGTTCAGTCTCCTACAGATATGCTAGAAGAGCTATCAGTGACAGATGGAGAAGAACACGGATTTCAAGATGAAGATGTTGGGAATGAAGTCTGGTCTGGAAGAAGCTCAGCAAGCTATGCATGATAGAGAGCATGAGATGGAGAGATCTATGAGGGACATGGCTCGTAGGATTGACGAGAAGGATGCTGAGATACAACGTCTCAAGGAAGTAGGGGCAGAGACTGCCGCAGCACAGGCTGAAGCCCTGGGAGCCAACACCCGGGAGTTGCAGGCCCGCATCTCGATGCAGCAGGATGAGATTGTCGCTTTGAGGACAGCTTTGGAGCAGTATGAGCACTTGGTAGCAGCTGCAAATCAACATGTTGAAGCACCACCAGCTCCAGTTGAGGATCAACCGCCAGCTCAGGAAGGGGCAGATGAAGAGGTGGATATAGTGGGCATGGAGCCTGCTTTAGCTGCACCACCTGCACCGGAGGATGCGCAGTTCGCTGATGAGGTTCTGGAGGGCTTCGAGGGCTTTGAGTTTGAGGTTGAGGAGCACAATGAAGCTTTACCAGAGAATCCAAATGCGTTTGCGTGGGCTAATGCAAATGCGGATGGATTCGATCCTGAAGGACTCGGGCCACCGGAGTTCCATCCAGTGGTGGTGGATGATGATAGTGATGAGGAAGATCCTAGTGAGATCCAGGGAGAGTCCGGTATGACCTCAGTCACCAGTTCCTCCTCTTTTTCGACTTCATCGTCGGCCTCCAGTGCAGTTAGATCGGATGGAAGTGAGAACTCCGTCAACCAGCCTGCTCCGATGGAGGGTGGAGAGTGAGGGAAGCGTGGTTTGCAGGGTTCTTTTGGGGGTTTGTGTGAGACTAAGAGCAAAAGTGTTTTGTGCATATGTATATGTAACCAGTATAATAGTACTTGGAACTCTAGGCTGGTAAGCTATGTATATATATATGGTGGCTGGAGTTGTAGAATCTAACTCCTAGGAAGATGTATATGTTCTGGTGTGATATCTGAACCACTGTCATGTGAATGAATAAATATGTGACATATGATGGTTGTTTGCATCCATGTGAGGGTGGTTAAGAAAGGAGTTTATCTTTCCTTTTTCAAGTTTTGATAAATCAGTAAAGTGGAAGTTAATGCTCTCTTGCACTGAACTTTTTGTAGAATGGCAAATCAAAGGAATCAGCAGTCTAGCTCGGGGGTGGATCCCAATGCTCCACCTGGACCTCCTACCTTGACAGACGCGTTTGCTCACCTCATAAACTCCGGGACTAAGCAGACTCGGCTGTTAAACCTGATTGCTCAAAACTTGGGTAATCGTTCGTCCGGAAGGCAAGCCGGGCATCAAGGAGTTACGTACTCTCAATTCCTAGAGACCCATCCACCCGTCTTCAGTCATGCTGAACATCCACTCGAAGCGTGGGAATGGATTCAGACTCTGGAGCAGAAGTTCCGAGTTATTCCTCAGTGTACTGAAGCTCAAAAAGTGGAGTTTGCAGGGTTACAATTGCAGGGACCTGCTGGTACGTGGTGGACTAGTTTCTTGTCACGACAACCGGCAGGAGGAGCACTGAACTAGGAGGACTTCAAAACGGTTTTCTATGCTCATTTCATTCCTGATGGTATTCTGAAGCTGAAATTGGAGGAATTTCTGAGGCTTCAGCAGGGCAATAGGAGTGTGCTGGAGTATAGTCGTGATTTTGATCATTTGGCCCAGTATGCTCCTGAACATGTGGACAGTGAGACCAAGAAGAGGGACTGCTATCTCCGAGGGCTTAATGTCAGGATGCAGGAGAAGTTGGTTACTTGCACCTTGCATAATTATGGGGAAGCAGTGAGTATGGCTATCTCGGCTGAGGCAAAAATGAAAGCTTTGGACGAATCTCTCAGGCGTGAGGAAGCTCTTAAGCGGAAGAACCCTCCCATGGGAGCCTCAAGCAGTGCTCCACCACGATACAAGGTGGTATATCGGGGGCCACCTCGACCTACTTTTCGAGCTCCACAACAGCAGCCTCCGCAGCCATCATGGGCGGTGAGGAGTCCTTATAATGCACCTCGCCCAGTTAACCCTCAGCCACAAGGTAACCGTTATCCAGCAGCGCCAGGCAATAAGCAGCCATGTTACAATTGTGGGCAAGCTGGACATTTTGCTCGTGATTGTCGCCTTCCCAAGCAGGGTGGCAATCCGAATGTCAAGGCACAAACTTCAGGGCAAGGTGTGGGCCAGCGGTTTGTCAGGAAAAAGGTTTTCAATGCCAAGACTGGACGAGTCCACTTTATGAATGTTGAAGAAATACCGGAAGGAGAACCGGTTATGGCTGGTATGTTTCCTCTTAACAACCAACCTACCATTGTTTTGTTTGATTCTGGTGCCTCGCATACTTTCATAAGTAAGGCTTTTGTGGAGAAACATCAGTTAGCCACTCGAGAGTTATGAAATAAGTATGTGATAGAATCCACGGGGGCAAAACAAACTACTAATCTAGTGGCTAGTGATGTGGCTTTGAGTTTAGAGGGGCACATGATTAATATTTTACCCTTAGTTCTTGAAGATCAAGGGATTGATATCATTTTGGGGATGAATTGGATGAACCAGAACAAAGTGTTGATAGATACGGGATCTCGGGAAATTTGTTTTCATAATGCTCTTGGTCGTGAGGTGAAAATCACTTTACCTGCCCATCAAACTTTAGAGTGGATGGTCAGGAAGACGAGAGCAGTGACCCTAGAGTCAATACCTGTGGTTAATGAATTCCCGGATGTCTTTCCGGAAGATTTACCAGGGTTACCACCAGTTAGAGAGGTGGAATTTACTATTGAGCTTGAGCCTGGGACAGCTCCTATATCTAGAAGACCTTATAGAATGCCACCTAAGGAGCTAGCAGAACTGAAAGTACAACTGCAAGAGTTACTAGATAAAGGTTTCATTCGGCCCAGTGCATCTCCATGGGGTTGTCCGGCTATATTTGTGAAAAAGAAAGATCACACCTTACGGTTATGTGTTGATTACCGTCCCCTGAATGCGGTAACTATCAAGGATAAATACCCTTTACCCCGAATTGACTTGTTGTTTGATCAATTGGCGGGAGCAAAAGTCTTTTCTAAGATTGATCTCCGGTCAGGGTATCACCAAATACGGATTAAGCCGGAGGATATCCCTAAAACCGCTTTCTCCACTAGATATGGTCTCTATGAATATCTAGTAATGTCTTTTGGATTGACAAATGCCCCAGCGCATTTCATGTACCTGATGAACACGGTGTTTATGCCTGAACTAGATAAATTTGTAGTGGTGTTCATAGATGATATTTTAGTCTTCTCTAAAAATGAAGAAGAACATGCGGAGCATCTGCGTATTGTTTTGCAAAGGTCGAGAGATCACAAATTATATGCAAAATTAAGTAAGTGTGAGTTTTGGTTGAAAAAGGTACATTTCTTGGGCCATGTTTTGTCGGCAGATGGTGTAGAAGTTGACCCGAGTAAGGTTGAGGATGTATTGAATTGGCAACCACCACAATCGGTAACCAAAGTTAGGAGTTTTCTGGGAATGGCCGGCTATTATCGACGGTTCATTCCAGATTTCTCCAAGATAGCTAAACCTTTAACTGAGTTACTTAAAAAGGACAATAAGTTTGAGTGGAGCGATCAATGTGAAGAAGCATTTCAAAAGTTAAAGAAGTTGTTGACTACCGCTCCAGTGCTAGCTCAGCCAGACATCGAAAAGCCTTTTGATATTTATTGTGATGCTTCCGGTAAAGGTTTGGGCTATGTATTGATGCAGGAGGGTAGAGTCATTGCTTATGCCTCCAGGCAGTTAAAGCGGCATGAAGAAAATTACCCCACTCATGATTTAGAACTTGCTGCCGTAGTGCACGCTCTTAAGATATGGCGACACTATCTTTTGGGAAGTGGGTGTCGTATCTACTCTGACCACAAGAGTCTAAAGTATATTTTTACTCAATCCGAATTAAACATGCGAAAACGAAGGTGGTTGGAGTTGATTAAGGATTTTAATTTGGATATTCACTATCATCCGGGTAAGGCTAATGTGGTAGCCGATGCTTTGAGCAGAAAGGCTCAATGTCATTGTTTGACAGTCCATAGAAGGGCAAAGACCCTATGTCAAGAAATGGAAGAGATGGGAATTGAAATGGTTATTCAAGGCTCTGTAAGGAATATTGTAATTCCGGATACTTTGAAAGAGCAAATTGAGAGGGCCCAATTAAAAGATAAGAAAATGAAAATCCTAAAGAAGCTTATAACCGAAGGAGAAACAGTCTGTTTTACTCAAGATGAGAATGGAATCTTTTATTTCAGAAATAGAATTGTGGTGCCAAAAGATTGGGAGATAAGGAGGAAGATCTTGGATGAAGCACATTTGTCTAGGTACTCTATTCATCCTGGGAGTACAAAAATGTATCATGATTTAAAACAAAGAGTCTGGTGGACTCAAATGAAGAGAGAGATTGCTCGTTACGTGTCGAGGTGTGACACTTGCCGAAGGGTGAAGCCTATCACACAGAAGGCTGCTGGGTTGTTACAACCTTTGAGCGTTCCTGTGTGGAAATGGGAGGACATATCCATGGATTTTATTGTGGGCTTACCTACCACATCTAAAGGATATAATTCCATCTGGGTTATTGTGGATCGGTTAACTAAATCGGCTCATTTCATACCGGTCAAGACTTTATATACCTCACAGAAGTATGCAGAATTGTTTTTAGAGCGGATTGTGTCTTTGCACGGGGTACCCAAGACTATTACTTCGGATAGGGGTTCACAGTTTGTATCTCGGTTTTGGGAGCAATTAAATCAAGTAATGGGTACCACCTTAATCCGAAGTTCTGCCTATCATCCACAAACTGGAGGACAGACAGAACGAGTCAACCAAATCCTGGAAGACATGTTAAGAGCATGTGTGTTGACCTTCTCTAAGAAATGGGATGAATGTTTACATCTGGCCGAATTCTCAAATAATAACAGTTATCAGTCCAGCATTCGAATGGCACCTTTCGAGGCTTTGTATGGCCGAAGGTGTCGAACGCCGTTGAATTGGACTGAGGCTGGGGAAAGGTTCACTTTTGGGCCGGATCTTGTTAAAGAAGCCGAGCAAAAGGTCGCTCAAATTCGCGAGCACTTACGGATTGCTCAATCGCGACAAAAGAGTTATGCTGATAAAAGAAGAACGCCTTTACAATTCAAAGTAGGGGATTACGTATATCTGCGTGTATCTCCTATGAAAGGACTTCAAAGGTTTGGAGTAAAAGGGAAGTTAGCTCCGAGATATATTGGTCCTTATGAAATTCTGGAACGAAAAGGTTCCATGGCTTATAGGCTGGCTTTGAGTCCACAGTTGTCGACTGTACATGACGTATTCCATGTATCCCAGCTCAAGAAGTGTCTGCAAGTGCCAGAAAAGATTATTGATGACAGTCAAGTGGAGCTAAGTTCCGATATGACTTATAAAGAAAAACCAATCCGAATCTTGGATGAAAAGACCCGGGATACCAGAGCGAGGAGTATCAAATTCTATAAAGTGCAATGGAGTAACCATACTCCCGAAGAAGCTACTTGGGAGCAAGAGTCATATTTAGTTTCCCAGTATCCCGAGTTGTTCAAATGAGTAACAGTAAGATCTTTGTACATATGTACGATGAGTTCGATGTCTCCCATTTCTTTATGAAGTAAGTAGAGAGTTTGGGTAATGACACATTATCCTTTCCATTGTCGAACTTGAGCTTTATCACTATTTGAATCTCGGGACGAGATTCTTTTAAGAGGGAAGGGCTGTGACATCCCACCTTTTCGGCTAAGATCAAGTACTATGGATTAGTGGATAAAAGAAGAAGTTAGAAAAAAAAGAGAGAGAAAGGAAGGAGGGAATGATTTGACCAAAGTCAAAAACATAAGAAACATTTGGTTTTGGGTTACCCTCAGAAGATGGCTGGATCAAGGAGAAAAACACGAGAGAAAATCGTTCAGAATATGTTTTCAGTAAATTCAGTATGTTTGACAGCTGAACTGAAATCGTGCAAATTGAGATCGAAATTGAAGTTTTCTGCAAAAACTTCCAACTTGGAAGTTGTACTCCTGAATGTGAATTGCAAATTCGTTTTTTACACCAGAGGCATGTTCTATTCAAATTTTGAGAGTAATTTGAGAAATTCAGTGAGAGGTTTTGGATTGGGGATGTGTTGCAGCAGCAACTTTGAGGCTCAAATTCGACCCCAATTCGTGCTCAAATGAAGTAAGTGTCAATTTAAGAAATGAAATTGGATGATCCAGCTACAAGTTTCATTTTGGGAGATTTGGATGTTACTATACAATTTCGGGAGAAAATCGAAGCTCAAATCTCGGGTTTTGGAGGCTCAAATGGGGAAAAGTGACGTAAGGCAGGCAGGCAGCTACCGCCGGCGAGCGGCGCGGCCCACTTCACCGGCCACGCGTCGATCGCGTTGAGAGCCAGCTCGTGGAGCGTCGCAGTAGGATGTGTCGCTCGTCCGTCGCGTTGATCCGTTGATATAGCTGCCGTCGTCGATCTCTCTCCCTCTTTTGCTCCGCCGCTCCCCTGTTTCCACCTTGGCCGCCGGCGAGCAGTCGTTGTTCCGCCGTCGTTCGACCCTCGCCACTCAGTTTCTTTTCCACCAAGAGCTTCGCCGTCGTCTCCTCGATCGTTTGCACCCGCTCTTGCTCCGTCTCCACCACTCCACCGCCCGGCGCAACTCGTTTTTGAGGCTCACCGTCGACGTCTCACCGGGGTAAGCACCTCTCGCCGTGTGGTGCTGTTGTTGTTGGTTTGGCCGAGGCAGGAGTGTGTAGCAACGTTGCTTCGAGGGCTACGATGATGCTTAGAGGCTTAGTTGCGAGGGCGCGACGTTTTCCCGGTCGGGAACGCCGTTCGTCGCCGTGGCGCTCCTCCGCCATGGCCGCCGCACGTGAGCAGCCTCGCTCGAGCCTTCTTCGGCTGAGTTGGTGCGTGCGCTAGTTGCGTCTTGGGTCACTGGTGCTCACGGGGTAGCCGTTGTCCATCGTCTCGTCATGGTCGAGCCGCTAGACGCTCGCCGCCGTGTGCGCCACGCGCGCTCCTGCCATGGCCGGCGTGGTATGCTAGTGCATGTAGCGCCACGCTGGGTAGCTAGGCTTGCGCATAGGGTGTCTATAGCCTTGATGTTGCTCGTGAGCCGGTTGTGAGGCCGGCTGGTGCGGTGAGCTCGCCGGAGCACAGAGCGCCGCCGAGCTTCGTCGCCGAGCCGCCATGAAGCTAGGGTTAGAGCTTGCCGAGGGAGCTTAGGGCTAGAATGGATGCGCGGTCGTGTAGGGTAGCCCTAGGACTAGTCGTCGTCGCCGGAGGACCCCGCCGTCGGCGAGCGTGCGCGGGTCAACGCCGGCGAAGGGCCGGTCCGCGCGGGAGCTCTGCTCCACGTGGGCAGGGGCCTCGGGGAAGAAGGAATAGAAAGTCAGGGGGGTTTTTGTAAGAAAGCCAAATAGGTTTTAGAATTAGATTTAATTTATGTTTTTTCCACTGTTTTAATTATAGAAAATCATAGAAAAATCAGAAAAATGTGAAATAATTTTTGATAATTTCCTTAGATTTTCCTTGATAATCTAAAAATACTAAACCTTAAAATTGGTGTTGTTTAGAATTAAATAATAATACCATCTTAGAAATTTAATTACTAAAAATGGTTAGAAGAATATTAAAAACATTTTAAAATAGGATTCATGCTTTATAAACACATTTAAAGAGAAATAAAGTGTAGGGATTTGTAGAAAATAATTTTAGCTCATTTATTAATTTTTCTTTAATAAATCTATAAAAGAAATAAGGATTTATTCACCCACAAAAACAAACAACTTTTCTGTGGGAAAAGGGTTGGGTAGTTTTGTTGGCTTGCAACTGTATCGAGAGATAAAGTTTGGTGTGCTATGTTTTAAACTGTTGCATCTCTAATCACTGACTTGCATCGCATATAGAATCTGAAGCCTCGGAGGTGGAGTACGTGGAATTCTCCGACGACCAAGTTTATTACGAGGAGGTTCTAGTGGTTGCTCCGGAGTCCCAAGAAGTCGCCGAGACCGCTAACCTCTTTGAAACTCAAGGCAAGCCCCGGATGCATCTTTACCTACTTTATTTCAGAAGGTCACGCGTCCAAATATTATGCTTTTATATGTGCATTAGGTTAGGAGTTGAATGAAAACTTTTAATGCATGAACTACTCTTGATAGAACTACCTGTGATGGATAGGTAAATAAATGGATTAGAAAATAACCACTTAGTTATGCTTTGCAAGGTTATATAAAAATAATGAGCTAGGTCTCACTAATCATAGATGAATCACATATGAGGTAATAAGAGAAGAGAAAGTGGGCAGAGGGTGATAGAAGGGATTGAGGTGAGCTCGATCTTTAGCTCTGCCTACTAGCTAAGGTGACTAAGGACCGATCCGTTGTTTAATTGATTGATCAAGTGATTCTACCTGGTTTCTTACTGGGTTATGGGACCAGTAAAGCCAATTAGATTAGCTGGCTCGTTGATTGGAAATATCGCTTACCGGTGCTTGCTGGGTCGGAGAAAGGCGGGATCGTCATCTGGAACTCACGGGGTGGTCGCCAGACGTGGGGCCCACGTGGGGATGCGTTCCTGGGTTCGGGTAAGGATATTTTCGGTCTTTGGTCCAACTGATTGAAAGGTTGTTGCGGCAGCCGGCGCAGCTGTACGTAACTGGGGGCTAGGTATCTCCTGCAGGATGTACATTGATCCGGATCGACACTACTCTTGGTTATGAGTGCACTTGATCAGGTGTTAAACATCGTAGAGGAAACAAGTTGAACTTTTATATGTGAGTGATTCAAATTGCTGTTTGAACCTAGTATCACGTGTGTAAAAAAGGCATTTACAACTTAGTGAGTAGTTAATACCTAACTGAAATAAAGCTGCCAGATAAGGACCCATTATTAGTAAGCTTTTCCGCAAAAGGTCGAGTCGGCCAACCAACCACCAAAAAGCCTAATCATCCATCCTTGAGAGTCTTTTCTTTGGTAAGACGGGTAAGTCTTGCTGAGTACCTTCGCACTCAGGGTTCTCCCCTTGCTGTTTTCCAGAGGAGGTTCCACAAACCGAAGGCGAAGAGGAGGGCCAGAAGCCCTAGAGCATCGGAGGTCCCAGATGGCTCTAGATGTTTAGAAACTTTAAAGCTCTAATATCCCTTCAGTTGTATAAATCTAGTTTGTATTTGGGTCTTAGTACTATGGCTTGCAGTTAAGGTTGTTTCAAAACTCGGGTTGTAATAATTCGTATCTTTCCGTATGTATGTAGAAAGGTAATGCCTGTTGTGTTATTTCCAACTTGGTAGGAATCCTGAGCTATGGTTAAGAGGATGTTGTCAGTGGATGATTCGGGATGTCCCGGGGACACTCGACAGACTACCGGGTTTAAACTGTCTGAAGTGCGTGCTGGTATTACTCTGAGTTAGGGTGACTAGACGCACTTGAGCCAGTTTAAATTGGGCGGTTCTGCCACAACATACAAGAGGTTTATTTTTTTATTCACAAAATTAGAGAAGGTGTGTGGTGTAAGTTTTATGCCTTTATGAAGGTGATTGTGTGCACATATAAAACAATCCGACCATTATTTCTATACAAGTGTGTAGTTCTGGAATTTCAACTTCACATGCACCATATTTGATCAATTATCAAAAGTGATCTATTTCTTTTTATAAAACTCAAATCTACTCTAGTTCCTTCTCATTTTTGTTTCTCTGTTTCTATTCATCCTATTTATCCACAAACTTTATAACAGCTACTGGAGTATAAGAGCTAGGCTCACTCCAAAATTTAGCTAAAACCGAGCTATACAGAATTTATTAAAAATAGTACAAGTTGTTGCTTAAAGAAACAAGATTAATTCATATAAAATCAAAATTACTTCCAAAACAGAAGATTTCCCTACCAGAGCTAAACATGAGTAAAAGAAAGGCTCTGGCCAAGTGGTGGCTAAAAATAACACTTGGACAGCCCTCAATAATTTTCTATCTGAAAATAAACATCTATTTATTTGTTAGCCTAAACAGAGTCTGAAAATGACGTTTAGCATTTTTCCAACATGTGCCAATAAGTTTATAGGCCTCCGGTGAAAATAGGTAATTTTTGGCTGCATGAAATATTTTTAATAAATGCAGATTTGACCTAGAACAGAAATCACTAAATAAATCATAACTGAAGTTACAGGCCATATTTTTAGGTCTCCTTTGGATAAAAAGCTTCTACAGACCATACAAGCAACATATCCAAAGCTCAGCTACAGAAGAGTTCAGGATTTGAAATGGTGCACAAAACTCTAAAAATAGACTTTGAATTTTAATTCAAAAATTAATAATCAAAAGTGTATACATGCAATTATGGGATTGGAGTTTACAATCTCACGAGTTCAGGGAGTATTTTTGTGCATTTTTCTGATTTTTCTATGATTTTTAGTAGATTTTACAAGATCTCAGAAAAATGGATCTAGGTTTAAGAATCTCTTTTACGCCGGGGACCCTAGATCTTTTAAAACCCCTCAAGCAAGTCCCTAAAACTTACACGGAGGACACTAGACTAAAAAGGGGAACGCAACTAGGCCCTTGGCTCTCCGGCGACCGGACTCCGGCGAGGAGACGGCGAACCAGTGCGGGGGAAGTGGGGGAAAACGACGAGGGGCTCACCGCAAGTCGTTTGGGGTAGGTCTCGTGGACGGTGGTGAAGCGGCACAGCTCGTCGACGGTGGGCGGCGGAGCGGCTTGCTCCGGCGACGTCGGTAGCCGGCTGCGGGGGTCGAGGCGAGGTGCGAAAAGGCGCGTGAGCTTCACCGGAAAAAGGCAGAGCTCGTCGTGGAGCTTGGCAGCGACGGGGATGACCGGAGTATAGAGCTCGACGTGGAGGTGGAGCTCGCGGCAGGAAAAGCCGAGTGGCGGGGGAAAAGCTTCGATTCCCGTCGAGCGGTGCTCGATTCGAGCTGGGAAAGGGTCAAGGGGCTAGCTAGGTGGATGAGGAAGCTTCGGGTGCGGGGGATTGGGAAGCCATGGAGGGGAACGCGGGGGATTTGGTTCGCGGCGGCAGGAGCTGGAGTTCGGTTCCTTGGGGCCGGAGGTGGAAGAAGAAATGCGCGAGCACGGAGGAGAAGGAATGGCTGTGTCACTGGCTGGGCAAAGGTGCAAGGGTGCTCGGTGGAGTGTTTGGGCACGCTAGAGAGGGCTGAGCTGCCTCGGTAGCGAGCGCGGGGGAAGTTGGGCAACGGGTCGCGCCATTGATCGCCTGCGAGCTCGGGCAGAGCGCGAGCCGCGGTTGGGCGAGGGTGAGCATGGCGTGGGCGAGCGAAGATCGTCCGCATAGGTGCTTGGCGCGTAGCGAGCGGGAATCTAGCCGCGGGGCAGCTCTGCTCGACGTGCGCGCCGGCGGCCAATGGTGGAGCTCGGCTCGCCATGATGGCGTGCCCGCTCGCCGTGGCAAAGTGGCTCGTGCAGTGCGCGACGGGACAACACAGTAGGTCAGACGCGTGCGTGGGAGGTCGGGACATGACTGCCGAGGGATTGGCCGGTCGGCCGGGGTCGGCGCCGCTCGCCGGCCACGTGGCGGCCGCTGCCGGCCTCGGGCAGAGCTGGCCGAGCGCTTGTCGGGACGCCCGTGGAGCTCCCTGGTTCAAACGTGTATATCTTCGAAAATTTAAATCTAACTTCAAAAAGTGCAAACACAAAAGTTGGAGTTTGAAATGTGGGACACAACTTTCTTTTTGGGGTGAACCTGAAATTATGAATTTTTCAAGCTCAAACTTGAAAAGGTTTTTAGAGTTTTTGAGGGGCTTAACTGCAAAATTTGAAAACATTCCCAACAGTAACTAGGCTTTATTTGTGATGACAAACAACTTTTATTTTTGGAGATTTTCAAGTTTAGTACAAAATTTTTGAGATCTCAGTTGGGTGTCAAAAAGGCCTTATTGAAATTCAAATTTCGAAATTTAGATCAAATTAAGTGTGCTTAAACCAATGCTGTCCTTTAACCCTGTTTTTAGTGTATTATTATTGTTTTAGCATCTGGGATGTCACAACATTTTTCAAACATGCGACCTCCCTCTCACGTGTAACCTCATCTATCATCTCAACACACTCTCTTTTGCATCCAAACTCCTTTTTTATTCCTCGCATACTGTTCTAAATTGAGTGTAAATTACTTCTTTAGGAACTAAACTAACTGAAATGTTCTCAACTACAAAATTCCATATTTGTTTGAAATCTACAACTTTCATTATGGTGATTTCACCATCCGAGATCGTTTCCAAAATGATGAATTTAAAATTTGAGAAATTCAAACTTAGTTTTCATTGACAAGAGGATTTCAAAATAAAAATTATCACCTACAAAGTTTCCAAATTTGTTGACATGTACCACATTCGTTATGGGAGTTTCTCCATTCGAAGTCATTTGAAAAAAACTTAAATTGAAATTTGAAAAATTCGAACCTACTTTTCGTGTGCAAAATTTATTCAAACTAAAATGAGTTCAACTACAAAGTTGAGCAACTTATGAAGATCTTCAACTTTTATTATGGTCATTTTGGTTCATTCGACAAAGATGTAGTAACATTGTGTACAAATCTTATAATCCCTTTTCGAGTTTCACGAAACTATATGACGGATGTACATTTTGTGAATAACATTCCGTTCGATTTGTTTGAATCAAGATATGACCAATATAAAAATTATGAATCTTGAGAAGTTATATAACATTATAGTTCAAAACTTTTAAATTTGAATTTTTTTAGGGCTTCAAAATGTGCTTTGAAAATTGTCTTTGCCGAGTGTTTTAAAAAATATACTCGGCAAACAGCAAACAACCTCTTTGATGAATTCCAAGGGAAAACACTCGGGGAAACCGTTTGTTTGTTGAGTGTATTTCTAAAGATACTCGGCAAACACAAATTTTTCCGAGTGTTTATTTTAATATGCTCGGCAAAGACCTTGTTTGCTGAGTGTCCGATAAATTGCTCTTGGCAAAAAAGTTGTCACTCAGCAAAGTATGGTTTTTCGGTAGTGTAGCAAGTACGAGCTTGTAAATTGAAACTATACCGTTAGCTTGGGCAATATACTAGTATAATAAAGGAAAAGGTCCATATTGCTCCCCTCAACTATAAGCAATGTCTACATAACACCCTAAACTATCTCTTGGATCATTTACCCCTAAACTATGTCACTTGGTATATTCTATCTCCTAATACAATTTTTCTCTTTTTATTTCCCCATGCACAAGTTGAATTTTAATTTCAAAATTTGTATGATTGTAGTGAACATAAAAATGTATGTCAAAAAATATATTATGATTTTTCATCATTAGTTTTTGTATAATGATGTAACCTAAAGATTAATTAATTATTAAATATCTACCCCATCAAATAATGACAAGAAATCATTTTATAGTTTTCTATCATGTATTATAATGTCTACTATCATCTTAAAAAGTTGAATGTAATATAACATTTGTACATGGTAAAATATAAAAGACAAATTGTATTAGGTGGGTAAAATAGGCCAGATGACATAGTTTAGGGGGTAAAATAAACCAAAAATAGTTTAGGGGGTTAGGTAGACTTTGGTTATAGTTGAGGGGAGCAATATGGACTTTTTTCTATAATAAATGGTGGTGTATAACACATATTATCGAGCCATAGTCGCCTGCTTACAGGGTTTCGTTGCTATCTTATTCGTCCATCTTGTATGCCGGCGGTTCATCATAGGAGTCCCCACCACTCTCCGCTCTATAAGATCCGCTACGAATTCAATGGCAATAATACCACAAGTTATGGAGAGCCCGATAAAACCAACATATAAAAATGTAGCTCCAGGAACTTTATGAACAAAAAATAGTTCAAAAACTGGGAATGCTCCTGGTTTTTTGAATCGTATATTTTGTTGTGATACACACGCCAGTGACATTTGGGGTCACAAGGCCACTACGGATACTCTACCACATCTATAAATATCCATCACAAAATTCTACTCATGCATCCATAAGAAGCACAGCTGGTCTCGTGCTAGGCTGATCTGCTAGCGGCGAAAGCCGAGCCACTGCTTGTTCCATTCTCCCGCACGACCTGTCACACACTAACAATCATATGGCTCCACCAGCGCAGATCTGTCACGCTAACAATGGCGACTCTCCAAACGCCGTCGCCGCCATCAGAGTGGTTGCAAAGGAAACGCCACCGCCGCCACCTCACCGCGCCTGCAGCCTCCTCGACGCGGACGAGTTCCGGCGCCATGGCCACCAGGTCATCGACCTCATCTCCGACTACTACGCCAACATGGGTAGCTACCCGGTGCACCCCAGCGTCACCCCTGGCTTCTTACGGGACAGGCTCCCAGCCGAGGCGCCGTTCCGCCCAGAGCGCGACGCGTTCGCCGCGGCGCTGCGGGACGTTCGCGACCACATCCTACCAGGTCTGACCCACTGGCAAAGCCCGCGCCACTTCGCGCACTTCCCGGCGTCGAGCAGTGCCGCCGGTGCCCTCGGCGAGGCCCTCGCCGCCGGCATCAACGTCGTTCCGTTCACCTGGGCTGCGTCCCCGGCCGCCACCGAGCTCGAGATGGTGGTCACGGACTGGCTCGGCAAGGCGCTGCACCTGCCCGAGACCTTGCTGTTCTGCGGCGGCGGTGGTGGGACGCTGCTCGGGACCTCATGCGAGGCCATCCTCTGCGCACTCGTGGCAGCCCGTGAAAAAAAGCTCGCCGAGATCGGCGGTAAGAGGATCGGCGACCTCGTCGTCTACTGCTCCGACCAGACCCACTTCGCGTTCCGAAAGGCGGCGCGCATCGCCGGTATCCACCGTGACAACTGCCGTGAGATCCCGACACGCCGGGACCGCGAGTTCGCGCTGTCGGCGGTGGACCTGACCGCCGCCATGAAAGGTGACGTGGACGCCGGGCTGGTCCCGCTTCTCGTGTGCGCCACGATCGGCAGCACCCAGACAACCGCGGTGGACCCTGTCAGTGAGATCTGCGCCGTGGCAGCGGCGCACGGCGCGTGGGTCCACGTCGATGCGGCGTACGCCGGGTCGGCGCTGGTATGCCCGGAGCTCGGCCACCTTGCCGACGGCGTCGAGTCCGCGGACTCGTTCAGCATGAACGCCCACAAGTGGCTCCTGGCGAACACCGACTGTTGTGCACTCTGGGTGAGGCGGCCTGCGCTGCTGGTGGCAGCGCTGGGCACGGAGCAGGAGTACATTCTCAAGGCCGCCGCCGCGGAGGGGCACGACGTCGTCGACTACAAGGACTGGTCCGTGACGCTGACGCGCCGGTTCCGCGCGCTCAAGCTCTGGCTCGTGCTCCGCTGCCATGGCATCGAGGGCCTCCGCGAGCACGTCCGCGCCCATGTCAACATGGCCGCGTCGTTCGAGAGGATGGTGAGGGCGGATGAGCGGTTTGAGGTGGCTGCGAGGAGGCAGTTCGCGCTGGTGTGCTTCCGGCTCCGGTCGCCGGAGAAGCTTGGTGGCGAGAAGACGGCCAATGAGATCAACAGGAGGCTGCTGGAGGAGGTGAACGCCACCAGCTCGGGTCCTTACATGAGCTCTGCTAAGGTGGGTGACGTCTACATGCTCAGATGCGCCATTGGAAGCACGCTCACAGAGGAGCGGCACATCACTGAGGCGTGGAAGGTTGTGCAGGATCGTGCTGCTGACATTCTTGGTAAATTGAAGAGTACACGCTAGCATGATCCACATCACCGACGCACGACCGCAGAATAATTGAATAAGCCACGAATGAAGAAGCTAAGATCTAGCACTCGCTAGTTGCACTATATTAATATAAGAAAATAAAGCAAAGGTACAAGACCACAAAAGTCGTTGTTCAAGGAAAAAAAAATAAAACGGAAACAAATAAAATAAACCTAGTTACAAGTAAGATGCTAGCCATTCAACATGTTTTGGGGTTGTATTTTGATTAGCACGATGGATAACCACAGTGCCATTTCTTTTCTGCATGCTGATTAGCACTTTGCAGGCCTCAGTGGTTGGATGCTCATTTCGGAAGATTTGATCATTTTGGGTTGCCCATATGGACGAAGTCCCTCCAACCGTCTAAAGGTCTTAAGACAACACCATTTGGTGAAACTAAGACAGCAATGTTTTTGAAAACCAATTTCGAGGACAGCTAAAGCGACACTCTCCTTTGACCATACAAGCACAATATTTATTTAGTACTCCACATGGTCCATGCAGCATACATTTTATCACCAAACTATGCAATACGTGATACATGTCCTTGTCAGGTATCGCTGCAGAAATTTTCTTATCATATACATCACGGCTTGTTAACTTACTGCCAGTTCTCATGAGCAATATTATGTGTTCATGTGGCAGAGACCTCTGTTCTGGAACTCGGTAAAATGTACATTTGCTTGGACATCCCCAAAATATTTTTTCTTAATCAACAAATCTTTCATGTCACGTAGCTTGGCCCTATATACTCTATCCACACAAGGTCTGGTCTGTCCTGGTTCAAGATTGCTTGCAATCTCCTCCCAATATGGATTGCAGGGCATGGTGATGAAGTAATCTGGTTTACCGAATCGCTGACAAATAGCCATTGCATTAAGTCTTCGCTGCATATCACGATCACCTCTTGGGAAGCTACATGGCAGTACAACTCTCCTGTCAACCCCTGAAGCTCTTGTCTCCCCAGAAGAAATTACGCCAACTAGGCCCTAAACTAAAAGAACATATATGAAAGGATAAATGTAGAGACGTAGGCAATATTTGTTTGAACATTACTAGTCATGTAAAGTAGTTAACCTTGTATAGCTTTGTCCTTATGTCCTTTTGCTGTTCTGGGTTAGAATACCAATTTTGCCTCCATGACTGATCTTTATATACATGTCAACAGCTGAAAGAGTCTTTCTCCAAATAACAAAATATTGAAAAGGCCCTTCCTAATTTGCATCACGAAACAACAGTATTCCCTTGCAGTCACAAACCTTTTGAGCCTATTTTCATTATTCATTGTAGTGACATTTTCTTCATCTTCTATGTCGTCCTGTATTTGTTTGTGTCCTGTTCAAAAATTGATGAATATGAGGAAATAATGAAAGCAAGATTTAATGAAGAAACTACTCTTCAACATGTTTAATTTTGCACTGCACCTATAGGGTCAGCAGAATTGGCTTCTTCTGTGGTAGGCACAGTATCTGCATGATATTATGAATATAAGGAGCACAATCAAAGGATGTACCATGGGTGAAATAAAAATAAAAAATAAAAAGAAAGAAGCTGCACAATATATAAGCAGACACTGAAGGCTGAACACAACTGGATGGTTCCACGCATGGCTGATTAGGAGGTAGTGTCTCAAACGGGCCGGCCCTATCCATTTTGGAGATTATTCCTTGTATGGCCCTGAAGAATCTACTCGTTCCTTCCATGGCCCTAAAAAAACTTTCGTTACTTCTATGGCCCTCAAATCAACTTTCATCCCTCCTATGACCATGCTGTCAAATTCCTTGGTTAACACCATTACCCATGGTGTGACAAGTCATTTTTACCCTGACAACCGGAGGCTGTTGATCCATCTATATATAATACAAAACCAAAAAAAAAAACTGCCAGAGTATTTCAAATTAATTCCACAAATCTGGACTACTTCGTGCATAATTTAGTATAGAAAATCCAACACTAATTATTAGAAAAACCATCAGCTCACGTTCGGTGGATTTGCTCGCGTCCCCAAAGTGAGCGGCGGTCAACTAACCTGCAGCGCCCCACAATGAGTGACGGTCACGAGGAGCAGTGCTCCCACACGCGAGCATCTACTGGTAAGGAGCAGTGCCTTCGCGGCCAGCCGGCCAGCGCCCAACGAGGAGCAGAGACCCACAGAGAGCGGTGACGAGCGGTAACCCCACAGTCCGCGGGGAGCTGCACCCCATGGCGAGCGGCACCATTGAGAAAGGGCGACCGACGAGGAGCAGTGACCCCTGGGCCGGTGAGGAGCGGCGGTCAGCGAGGGAGCGAGGTGAAGCAATGTCCTCAGGCATGCCTGTGGAGGCGTCATGACCTCCAATGGCTGCGCCGCCCGGCCACCAGTGCCAAGGCTGGCCTCCAGTGGCTGCGTCGCCCGCGGGCACGCCGCCTGGATCTGCTCGCCCTGGAGCCACCGCCACCGCTAGTTTCATTCAGGAGGTGGATGGGGTTGGAGGGGAGATAGAAACAGGCATTCCTGCAAAGGGCAGGTGTATTTTCGTCCATACCACAACAACTTGACACGTATTTAAGGTTTCTTAACGGCAGAAGGAAACGGATTGGAAGGCAAAGCCATAGGAGGGATGAAAGTTGATTGAAGGCCATAGAAGGAACATAATTTTTTTAGGGCCATAGAAGGAACAAGTAGATTTGTCAGGGCCATACAAGTGTATGGGTTGTAGGTGACCCATTGTGTGGCATAAATTGATTCACACAGTTTCTCCCCTGGGAACAAATAGAGAATCGGACAATGAGTCGTAACACCCATGGTATGCTTTGATATAGCGGGGTCATTCTCCTTTTTCATATATCACGACACTCCTATCAAACCTCCTCCGTGGATCATTTCCTTCGATCCAGATAGCAGCTACTTGTGATGCCATGGGTGCATTATACATAGGTCACATAGGAATAAATATTTAAATTTAAATGCTTAACATTTCGTTAAAGAGGTAAACAAGCACAAAAAGGTAAAGTACACACCTTCGTTGGTCCGATGTCTCATTAGTATTGAGCTCAATCACGTAGTCATCAAGGTCTGGAATATCACCAGCTTTATTAAAAGTTTGTGCATAAGGGTTAAGTTATGTCAACATTTGTACAATATTCTTGATCACATTGATATCAAGATCTGGGGACCTTCGAGTTCTGTGTGATAATCTAGCATCTTCAATATCATAAAAGTATAGTTGCAAATGTCGAGGGCCCTTAGAACCCAACACCAAATGGTCAAGATGGTGATACAAAGCACCATGCACCCGAAATGTGTAAACACTTCTCCTAGCCACAGTCAAAGTCGGCGATCCAAGCTGACCCAGGCTTGTGAAAGAGATGTGTGAGTTGGAATACCTTATGTGCCTTTTGAAGTATCTTGTATCATGATCCACCTGGCTTGTAAGCAACCTTTTTAACTCAGCAGGTACATTAGGAATATGGACATTTTCTTTCCTCTTCTTGCATGTTGGGGAGATGCCCCTTGGAATCATATTTTCTATTTTTGCAGGCAAGACTGAAGAAGTCAAAACAAAGATGATAAGCGTGAAGCTAATTCGAAGAGGTTAAAGTCGCAGGCGAGACTGAAGAAGTCAAAACAAAGATGACAAGCGTGAAGCTAATTCGAAGAGGCTAAAGTCGCAGGCGAGACTAGAGAAGTCAAGACGAAGATGACGAGCGTGAAGCTAATTCGAAGAGGTTAGAGTCTCGAGAAGGACTGAAGAAGTCAAGGCAAAGAAGACAATAGTACAAGGCTGGTTACGAGACAAAGAATTGCCAAGACGAATCTATCTCCTGTTACGAGGCTAAAATGGAGATTGGTGGGAAGCAACGGTCATCTGAAAGCTAAGATAGTTATATGATTTCTGGCGGGAAGTAACGGTCTTGTAAACATGCGAGGTTGGCCCCTATAAATGCGGGTCAACCGTAACTGTACGGATGGATTTTTTTGGAAGAAATGAAAAGAAGTCAACTATAACTTTTTCACTGTTTGTAATACTGGAAAAACCGTGTTACAACAGTTAGCGCCGTCCGCGTGTTAGGATCGAAATTAAAACTCACGATGCCACCAAAGAAAAAGCAACGGTCCGATGATCCACGGACCTCCAAAGCTCACGAAAGCGAAAGAGAAAACGATGAACCACAAGTTTCACTGGAGCCAGCCTTTACCAACGGTAACCAAAATAGAGAAGAAGCCAGCCTCGAACAACTGCTACAAGAAATTGAGAGGCTTAAGCAAGAAAAAGAAGCTCTATTGAAGGAAGCAGAGAACCAGAGAAAAGAAACCGAGAAAGAGCGAAAAATTGCAGAGGCTAAGAATGAGCTCAAGAGACTCCAAAACAAGCTCAATGCGAGCAAAGAAACCATTCAAGAGCCCGAGAGAGAATACCACACCGAAACAACAAATCACAACGCGGGTTTCAGAAGCTATGACTCGAATTCACCATTATCTCCAGGCCTTCAAAATGCACCATGGCCAACCTCGTACAAGCCCATCACCTTGCCCAAATACAATGGCACTTGTGATCCAAGGCAGTTTTTGATGAGCTACGAAGTTGCCGTGGCTTCCGCAGGAGGAAACGAACTAGTTCTCGCAAAGTCATTCATCATAGCCTGTGAAGGACCGGCTCTCACATGGTTCACAAGATTAAGCCCAGGATCAATATTCAGCTGGGAACAACTCAAGGCAAAAGTACTTTAGAACTTCCAAGGATTTAACAGGCAACTGTTAACCTCGGGAGATCTCTTCGCATGTAGACAAGAGGAAAAGGAGCCATTAGCTCAGTACTTCAAACGCTTCATCCAATTGAAGGCCCAAACAGATGATATCCCAGACTCAATAGCAATCGATGCATGCATCCACGGGTTGGGACCAGGGCCATGCGCTTCAGAATTCGTCAAAAACAAACCAAGAAACCTCCATGAACTCTTCCACGAGATGGAAAAGTTCTGCAGATCAGACGATGATCACAGGAGAAGAATCAACGAAAGATCCATGCTCAGAAAAGCAAATAGAAACTATAAGCAGCCCACATATGAAAAGCAAAACTATAACCGACCAACTCAAGTTTTTCACATAGAAAACGAGAGCGGCCAACATAATAACGAATCAAATGCAATGAAGCAAGATTTCAACTCCTCATCCACACGAGGAAGAGGTGGACGAGGCAGAGGCCGTGGAAGAGGACGAGGCCAATAAGAAGGCCAGTCTCGATCTTGGTTCTGCCAATTCCATGGCGAAAACCTAGATCACAGTACAGGGAGATGTCCCATAACCATCAGGGTGAAGCAAGAAATGAACCAAAACAACAATCAAGGTCGCACAGTTCAAACAAATTCCTGGCAGTGCACCCCCCATAACACGCCGAATCCGCAGCTGCAACTCCCGACGAATTCAGAATCCTATTCAACATACCACCAGCCTCGTTTGGCTTGGCATCAAACCCAGTCCGAGCCAAATCAACTAGCGCACAGCTCAATCCAGTCCACTGCGGCAAGAAAAGACGAAACTATGATGCAAGCAGCTTCAACACCGAATTCAACACCCGCCAAGGGTCCTATTCCCTCCCGCGGAATGATTCTGCCTATAGCAGGAGGATCTTCAGTTGACTTCGAAAGCAAAAGACAAAGAAAAGACTACTTCAGAAGAGTGCACGCAATACTATCCAATGGCCCAGTAATAAAAACCCATTGGTCGCATATTCCAATAACCTTTACTGAGCAGGATCTCAAACTCCAATGTTATCCTCACAATGATGCCATGGTCATCGAAACAAATGTGGCAGGCTGGGAGCTAACAAAGATACTGATAGACGATGGCAGTTCAGCTGATATTATCTTCGCTAGTGCTTTCGACCAAATGAACATCAGCAGAAGCTTGTTACAACCATCAGAAACTCCACTCATTGGTTTCGGAGGAAAAAGAATCCGAGCCTTAGGAAAAATCGAACTACCGGTAACTTTGGGGGACCTGAGTAATCCCAGAACGGAACGAATCACTTTTGACATAGTTGATATGTACTACCCTTACAATGCAATCTTCGGAAGAGGTTTTCTCAACACGTTCGAAGCCATTGTACGACAAGCGTATCTCTGTATGAAACTTCCAGCATCAAATGGAGTAATCACAGTATTCGGAAACCAGCAAGTCGCAAGAGACATCGAACAAGGAATTACCCCAGGCGAGAAAAACGTCAACCTCTTGCAGGCAGAAACGAAACAAACAAACAATGAAGTCCAAACAGAATCGACCAAAAAGAAGCCACCGCAATCCAGAGTGGAAAAAGCAAAAGAACCTATTCAAGCACAAGATACCAAGCGAGTCTCTCTCGATCCAGGAACCGAGGGTAGAGAGGTCACGATCGGAGCAGACCTTCCCCCTCAAGAAGAGGAAGATTTGATAACTTTCCTAAGAAAAAATAAAGACGTCTTCGCATGGACAGCTGCAGATCTAAAAGGTGTCAGCAGAACCATAATCGAGCATAGCCTCAACATAAACCCGAAGACAAAGCCAAGGAAGCAAAAATTGAGAAAAATGTCAGATGAGAAGGTAGAGGGAATAAAATCCGAAGTGGAAAGGCTACTGAAAGCAAAAGTCATCAGAGAAGTACAATACCCAGAATGGTTGGCAAATACTGTCCCGGTGAAGAAGAAAAACGGAAAGTGGAGGATGTGCATCGACTTCACAACCCTAAACAAGCATTGCCCAAAAGACGATTTCCCTTTACCAAGAATCGATAGCGTTGTCGATGACGCAGCCAACAGCGAGATTCTATCCCTCCTAGATTGCTTTTCAGGGTATCACCAAGTTTGGATGAAACAAGAGGATGAGGAGAAGACGAGCTTCATAACACCTTTGGGAACCTTTTGTTTCGTCAGAATGCCAGAGGGGCTGAGAAACGCAGGTTCAACTTTCTCAAGAATGACCAAAAAAGTCTTCAACTCACAAATTGATAGAAACATGCTAGCTTATGTGGATGACCTCGTCGTAAAAAGCATCAAAAGAGCCGATCACATCAAAGATCTCGAAGAAACTTTCAATAATCTAAGAATGTCAAACTTGAGCTTAAATCCAGAAAAATGCGTTTTTGGAGTAACCAAAGGAAAAGTCTTGGGGTGCCTTGTAACTTCAAAGGGAATTGAGGCCAACCCAGACAAGGTACAGGCCTTGGCATCCATGGAGGAGCCAAAGACGGTCAAGGAAGTGCAACAATTGACAGGCAGGATCGCAGCTCTAAACAGATTCGTACCAAGAGCAGCCGAGCGAAGCCTCCCTTTCTTCAAAACTCTCAGACATGCACAGAAATTCAACTGGGGCGAAGAACAATCGAAAGCAATCAAAGAATTAAAGCAGTACCTTGCGGCAATGATCAAATTATCACCACCAGCCCAAGGAAAAGACCTTCTCCTTTACCTCGCAGTATCCGAGTCAGCAGTAAGCGCTGCAATAGTACAAGAAACCGAAATCGAAGGCATTTTGAAGCAGTTGCCAGCCTACTTTGTTTCCGAAGCACTATCTGGAGCCAAGAAGTCATACTCTGAGCTCGAAAAAATTGCATACGCATTACTTATGGCATCAAGAAAACTCAGGCACTATTTCGAAGCTCACAAACTGACAGTCGTCACCGACAAACCTCTAGCCGAGCTATTCGCAAACAGAGAAGCTTCGAATAGGATCAGCAAATGGTCCGCAGAACTATCCGGATTCAATATCGAATTCATGAGACGAAATGCAATCAAGTCCCAAGTATTAGCTGATTTCGTAGCAGATTGGACTTCTCCAAAACACGAAAGTCCAGACGAAGACGAAAAACAATGGACAGTCTATTGTGATGGAGCATATTGTAGCAAAGGAGCAGCAATCTCTGCAATACTAGTTTCACCAGGCGGAATCAAAACAAGATTCGCAACACGATTGGAATTCAACAACCAAGAGATTCAAATCACAAATAATGTAGCAGAGTACGAAGCACTCCTGCTTGGGCTACGAAAAATGAAATCGCTAGGAAAACAAAGGTTCATTGTGAAGACAGACTCGAAAATAGCAAGGGACCATATCGAAAAGGACAGCGAAGCTAGAAAACCAGAACTAATCAATTACCTCGAAGAGGTCAGAGAAATGGAGAAACACTTCAAAGGATTCACTGTAGAGCACATCCACAGAAATGACAACAACAAAGCAGATGATTTAGCCAAAAAAGCAGCAAAGAAGGAAGAGCTACCCGAAGACGTAATTTACGAGGTCATGACCATCCCCTCAATCAGAAAGCAGCATCTTGCACACATTCGCTGGGAAGATTGGAGAGCACCAATCATAGCATACTTACAAAACAACTTCACACCCTGTTCAGCAAGCGAGGCCAAAAGAATACCAGCAAGAGCAAAAGGGTATCAGATAATACAAGGAGAGTTGTACAAGAAGGGGATATCAGCACCATGGCTAAAATGCATTGCAAAAGAACAAGGAACGGCGATATTAAGAAGCATACACGAAGGGATATGCGGAACACACATTGGTCCAAGAGCCCTCGCAGCAAAAGCAGTCAGGCAGGGAATGTTCTGGCCAACAATGATAAAAGATGCAGACGAAGTAGCAAAGAAATGCGAAGCATGCCAAAAGAACGCAAGCAACCAAAAGATTCCATGTTCATTGTTGCAGCTCATTACACCTTCTTGGCCATTGCAAAGATGGGGAATAGATTTGGTAGGGCCTCTCCCAACAGCTCAAGGAAACTGCAGATTCGCAGTAGTTGCCGTGGAATATTTCACAAAGTCGATCAAAGCAAAAGCCCTAGCATCGATAACTTCGCATACAGTACAAAAGTTCTTCTGGCATAACATCATCTGCAGATTCAGGGTACCAAAAGAAATAACAGTAGACAATGGAAAGCAATTTGACAGCGAATCATTCAGAGATTTTTGCATAACAATGGGAACCAAAGTGAAGTACGCATCCGTATATCATCCGCAATCAAACGGCGCAGTTGAAAGAGCCAACGGCATCATTTTTTCGACTATAAGGAAGATGCTCTTCGACCACAAAAAGGGAAAATGGATTGACGATCTACCAATCGCAGTATGGTCACATAATACCACAGAATCCAGAGCTACCAAGTTCACCCCTTTCAGACTGCTATACAGAACCGAAGCGATGGTCCCAGAAGAAATCAAGGCCAAAACTCTAAGGGTAACACTTAGTAGTGAGGAAGGTGAAAAAGAAATGGTGGAAAAGGACCTAATCGAAGTCGATCGGCTTGTTGCCTCACATAACCTCGAATCATATCAAAGGCAAACACGAAAGTGGCGCGACCCAAAGGCGAAGATAAGAGAGATCAGAGTTGGGGACCTGGTAATCAAAAGAAAGCATAATGCAAAAAACTTATCCAAATTCGAGGAAAAATGGGAAGGACCATACATTGTCACCAAAAGCTCGAGGCCAGGGTCTTATCATCTATCCACCGAAAGCGGAGAAGAATTACCGCACTCATGGAACGTAGAGCAACTTCGCAAATACTATAACTAGAATCGGAACAAATAAAGCTGTACAGTTTTTTCCAAGTTTTAGTTCTTTTTGTAAAGGTCAACTTCGTAAATGTGCCGAGCTATAAACACAAATACGAAGCACCTCTATTCTCACAAAAGGTCGTACTCTTTTCCTCACAAAAGGGGCTCCAGGAAACTGGAGGTGAGGTTTTTAATGAGGCGAACCTATGTAAATCTCTCCAAAAAATCAACAAAGGAGATTCCCCTAAAAGCACTTGAGCAAAAACCACATCGAGGTTGAAAAATAACCTCGCAAAAAGAAGACCTCGAGCAAGATAGCTCGAGGCCGAGGTTGAAAAATAACCTCGCAAAAAGAAGACCTCGAGCAAGATAGCTCGAGGCCGAGGTTGGAAATATAACCTCGCAAAAAGAAGACCTCGAGCAAGATAGCTCGAGGCCGAGGTTGAAAAATAACCTCGCAAAAAGAAGACCTCGAGCAAGATAGCTCGAGGCCGAGGTTGGAAATATAACCTCGCAAAAAGAAGACCTCGAGCAAGATAGCTCGAGGCCGAGGTTGGAAATATAACCTCGCAAAAAGAAGACCTCGAGCAAAATAGCTCGAGGCCGAGGTTGAAAAATAACCTCGCAAAAAGAAGACCTCGAGCAAAATAGCTCGAGGCCGAGGTTGAAATATAACTTCGCAAAAATAAGACCTCGAGCAAAACAGCTCGAGGCCGAGGTTGGAAGTATAATCTCATAAAAAGACCTCGAGCAAAATAGCTGGAGGCCGAGGTTGGAAATACAACCTCGCAAAAAGAAGACTTGAGCAAAATAGCCCAAGGTCGAGGTCAGAAATATAACCTCGCCAAAAAGATCTCGAACAAAATTGTCTAAGGAAGAGGTCAGAAACAAAACCTCGCAAGAAAACCTACAGTCTAGATCAAATAAGGGGAACGAAAAAAGCAACAGAGTTGCCCTATTTCGAAAGTGAACAAGAGAACGTAATCTTTCAGATTCGTTGCTCGAAATAAGAAGCAATGAATAAACGCAAAGGGGCTATCGAGGGAGGGGACGCCTTTTTCAAAGGCAAAAAAGAGAAGCCCCCATTTGCATTTATTCAAAAACAAGTTTTCACCAAGCAACGAGCACATTAAAACAAATCACCTAACTTGTACTTTTAAAAGGACGCGAGGTTAGGTGAAATCATAATTTCCCCAAGGGTCCAAAGACCACTATAAAAGAGAAGGGGAAGACAAGCCTCGGCAAGAGAAAAAGCAAAGAAAATAAAAAAGAAAATTTTCCCTAGAAATGAGAGGCAGCAGGAATCACAGGAACGCTCGACGGCATGATCTGCCCAGGTTAAAGATCAACAATAGCACAGGGCCCATAGATACTTCGTACAGCAACGCCCTCTCAAGTAGTGCAATCATGGAGAAGAGCGCATCCGCTTCAAGGCTTTCTCGAGTTAACAAGGGAATTAGAAGCCAATTTATGGAGAAAAGCGCATCCGCTTCAAGGCTTTCTCGAGTTAACAAGGGAATTAGAAGCCAAAGAATATTTAAGCGTTTTCCATAGCGAAAACGAAGCTAAAGGTCATGATCTTATAGAAACAAGATAATGTACAAACAATTTCAAGAGAAAAGAATTTTTACGAGTCCAACGCATGCACTTCGAAACAAAGATCGAAGATAATTACGAGGCTAATATAAACAAAATCTTGAGCAATTTTAGTGTTCAAGTCGTTCTCGAATCCACAAATATTGCCTGGAATAAGTTTTTTACATAAATTGATTTCTACTCGCGAGATCACAGCTAGATTTCTCCTTCTTCTTGGGAAGATTTAGCTTCGTCATCATCACGAGGCGAAAATCCAGGGCATCATCTTCTTCCTCTTCGCCTTCTTCCTCTTTTCCTTCTTCAACTTCTGCGCCCTGAGTTTCTTCCTGGTGAAGAAACAAAGCAAAAGACTTAGGATATTTGACAATAATAAAAAAAAGAAGAAACAAAGTTATACAGAAAAGTTTCTTACTTTCGAAGAGGAGTCCTTAGCAATATCTCGCCCGTAAATGTTCCAGAAGTCTTGCAAGAAACGACGTTTCATAGTTTTGACTTCCTTAGAGCAAGACGAGGACAGATCTCCGAAGTCAGTAAAACGAAACCCGGGACCAGAAACTCGAAGAAGCAGCTCTTTATCCTCTTTTTCGAGAAATCTGCCGAGGCCATCGGTGCAGGTAAGAGCGAAGTTGTCGCCAGCAATTGAAAAAATGTCTCCGAGACCGGAGAACTCCTCTTCAATCCAGGACAAGAAATTTTCAACGGTCAAGTCCATTGGAAGAGCATAAGGAGTGGCTCCAAATTGCTTGAGCGAGTTCGAGTACGAATCAAAGATTTGATTTACCCTCTCAGCATTAAGAATCTTGGAAGAGGCTAGAGAATCTTCAGCTTCCTTTAACCTAAGCTCGAGGGACGTTACTTGAGTTTTGGCCTCTTTAGGAGCATCAGACTTGCGAACAACAGCTTCTCGAAGATTTTCGATCACAACTAGGTTCTGGTCAAAGTCTTTTTGCAAGGCTTTGTATTTCCTATCGGTGTTGTCCCATGCGTCCTCGATCTTAGTCAAGTCTTTGCGAAGTTTGTCATTTACTTCCCGAAGCCTCTCATTCTCTTTCTCCAAGAAACGAAGCCGGTCAGCCGCAGTTTTGGACTTTGAAGCACAGTCCGCGTTGATTAGCTTGACCTAAGAAAATACGTCGAAGACAAAAATATGAGATAAGTATAAAGTAAGAAAAGAACAGAGTTAAAGCGGTAGAAATAAGCGTGAACCTTGTGGGCCGTGGAGACGCTCAAACGAGATAGCTCTTCAACATCAAGGTCCTCCAATGATGCTTTAAAATCTATAACAACGAAGACAAAATATAAGAATCAAAGACGAAACTAAATATGAAGTGGTGCCAGAGTTTTTCTCACCTAGCATCTCATCTTTATCCTCACCAAGTTCAGCAAAAGAAGAAGAAGCCAAGTTTTGAGGACGATTAACAACTGTTTCTTCAGGGATCTTTTTTCCCTTCGCATCAACAACTTCGACCTAAAATACTAAGCAAAATAAGTAAACAATAAAAGAAATTTAGCGATCAAATACAGTACAACCAAAATTACTGACCTCGTGCTCGGCTTCGGCTGCTTTATCTTCCTTAACATTCTTTTCCTCGACGGCTGATTCTGTAGAATACAAGCCGAAGTTATGCTCTAAGAGCTCAAGAAAGTTTGGGTCAAATTCTCTTGGAGATTTCGAAACCACACTCGAAATCGAGCCAGCAAGGCTCATCCTAGCACCAGGGCATTTCATGTAAGGAACAAACAAACCTTCTCCTGTAGCAGCAGAAGTGCCTGCCAAATCCTTCATGAATTTCGCTGAGCCGAGGTCACCGCCCGCAACGCTAGCAATCTCTACAAGCCCACATGCCGCCTCGATAGCTTTTTCCTCCTCTTCAGCTTCGGCCACAGGGCTGTCCAACAACGAAGGATCCATCTTGCGAGACAAGCAAGGCTTCTTGTTCAACGCAGAACTAGACTGTTGTACATCAACAGTCTTTCTCTTATGAGCTTCAAGTTGCTTTGTTTTCGCTTGAGGAGCATCTTGACTCGAAGATATCAAGATTTTCGATGAAGTTTTTTTATACCTTCGAGTCACTCCAGCTTGTTCGGATCCAACATTACCAACAGCCTTCATACGTTTTTGGGGCTTAGAAGGTTTCACCCTGTCCCCGTACTGGAACCCCATTTCCATCCACGGGCGATTCAAACGACTTGTTTTCTCGAAGAAGTCAATCATTGACTTCTTCTCCTTTTCAGTAAAAGGACCAACCAAAAACCTCGCAGCCCATTCAATACTCGAAACAAGGTCATCATCACTAACACCTTCAGGTTTTGTAAGTCCAAAAACAGCAAAGGTGGTAGGCAAATCAAAACCAGGAATCTGTCTCTCCTCAATTCTAAAAGGTTTCCAGTCGGTTCCCAAGGGCCAAATTCCGGCAGCCAAAAATTCTTCAACAACATCACGGCCTGTGAGTCGTCGGGTAGCATGATGAAAGCAAGGACTGTTCTTCTTAAAAGACTCAGATTTCTTATCGAAATCAATCACAGTAGATATTTCTATGTTGCAAAGGGGGCCAGCAAAAGGATAATGCACTTCACTAGAATTCGGTGTAGTGAAACCAACCTTAACATAGAACCAGGATTTCGGCCAGTTCACATCCCAACGGTTTCGTTGAGCATAGGAGAAGTCAACCTTGACAATCTTCAGGGCTGCACTTCGACGACGCGAAGTAAAAGTTGCAACACCAAACTGTCCAATATGCTCTTCGCCGCCTTCTTCCAAAAATATCGACCTCTTCTGAAGGTGAAGCTCATTATAACGACCGAAGGTATCAACGTCAATCTCACCACCAAATGTTTTCACTCCCCAGAAAAATTTTGATAGTTGAACAAACGAATTTGGTGTCAGTTGATGAAGTTTGACGTTGAATCGGTCAAAAATCTGAGGTAGCATAGGATCACAGGGAAATCGAAGACCAACAGTAAAGAAATCAGCAAAAACGACAGCCTCTCCAATCTGAGGATCAGGGGTAGTTTCGTGACCCGGAGCACGACCAACACCAGCAGGGAAAAATCCATTCTGTTCATAAGATGAAATCATGCCAGCAGTTATAGAAGACCGACCGAAATGAAGGGTTTTAGGAGCTGATTCTCCAATGAGCTCATTGACATTAGCCTCGACCCCCTCCAAATCCTCACTTCCCGGGTTTGAGGCCAGGGGACTGTTCTCTCTTTCCGCATCAGAAGTAGGAATAGCAGCAGATTTGACTTGAGCCATTTCCGAAACTAATAATGAAAAACAATCAAAAACATAATGAAACAAGAAACGAGGACAAAGATTTTTCAAAACTAACCTCTTCTTAATCACGAAGCGCTTCAAGAATCTCGACAGACAGCAACAATAGGAGCAAAGCGAAGACAGTAGCACGAAGTCAGAGATGAAAGCGAAGGTAATTTTTAGGGGGGTAACCTCTACTATTTATAGGCACGGTAAGTTTCGAAGATTGCGCCGTTTGGAAGGTGAAAGGGCGCCAAAGTAACCGCCAATTTTTTCCAAGGGGACGCCTTTTGGGTTTCGTCCCAGGAGTTTGAGGGTCGAAAAGTAATGAACTCGAATCCAAGGACGAAGGGGCTACTGTTGGGGAGACGCCCCTTAGAATCATATTTTCTATTTTTGCAGGCAAGACTGAAGAAGTCAAAACAAAGATGATAAGCGTGAAGCTAATTCGAAGAGGTTAAAGTCGCAGGCGAGACTGAAGAAGTCAAAACAAAGATGACAAGCGTGAAGCTAATTCGAAGAGGCTAAAGTCGCAGGCGAGACTGGAGAAGTCAAGACGAAGATGACGAGCGTGAAGCTAATTCGAACAGGTTAGAGTCTCGAGAAGGACTGAAGAAGTCAAGGCAAAGAAGACAATAGTACAAGGCTGGTTACGAGACAAAGAATTGCCAAGACGAATCTGTCTCCTGTTACGAGGCTAAAATGGAGATTGGCGGGAAGCAACGGTCATCTGAAAGCTAAGATAGTTATATGATTTCTGGCGGGAAGTAACGGTCTTGTAAACATGCGAGGTTGGCCCCTATAAATAGCGGGTCAACCGTAACTGTACGGATGGATTTTTTCGGAAGAAATGAAAAGAAGTCAACTATAACTTTTTCACTGTTTGTAATACTGGAAAAACCGTGTTACAACATTGCAGAAGAATATTGACAGTCTGACATTTTTTTTCAAAAGATGGTGTGTACGTGGCAAGTCAGCGTACACGTAGTCATATGGATCTTCAGTGTTGTTTTGATCAACACCAGCCACATGTATGCGATAAGATTCGTATGCACATTCTGTAGAGGAAAAGAAAAGATAAAAAATAATATAAAAAAATAACATAGAGTGAACAAAGTGAGTTTGTTATATAAAAATAGTGGATGATACCATCAACATTTACAAGTTGGCATTATCAGTACCCATGTTTGTGTCTTCATCAGAATGACTTTCTGCAAGTTAAAAGGAGAACATATTGCATCATGACAAGTGTATTAATTTGCCAAAATAAACACATATTGATCAAAAAAATATTGGAAACAACGATATTAATTTGAATCACCTTCATCGTCACTATCATGGTGTGCTGGCTCAAACAAGGCAGCATCATACTCTACATCACACATCCGTGGATTCCTGCTATGTAGAGTTGGTAATTCTTCACCACCTTCTGCACCTGGTTTGTTTTATAGTCATGATATTAGTGGGAAAGTTATGTTATCATCTGTGGGTATGTCCGAAAATGTTTTGTTTTTGTATACATGTGTAATTATTAATTTCTGAAGATGGATCTATAGCATCACTTGTTGCCAATCAGAGTTAGGTTTATATTCTGGCTCCCTGTTCTGACCTTCTAGTCCCTTATATGTTTTAGTAATTGTTCTTTTTTGCCCTCTTCCACACTTTCATAGCATATTGTGACTACTTGAACTAACACCCGGCCTCGAATGTGGGACATAGCTATAATTTCTGTGCAGCCACTTAGTGGGTTCATCTTTATCTGAATTCCTTCTCTATGTTTGTTCAACTAACGGGCTGATAGTTGATATTTGTGTCATTCGAGAAGGGTGTGTTATAGAAGTGATGCACAGGTTTAAAGAGTAACTTGTAGTGGCCAGACATGTCGTGGTTGCTATGTGAGCTACCTGTGAAAGTACAGAGCATCAGATACTATCAAAAAAGGATAAAGTCCAGTTTACGGCCCAAAATTTTTACGGAAGTCTAAGTTTCACCCCTGAACTATAAAACCGGAAATTATGCACCCCTAAACTATGAAAACCGTTTATTTTACACCCCTACGACAATTGAATGGTGGTTTTCCGGTTGATGTAGCAAAAAACGAGCGGTCTCGTCGTGTGTGGGTCCCATACGTCAGAGCCATGTCACCTCTTCCTCCCTCCAGCCTCCACGCGCTCCTCAACTTCGACCGCCGCAGTCATCGGTGCAATGCGGGCTCGGGTATGTGTACGCGGTGTGGGCGCGGTGCCTTGCTGCCTTGTGTGGTAGGCGGCTGCGCGATGTGGCCCAACCTCATCGGGCAGCGGAGCGGCGGGGGCACCGCCGGTGGAGCATCACGGGTGCGGCCGTGCAGGCGCGCCGTAAGAAAATTCAAGGCCAATGGTGGAGCGGCGGGGGCACGGCTGGCGGAGCATCACAAAGCTTGGAAGGTACAAAAAAATTCAAGGCCAATGGTGGAGCTCCCCTTCGAGATTTGGACTCGATCCAGTGATTCATGCCCACGAGCAGACATCAAATTCCTTTTCTTTGCGTTTTATGGCCACAGATCGAAGCAAAAATTGCATAGCTAAAAAAATCAGTCGAAGCTCGTTGGATATGGCTGGCCGTGGGGGAGTTCGACACTGCCGCAGGCCCGCAGCTCGACGAAGTGCACACAGCCTCACCTTGCGTCACCGCCCTCGCTGCCTCGCCTTGCTCCGAACCACGCTCCTCGCCTCTGCCCGGGCTGGAGTCCTGGAGACATGTCAGAGCACCAGCCGCTGGGAGGGAGAGCAGAGCAGACCACCTCTAGTTCAACTGCTGACCGAGATCCATGGACTTCGAGCCGATCGTCGATGGCCGGGTGCCCAAGATTGGAAAGGGGGAAGCGCAAGAGGGTACACCTCTCCGCGTCGGCCTCGCCGGCAGCCAGCGCCGCCGCCATCCTTGGCCCCGGGGCATCCCGCGGTACATGGCGGTGCGGTCGGCACGGAGCTGCAGGAGAGAAACCGAAAGAGAGCGACGGAGAGATAAAAGATGTGTGCCGATGAGGATGGTTGGGCAGCTGACGTGGACACCAGCCTGGATCAAAACCAGCCTCTGGTAGACTCAGGTGTTTTCTATCCGGTTTGGATAGTTCGGGGTTGTTCGATACCCAGTTTTATTGTTTAGGGTTGAAATTTAGACTTAAGAAAGAGTTGTGGGGGGTAATCTAGACTTCTTCCATCAAAAAATCTCTGACTGTAGGTGTTGATGATTCAGCCTTACGCCTTTACGCCTTGCCCTGTACTCATGTTTCGTTTTATCTCTCTCATCTTTTTGTTCCATGGTTTCCTTCCTTTCTTCTTGCGTGATATTCTTGTTGTTTCTTGTTCCTCTCTTGTCTCTTGTGCTCCTCACCCGCAGAAGTTGATGGTCCTGCATTAACGTCACATACTATACTCAGTGAATGTTCGATTCATTGTTATGTCGGTATATTTTGAAAGCGGTACGCAAAAAATAGACAATGTACCTCTATTGACTGTATTATTTGAGACATCTGCAGAAGGAATCCATCGCCCTCCACTAGAATCCATCGGTATGTGGACTGTGGCCTTCAATCACGGGATTGACACGGAGAAGACACGGACAAGCACTGGATTGAAACGGAGAAGGCACGGACAAGCACTGGACTGATGCTGATGATCACACGGAGGAGGCGTGAGCAGGACGTCCTCAATCAGGACATCCGCGAGCTGGCCATCCTTGACCAGGACGGAGAAGACGCCAGGCAGGCCGGAGTATACGCCCTAGAAGGTGGCGCCCAGGCCGTCTGCGAGTAGGCCACGACAACTACGGCGTCTTACAGACGGCGGCATCGCACAGGGTGGCCAAGAGGGCAAGCAGGCCACTGGCGATCTAGAAGGATGGGACCAGACCGTCCGTGAGCACTTGACCAAATGAGGCACCAGTGCCAGCATTGCTGATGCAGGGCATGGTGGTGATGCTGTAGGACGTGGCAGCGATGCCGGCGATGTACAACGTGGATGTAGGGTATGGTGGTGATGCTGTAGGACGTGGCGGCGATGATGTAGGACGTGATAGCGAAGCCAGCGATGTACGACGCGGCGACGATGGTGGCAATGTGACGCCAGCGATATATGGCGTGGCAGCAACGACGGCGGTTGTGGTGATCGGTTCGTGAGGGACGTTGTACTCGTGGATCGTGGAGGACAAGGAGGAGTCCGGACGTGGGAGAATGAGTGACGACGTGATTGAAAGTCAAACAGCGCCTCATGCATGTGCAGCACCCACTCGTTCCCCAACCGATGCCCATTCACTTCCCCCCTCCCATCGAGAATCCCCACCAGAGCCGCCAGTCACAGTGCCATTAATGACCACCGAGGTCCACCGCCGTCCGCCCTCTCCCCTCCACCCGAACCACCTCAACTCCTCCTCTCGGCCCTATAAAACACTACTAGAACCGAGCATTCGTCCCTGACATGTTAGTACCGGTTGCACTTTGAGCCGGTACTAACGTGCAAAACAGCCATGCGTCGACGTCACTGCGTCAATTTAGTACCGGCTGGTGTCACCAGCCGGTACTAAATTGCGCGCACCGACACCTTTGGTGTCAGGGGCAACGGCTAGAACACGCTAAATGCGCTCAGTTAGCACCGGCTGTTGGCTCCAGCCGGTGCAGGGAATTTAGTACCGGCTGGAGCCACCAGCCGGTACTAAACATTTACGGTTACTAACTGCAATTCTGTAAAAAGGGGCTCCTTCCTCCTCCCGACAGCCAGCAGCTCAAATTGCATCTACCCGAGAGGACCTTGTTCTTCACATCCAAGAGCTCTAGGGGGGAGGTGCTGCCCATTTTTTCAACTATTTGTGGAGATTTTACCCATCTAAGTGTTCTAAAGGTTAGTAACTTCATTTACCCGCTCACCGAAATTTAGTATGTTGCTTTTAATGTTTTGTAGCTAGAGAAATTTGTGATTTCCTAAAATAAGGGAAAGAGGAGAGAGATTCTTTAGTTGTTCATGATTGTTGTTAATAATTTCTATAGTTCTAGTGTTAATAATTTCTATAATCCTTTGCATTGTTTTATTTTTATTTTTTATATAAGAATTACCTTTTATCTCTTTTTTAGTTTAATTATGAACTAGCCCCTAGAATATTTATATTCATATAAGTTAGCACATAGATTTCAAGATTAATTATTAACTAGTCCCTAGAATATTTATATTCATATAAGTTAGCACATAGATTTCAAGATTAATTATGAACTAGCCCCTAGATAATTAATTCTTTATATAAAAGTTAAAAGTATTGTCGAAAGGACATGGCTTCTGCTGCAGGAGGTAGCGGTGGTGGGCGAGATAACCGTCGTTCGTCTGGTGGGAAGGAAAAAGTTGAATTGACCCCTAGCAAAAGTTACACCCCGAGTAAAAGTTTGTGGAGACCACAACTTCGTTATTTGGAAGCAACACATGCGGAATATATTGCAGCAGGGAAAGAACCACCTTTTGATATTGAGGCTGTGAGGCGAGATTATTCGTCGGTTGTAGCACCACGAGACTCGGCGGTCACAGCTACACCATCCTCTCGTACGGAGGAAAAAAATAATCCTCAAGTGCATTCTAATGTCCCACCCAAGGAAGATTGAAGAACGTTGTCATGTTGGTTGTGAAATAAATTATGTATTGAATATTAAGACAATGATGTAATATTTTGTGTTAAGATTTATTTGCACGTCATGATTAAATAACTGTGTTAAGGTTTATTTGCACGTCATTTTTATTTTTATATAAGAATTACCTTCTTTCTCTTATTGTATTATATTAAGTAGCCCTAGATTTTTAGTATAATATTGAATTAGCCTCTGACGGAAGCTGTCTCCATCAAATTATTCAAGCGGTGAGCGGTGTTTGGAAGGATCCCCGCGGCACGCCATGATCGACTATCCACGGATCAATACTTGAGGCTCCACTGTCTTGTGCCATCTCCACTTCACTCCACGCCACAGAGGCATACTAGAGTTTTCTTCTTCCGAGCTCTCTCTCTGGCATTGTTCATCTTGGCCACTCCGGTCTGCAATAGTCCAGTACGTGTCCTTTATTCCGTGTGTCATTTCTGTTGCTCGGTTATAGTTTTTGTCAATTATGTATTTTATTTAAAAATTGAATATACCATTATATGGTTTCAGATGGACCGACGTTGGATGTATGGCGAACGAAGCACTGGCGCATGGGTTACTGGGCTGGATACATTTCTTGATTCTGCAGAGGCCAACCGGTCGGCAAAGGGGTTCATGTGTTGTCCATGTAGAGATTGCAAAAATGAAAAGGAATACTCCAAGCGAAGGACACTCCACGCGCACCTTGCCGTTGTCGGTTTCATGCCTAACTATTGTCTTTGGACTAAACATGGTGAACCTGGTGTCGTGATGGAAGAGAACGAAGAAGAAGATGACCTGCCTGAGTGGGTTCAATTACAAGAAGCCCCATATGAGGATCCGATGGATGATGATGCTAATGACAATTCCCTAGACGAGTTAGGACAGGTTTTGCTCGATGGACAGAAAGAAAGTGTCAGCGCATTAGAGCACAAAAAGTTTCAAAAGATGATTGAGGATCACAAGAAGCTGATGTACGCAGGCTGTAAAGAGAAGCATAAGAAATTGCATACCACACTTGTTATGCTTCAATGGAAGGCAACAAATGGTGTTTCGGATAAGGGTTTTGATCATCTGTTGTTAATGTTAAAGGATCTGCTCCCTATCAATAATGAGCTTCCTTCGTCAACTTACGAGGCAAAAAATATTGTGTGTCCTTTAGGATTGGAGATACAGAAGATACATGTGTGTCCTAACGATTGTATCCTATACCGCGGCGAGGAATATGAAAACTTGGATGCATGCCCTATGTGTGAGGCATTACGTATAAGATAAGGCGAGATGATGCAGGGGAGGTTGAGGGAGAGGATCGCCATAAGAAAATTCCAGCTAAAGTGATGTGGTATTTCCCCATAATACCGCGTCTGAAGCGTTTGTTTAGAAGTTAGGAAAACGCTAAGTTGATGAGGTGGCACAAAGAGGAACGCAAGCAAGACGAGTTCATTCGACACCCCGCGGACAGATCACAGTGGAGAAACATAAACAGGAAGTTGCAGACTTCGATGCGGAGGCAAGAAACATAAGGTTTGCCCTAAGTGCAGATTGAATGAATCCATTCGGTAACCAGAGCAGTAGTCATAGCACATGGCCTGTGACTCTTAGTATTTTGAACCTTCCTCCCTGGATGTGTTTGAAGCGGAAGTTCATCATGATGCCGGTGCTTATCCCAGGTCCAAATCAAACAGACAATGATATTGACGTGTACCTAAGGCCGTTGGTTGATGATCTTTTAGTTCTGTGGAATAAAGGAAAAACGGTGTGGGACGAAAACACACAGGAAGATTTCAACCTCCAAGCATTGCTTTTCATAACCATCAACAATTGGCCTGCACTCATTAATCTATCCGGACAATCCAACAAGGGATATCGGGCATGTACCCACTGCCTTGACGATATGGACAGTATTTACCTAAAAAACTGTAAAAAGAATGTATATATGGGTCATCGTCGGTTTCTTCCGGCTAATCACCCGTTACGGAAGCAAGGAAAGCATTTTGATGGGTTGCAAGAAATTCGTTCAAAGCCTTTGCACCGTGATGGCAAACGCGTGTATTCAATGTTACAGGATGTTGATGTCATCCATGGAAAGGGCCCTGGTAGCAAACCAGCCCCAAAAGGGGACGACAGACGCGCTCCCATGTGGAAGAAAAAGTCAATCTTTTGGGAGCTACCATATTGGGAATTCTTAGATGTTTGCTACGCAATTGACGTTATGCACGTGACGAAATGTGTTTGTCTGAACTTGCTTGGCTTTCTAGGTGTATATGGGAAAGGAAGAGATACACTCCAAGCACGTCAGGACTTGAAACATATGGGGCAACGAAAGGACTTACATCCAGAGAAGAGGGATAACGGACAACATTATTTACGTCCGGCCAGCTACACTCTTAGCAAAGAGGAGAAGAAAAGCATGTTTGATTGCTTGAACAGTGTCAAGGTACCGAGCGGGTACTCATCCAATGTTAAGGGAATAATAAAGATGGCAGAAAAGAAATTCACAAATCTAAAGTCTCATGACTGCCATGTGTTGTTGACACAGTTGCTTTCGGTTGCATTAAGGGGTACTCTACCAGAGAATGTAAGATTGACAATCGTAAAGCTATGTGCGTTTCTGAATGAAATCTCACAGAAGATAATCGATCTAAGAAAACTTGAAAGGATGCAGCAGGATGTTGTCCAATGCCTTGTCAGTTTTGAGATGGTGTTTCCACCTTCATTCTTCAACATTACGACCCATCTCCTTACTCACCTTGTAAAAGAGATCTCGATCTTGGGTCCAGTATTCCTACACAATATTTCCCCTTCGAGAGATACATGGCAGTCTTAAAGATGTACGTTCGCAATCGTGCTCGCCCAGAAGGATCCATCGCTAATGGCTATGCAACAGAGGAGGTCATAGAATTCTATGCTAATTTTGTTAATGACATTGATCCGGTTGGGCACCCCGTGTCATGCCAAGAGGGGCGGCTGAAGGGAAAGGGAACGTTAGGGAAAAAAGGTAGTTTGACAATCCCTGAGTCTGATATGTGCATAGCAAACTTCACGGTTTTGAAAAACTCATCACTAGTTGCTCCATATATGCTTCAGCACAAGAATATTATCCGGTCATCAAATCCTGATAAGAGTGAAGCATGGATTACACGTAACCACAAAGAAACATTCACTATTTGGCTCCGAAGACTTCTTATGGGTGACCAATCGATTGACAAACAACTTCAGTGGTTAGCTAGGGGGCCATCTCTCACCATCTTGATATACCAAGGGTACGATATAAACGGAAATACATATTATACAAGGAAACAAGACCAGAAGAGTACTAACCAGAACAGTGGTGTTCGTATCGATGCAATAATAGACGATGAGGGTACAAAAGAGACATATTATGGTGTCATAGAAGAGATATGGGAACTGGAGTATGGACCTCTATTGAAAGTCCCTTTATTTCGTTGCCAATGGGTGAACCGTGCTCAAGGAGGCGTTTTGCTGGACCGGTATGGGATGACAACAGTAGACCTTAGTAAGATTGGATACAAAGATGAACCTTTCGTTCTAGCAAAGGATGTCAGTCAGGTTTTTTATGTGATGGACATGTCAAGCAAACCGAAAAAAGGCCCTAACAAAAACCAACCTAAACGTCATATAGTACAATCTGGGAAGAGGAAAATCATTGGACTTGAGGACGTTTTAGATAATTCCGAAGAATTTAATCGGATTGATGACCTCCCTCCATTTTCAATTGATGTTGACGCCACCATCCTTTTGTCTCGAGAAGATGCTCCGTATTTACGTCGTGATCATAAAGATGGAGTCTTAGTTAAGAAGAAAAGTATCAATGTTCCATTAGTTCGGTGAAAATGTTGCATGTATGAACTGGAGTAATGATTTTATCTATCAATTTATTTAGAAGAAAAGTATCAATGTCCCATTACAATTTTATCAATGTTCCATTACAATTTTATGTCAATTTATTGTCTTTTATTAATTTTGTAATAAGAATTATTCAAGCTACATATATTTAAAATAGTTTTAAGTTAATATATGTATTTTTTAAAAAATTGAATAAATTTCCAAAGTATGATAATCTTAAATTAGTAACAAATAAAGTAAAGAATTTATTAACACAATATAGTATATTACATAAATTGTTGTAAACTATTTTTGCATGTTAAAAAAATATATACATTTATATATTATTGTCTTTCATTTATCTGAAATTCTATATTTTCTATTTTATAATAAGAATTAGTTAAGCTACATAGGTTTATAAGAATCCAAAATATTGAATAAACACAAATATTTAAGAATGTGAATTTATTTAATTTAATGAACTCAATTTAATCAAAACTAGTAAGAAATTTATTAACAGGTAACGACATATTAAAATATATTAAATATAATCTATCGACCTTTTTTTGCATGTTGAATATATATATTTTTTTATATTTTTCTGTATTTATTACGTACAAATGAGTAATAAGCAAATAATTAAAAAAACACAAAACTAAAAAAGAAGAAGGCGGGAACTGAACAGTTTTGGGCGTTTAGTACCGGCTGATACTACCAGCCGGTACTAACGGGCAGCGATTAGTACCGGCTGGTGCCACCAGCCGGTACAGAGTGCCAATTTAGTACCGGCTGGTGCCACCAGCCGGTACTAAATGGCCCCCCTATATAGATCTCCTACCCTCTTCTCCGCCCAACACCTAGCCATTTCGATCGCGCACACCCTTCTTCTCCGCTGCCGGCCGCCATCGTCGTCGCCGCCTCACCTCTTCGACGTCCCCGCCACCTCCTCCTCCTCCTCGTCGTCGCTGCCGCCGACGGCCTCGCCCTCGTGCGCCTCCGACAGCCTCGTCGCCGAGCTCCTCCTCCGCCGCCGTTGAGGACCTCGTCGCCGCCGGCCGGCCGCACCCGCCTCGTCGTCGTCGCCGCCGCACCTGCCTCGTCGTCGTCGCCGCCGTATCCGCCTCGTCGGCGGCGGCGGCCTCGTCCTCCTACGCCGTCTCGTCGCATCCGCCGCCTCCTCGTCGTCGCCGGAACCACCGCCGCCGCCCGGCCGTAAGCCCTTGTCGGGCTGACGTCATCACAATTCGTGCTGACGTCAGCCTTTTTTTAATTTAGGTTTTTTTAATTAGAATTACCAGTAATTAAGTTTTTAATTACAAATTAGCCCCTGGATTACTAGTTTAATTAGAAATTAGCCCCTGGATTACTTGTTTAATTAGAAATTAGCCCCTGGATTACTACTTTAATTAGAAATTAGCCCCTAGATTACTAGTATTATTACAAATTGGCCGCTAGATTACTAGTTTAATTATAAATTAGCCCCTGGATTACTAGTATTATTACAAATTCGCCCCTAGATTACTAGTTTAATTAGGAATTAGCCCCTGGATTATTTGTATTATTACAAATTAGCCCCTGGATTACTAGTTTAATTAGAAATTAGCCCCTGGATTACTAGTATTATTACAAATTAGCCCCTAGATTACTAGTTTAATTAGAAATTAGGCCCTGGATTACTAGTAATATTACAAATTAGCGCCTGGATTACTAGTAATTATACAAATTAGCCCCTGGATTACTAGTTTAATTTTAAATTAGCCCCTGGATTACTAGTTTAATTATAAATTAGCCCCTGGATTACTAGTTTAATTAGAAATTAGCCCCTGGATTACTAGTATTATTACAGATTAGCCCCTGGATTACTAGTTTAATTATAAATTAGCCCATGGATTACCAGTATTATTATAAATTAGCCCCTAGATTACTAGTTTAATTAGAAATTAGCCCCTAGATTATTTGTATTATTACAAATTAGCCCCTGGATTACTAGTAATATTACAAATTAGCCCCTGCATTACTAGTTTAACTAGAAATTAGCCTCTGGGTTACTTGTAATTTTACAAATTAGCCCCTGAATTATTAGTTTAATTTCAAATTAGCCCCTGGATTAGTAGTTTAATTAGAAACTAGCCCTTGGATTATTATAAATATGCTCATTGTGTTACTCTTAGCATTCCAAATGGATAATGGACGTGAAAACATCGATGAGTTCATGAGTCATCTAATCAGAGGAGACAACATCGAATTACCACCTGAACAAGATGTACCCGAAGGAGAGTATGATGGCAGCCAGTATCTTAACGTCACAGGTGATGGTGATGAGGCTGATCATTCTAACTCTGAGGAAGAAGATGTACCCGAGGTATATATACACAGACACATGCTATGTACTTTTCGTTCATACTTAGGATCATTTATGTATGAATGGATATCTTCTCAGGCTTCGACGTCTGGTCAGAAATGTAAACGAAGCACTAAAGCAAAGATGACGGGGAAAATCATCATTAGAGAGATCGACGAAGAAGGTGCCCCGAAAGCTCCAGAGGATGCAAGGACAAAGTTTGTCAATCAGGCAGGATACATTGTCAGGGAGAACATCCCCATCAGTTTCAAAGCTTGAAAAAAAGTTAAGGGGATTGAATCTGCAGATGTAGTACCTGAACAAGAGAAAGAGATGTGCTGGGAGCAGTTGTTGTCGCACTTCACACTTCCAGATGGAGAAAATATTAAGGAGAAAGTGAAGAAGTTCGCCTTGAAGAAAATGGCGACTGCTTTCCAAACATTCAAGAAAAACATAAAGAAAGATTATATCAAGAAAGGGACAACACCTGACTTTGAAAATAAGTTCCAGAAACTTCGTCCACACTGGGATCAATTTGTCTAAAACTGTCTCTCAAAAGACAGAGCTGCTGTGAGAGAGCAAAACAAAGCCAACGCGAGCAAAAAGATTCACTCCCACCGTACTGGACAAGGTGGGTATAGGAAGGCAATTCCGAAGTGGGAGAAGATGGAAAAGGATCTGATAATGAAAGGATTCACCCCGCGGACCCTACATTGGCCTGAAAGAGCGAAGTGGTACTACTTTGCACATGGCGGGACTCTGGATACGACTAATGGAGATTTGATCCCATCACATTCACTGCGAGCAGCAGTAGATCGGCTCGAGGCAGTGCTAAAGGCTAAGGAAGAAGGAGCTTTCACCCCAAATCGGGAGAAAGATGAGCTACCATACGCCCTAGGGACTCCTGAACACACTGGCCGTGTGCGAGGCATGGGTGTAGTTCCATGGAAGCATGGCTTCTCCGCAGATCTTGAGACTTACAGAAGCAGAAGCCGAAGCAAGGCTGAAAATGAAGCAAAATTACGTGCACTAGAACAACGAGTCTCTGCACTAGAAGAACAAATCTCCCCCATCAGCCCCGCCTCCAATGTGCCGTCTAGTGTTGAATCCAGGGGTTACCTCAAAGCTATTCCGTGGATTTTATCACCAAAAGGCAACCATGTGAGCTTCATACTCCCGTAATCGGAAATAAGACGAAAGCAGTAGCAGATGCTGTTGCTGAGGTCCCTGTTGTTGGCGGGGTTATACACGGTGTTCCAATTCCCCCGGAATATGCAAAGGTCAATGTCGATCGGGTCTTACCCGGGTGGGAGGACCTCGACCTCGAAATCGAAGGAGGCGATGGTGAGAAGGTGTTAGGTCAAGTGTTGCACAGTTGGATATGTTGGAAGAAGAAGTATATCATATTTCCACGTTTCACCATAACAGAATCATCAGGATAGGACACTGGCATAAGATCACCACCGACTGCAGACATTACGCCCCCTAGCAATGATCCACAGACACCTCCAGATCAAATTCATCAGCAGCCTGCTCAAATGGAGCCTCCACCACCTCCTACTAAAGACAAGGATGCGCAGCCTGCTGGAACAAATCCGAGCGTTAGCTCGCCTGCGCCTCCTACAAAATCTACAAATGCACCAATACCTGCACCAAAGGATTCACGGGAAATTGGTGGCGGAAGCAGAATTAGGATCCAGCCACCTCTTGTGCCCCCACCTCCTAAGGAGAAGAAGGAGGCTTGGGAGAAAGCTCCTAAGAAACCGCCTCCCATGCCGCAGAAACCGGCTTCACCGCCTAGTCAAAAAACCACGCCCGAGATGACTCGAAAGCAATTCACTGCGTGGCAGAAGCAACAATAGGCGAAGAAGCAACAAGAGACGAAAAGTCCCTTATCGGATTATGACCGTCAAATAAAAAAGGCAACTCAGCGTAAGAGAAAAGCGTCGAGCATTGCACAGCTTGGTATGCAGAAGAAGCAGTCAATCCCACCTCTCAAAGTGCTATCAGAGGAGGACCAAGCTCTCGTTGATTTTGTCTGCGACACAAGGCTCACCAAAGCACAATTACGAGGCGAGGACCATATCCCAATGCATCCTGGAGCTGAAAGAACTCAATTTGAATTGAAGAAACCTCTAGTGTTGGAACACCAACTCAGGAATCTTCCAACAAGGATGCGTAATCTCCATAGTTGGTACATGAAACAATCTGCAGACGGCCAGTGCTACCTAACTCTTCGTATAAGAGACGGGCATTATTTTCGAGGGGTGGATGAGATAAATATTGAGTTTTCAGAATTCTGGTATCTGTTCAATCAGGACACCCTCGACAAATCACTCATTAGTGCATGGGTTCTGTAAGTCTTTCATCTCATTTATGTTCCATCCATCTATTCATTAATATTGTTCACCATCACATTTATAATTTGATTGTCTTGTGTAGAATGGAACAACAAGTTTGCAGGAGAAAAGGCTTTCAAAACCTTGGCTTCATGGACCCAAATATCATCCACGAATATAATGTCAAGAACACCCCAAACTCGACCACGAAGAATATATGGAAATTCTTGGATAGACAGAAAAAATGTGATTTCATACTGTTGCTATACAACACACATTGAGTACTTCAACTTTTACTTATCATAATCCTTGACCTAAAGAAGCAACCAATATATCTAACGGACTATGCGTCTTTCACTGCACAGCTTCCATTGGATGCTTTTCGTTATAGAGCTACAGAGAAGCTTGGTCATAGTCCTTGACCCAAAGAAGAAGGGACAAGAAGAATTCCAAGACGTCATCGACCTAATGAACAAGGCATGGGCTCCCTTCTGGGAAGAAAATGAAGGTCCATTTAAGGAGCAACTTCATATCAAGCTAGACTTTCCGGTAACAAGTTAATTATAACATTTTGACATATGTTTATACGCAATAACTATTTTTAATAACACTTTTGCATTCCACATAAGTGTATGAGACAGGAGCACGGCAACAACCTATGTGGCTACTATGTGTGTGAGTTTATTCACCGGTTTGTACGACCGACGGGCGCAATGAAGCCAGATGAATTCGAGGTATGTCATGCATATGATCATATTCAAACATACGACTTGTATATCGCTATATCTAATATATTTTTGATGTGACAGAAATGGCGTATGGAAGAATGTGTCCTCCCGACGGACAGAATCAAGGCCGTACAAGAATAACTCTGCGGATTTCTCATAGACGAGGTCATTGACCCTAAAGGCAAATTCCACAACGATGGATCTTTCTACATACCGGACGTCGGCATCCAAGACGAAGACAAAGCGTGGCCGTAATTTCAAACATGGAGATTGTTGACTTATGTATGTAATACTTCGGGTTTTGCACGTATATAGATATATATATATATTGCTTCAATTATGTTAATCATATGAGTACGAGAATACACGTAGGAACCACTACTAGTACGTATAGGAACGTAACATGTAAAAAAAACTTAAAATAGAAAAAACACAGCAAGCAACTTCTAAAAGAAAAAAAAAGGGCGAGCTCGAACATTTAGTACCGGCTGGTAACACCAGCCGGTACTAAATGAGCTGGGCCTAAAGCGCCCCGTTTCTTGACGCGTGGCATCATGTTAGTACCGGCTGGTACTACCAGCCGGTACAAAACGGGTGGTGCGTGGTCGTGCCGCGTGGCCCGCCATTTGTACCGGCTGGTGTTACCAGCCGGTACTAAATGCATTCGTTAGTACCGGTTGGTGCAGCCGGTACTAATGGCTGCCCATTAGTACCAGGAGCTCCGTACCGGGCGCATAACCGGTACTAAACCGGCTTTGCGCCCGGTACTAAAGCTCTATTCTCCAGCAGTGAAAGCTGCCTAGCCCCACTTGAGCATCTCCCTTCGCTCCACTGAAATTCCACCAGTGCGTCATGTCATATGATAGCCGTCTCCACCATCTAGTTTCGTCGTCGCACCATCGATCTCCCTCCTAGCCACCTCTACTTTGAGGCCTCCAAATCCTCGTTGGTCAGGTGGTGAGGACCTTGCCAATCCTGTTCCCCCTCCCTCTATCACTCTCTCGCATGCACGATGCTTCAATGTTGGACCCAAGCCGCCGCTGCTCATCGCCAGTCGCGTCTACCTCTGCAACTCGACCAAGATCAGCCGCATCCAGATCCCAGTCGCCCAAGCTTGCTCTAGAGCCACAAATCTCCCGATATGGTGCATCCTTGCACCGGATTGGCCAATATCCAGCAAGACCGCCACGATGCCACCACTCCCCACCATCGCCAATGACCCCGAGATATGCACGGCCGACGAGCTGCGCCACTGGCTCATGCTTTGGCAGTAGAACCTGCCGCTTGAGGCGATGGCTGCCTGTGCGCTCTTGGGGAGTGTGGTTGGGAGCACTGCTTCGTTGGGTTAACTGGTTGTTGCTTTTTGTTTGTGTGATGATTTGCAAAGGCTCCGAAGCAGAACCACCCGCTGACGCTGCTATCTGGATTCTGGAGTGGCCACGAAGGCTGTTGGGTTCGATTTGTCCCAGGGTGAGTGAACTGTGAATTTGTGCATGATGACGTTATTGGTGTGGATAAATTACCTTTAAAAGAGCTTATACATGTTTGATCCCAAAATAATTCAGACGATAGTCACTAATCTCAGTCGGGGCATTGCTTAACAATAAAACTCATGGCATAGTTCGACAATAATTGGATTTATTTGATAGTGCAATTGACACTTTTCACGGTGTTTCTTTTCTTTTGGCAAAGGAGCTGGTGGAATTAAATACAGAATAGGTAGTTCTTTTTTTCTTGCGGAAAGAATAGGTAGTTCTTATTTCTTTATTCAGAATTAACTTAGTTCAGAACAACCAAAAACATTAATGAAAATATGTTGCTAGCGCGTGCTTTGGGCATAGAGCAGATAATCAGACTGTTTAAGTATGAAACTTAATATTAATGATGATGCATATACTATTTTTTAAATACGAGGCATTAATGCTAAAAAGTGGTTCCCGATTGAGATGACAAGTCTAATGATTTGTGATACATTCTTAAAAAAATTTGGGATACATGTTGCGAGAAATACAAATTGAAAGAACATAATTGTAAAGAAAAAAAAAAGATATACATAAATGTTTTATACTACAATTTTAAACACGTGCGTGCCACACGTGCGTCTCTACTAGTTTATATATAAACCTTTGTAAATAAAATTGATTAAGACGTCGATCATGTTTTCATATGAAAGTATAGCTTGTATTAATTCAAATATGAATATTTCTCTGTAATACTCATTTCATGTCTTTTCTTAATTTGAAATCAATGAAGCATGTAGTGCGCTTTCCTTTCATAGTATGAATCATCTGATAGTTGTGGTGGAACCTACCCATCATGGTTCAAATCCTCATTTTGGCACTCATGGTCATATTTTTCTGGATTTATACAATGATTTACCTGCGCTATGCATTTGGTGGTAGGCGACGTCCCTGTCGACAACGAGGCGCTTGTGGTGACTTCGTGAATCTCAGGATATGCGGCTCAGTCTATCGGAGGTGCTCATAGGGATAGAGTTTGTGTACATGCGCTCATAGGGGTGATTGTGTGTAACATCCCTGCAAAATGTAATGTTTGAAAAAGAGGGATCTAAATTTTCTGGTTGAATTCATGAAAACCCTATTTGAAATCCTAAGTGGGGCTTCTTCCCTTTCCTAAAATTATTAGAAGTATTGAAAATTGCTAAGTACAGCATTATGCTAGAGTGGCCATTTGGAAATTATTTGGTTTTTATTTGAGTGAGGTTTGAATTTGAATTAAACCAAATTCAAATGCTGACCTAAATCTAACCTTGGGATCTAACCTTGTAACCCGAGCCCACCAAACCAGCCTGCATAGCCAGCCCAACCCACCAACTCTCTATCCTTCTCACTCACACTAGCACGGACACGAGGCCCAAAGCCACCCTGCAGGCTCATCTGTCCTTCTTTCAATCTCGCCGGCCCCAGCCTAGCTCCCTCGCCCTTTATCTTTTTCTATCACTATTAGGTAGGACCCGCCTGTCGGCGCATTCGCCCGCCACAAATTATCGCTCTCGTCCTCTCTTTTTCTCTAACCTATCGGGCCGGCAAGCCGGTCACCGTCCTGTTCTTCTTTCTCCCTTTTCCTGATGGCGTTCCTTCCCGCTGTCTCCTTCTGTCCCTTTCCACCATAATCTCCATCGGCGCCCAACCACCTCGCGCTCGCCCTGACACCCAAGGGCGCAATCCCATGTGATGTTGCCCCCTCTGCGTTACGCCTCCTTGGCCGCCAAGGCCTTGCCTCCATGCTATGGATATGGATGCATGCAACATGTCCCTACCACACGTGCAACGAGGATCGCCGCTGTCCACCCTTGTCTCAGCCCTGAGCCGTAAGCCCTACCATCCACCTATAAATACCCCAGCACCACCGGTTGATCGTTGACCATTCACCCGTTAATGATGATGTCAGCAGGGCCCCAATGTTGATATTATAACATGGTGGCCCCTAAGTTGACATCAGCAGGACACACGGCCACCCGTGGAGCTGCCACATCCCCTTTTCTGAAATTCATTTAATATTTTCAGAAAATGATTTAAACTTAGAAAATTCATATCTAATTCATTTTAATTTAGAAAAATATGAAACCAGTCGCCGTGCCATCGCTGCTATTTTCTGGACAGAAAAATGCTAGTTATTGAGTGCGGCCGCCTGAATAACGCAAGCCGGCTGCTACGATCATAGGAAGCACCGTATTCATTATCATTGACAACTGCAACTAGATAGGTGTTCTTCGTATCCGTCTATAGTATGTACGCGTAAAAGGGAGTTTTTAAATGAATAATATGTCATTCGGACTCATAAGTAATAAAAAAAGGCTAAGTCGATGGATTATCGATCATGGAATCAGCAATCAAATATTCAATTCCCATGCAAGTAAAAAAGTAAAATATTTTAGTTTTTCAATGGAAGCATTAAACAAATAACAAATTTCATTTTCTAAAAGAAGTAGCAGGCAGAAGTAAACTAATAGATAAACTGTGCACTATCAGTCGTCAGAAATTGTGCTAGACCAACCTTATCCCTGATGATATCTCTCTATTCTTATTCCATTATATAACCCCATATCTGTCGAATAATTGCAAAGCCAATAAGACGAAAAAATAAGTTGCCATCAACTCTTGGCTAGGCATCTGTGCCCTCCAGGTCATGATGTGCTTGCTTGAGTTATACTTCAATAGGGCATTAGAACTTTCCAGTCTTCTGTAACCCCTCAATTTGGTGTCTTCGTTTCTTTACTCCAATCCACAGAGGAACTAGTTCCTTTTTCTTGAACGGGATTCTGGGCTTCTGTGTAACACCTAGTGTGCGATCTAGCATGTTCTTGATGATTAGCCATTAAGAAATTCGAAACCAATAGGCAGGGCAAAGTTCTATTTTGTATGCATTCTATTGTCTTTAACCAGTCAAATTCAGTGATCTCCTTTTCAGCATTGTTTCAAATTGATGTAATAATCTAACAGTGCATTTGTGATACATCAAGATGGCATGTGGACATGTTTCTTTGTGCTTCTTATACCTTTGGTGCATGCTAACAGCAGCAGCTAGACTGAAATAATGTTTTAGTGGTAATGTAGTGCAATTGAAGACATTATTGTAATTGAAGAAAGTTTCTAAAAACATGTACATTGTTATCTATTCACGAGTTTGTATGGAAAACAAATCTTATGGAATCTTTAGAATCCATTTGAGTAGGACGATGTTCCAGAATAGTTATCATCTAAGCCGAACCAATGACAAGTTCATATATATATTCTATTTATCATCATACATCGAGTTATGGCATTTTCAACATCGATCTCTGCTGTCCGCTGATTCTCTCGACTCTAAGCTAAAGTGGTTCGCAAGGAAGGAACTAAGCAACATGTCCCACCTTTTCTCTTTTGTCCCCTTAGCTACTTAGAGTAAGATAAATCCAAGTGCTTAGCAGGGAAGTAAATGTTGTCCAGCAATTTTATATGCAACTTGTAGCAGGGGCGATCTCCATGTTTCAGTCAATGGGGACACGAAGAAAGCATCCTCCAAATGATGCCAGTAGTAAACTAACATGTCCACTGGAGCCTTTGCCCTGCCTATAAATAGAATGCAGCCGCGTAGTAGCACGACCATCGAAAACCACAAGCCAGAGCTGATCTCCAACTAGCCCCAATACAAAGCAAGCTGAAGGATTCTTGTCTCCAGAAAGAACAAGAGACATGGCCACCTCGAGCTTGCTTCGAACCATCCTCCCCGTCGTCTTCTTCGCCATCTTCCTGACTGGTCAGTCTTCAGTTCGACATTACATTGTCATTAATTGCTCATGTTTATTTTTGCGGGTAAACTGCTCATGTTTTCGGATAATGGTACGGTGGCCCGTGTTCAGTTCCAAAAAGTACTTTTTACTTCCTATTCATCCTCCTCACATAACACGCTTCCTAGAAAATATTTTTCCACATTTCCTATGCAACTCCCTCACATAACACGTTTCCCAGAAATAAAAGTACATTTCACCCATTCCAACTGAATACAACCGAATTGAAACAATGTATACCATGGTCAGGAACAAATGGCGAGAGATGCGGCACGTCGAGCATCCAGGTGGAAACCTTCAACTCGGGCGTCGTGGTGACCGGCGGCGACACGGTGTTCGAGGTGGAGGTGAAGAACCTGTGCCCGTGCGCCGTCAGGAGTGTCCAGCTCGACGCCAGGGGATTCACCACGACAGTGGACGTGGATCCTGCAGCGTTCCGCGCTGACGACGGAGGCGTCTTCCTGGTGAACGGCGGCGAGCCAATCGCAAGCATGGCCACCGTAAGGTTCCAGTACGCATGGGACCACTTCTTCCAGATGACTCCCAGGAACTTGGATGTCGACGGCCCGTGCTAATAGCTAATTTGCATGTTTCCTGCGCAGCTGTCATCTGACCTTTGATGTAATATTATTACAGTATATAGTTTAAGTATATGGTTTTGAGAGAGTGTGTGAGAGAGATGTTAATAAGTCCAGAATAAACCTAGAGGAAGCAGGTGACGCTCCTTAAGAAACGTTATATTGGAGTATGTGTGTAAAGGAATGTATAACCTACCTAATGAACCAAACACCGGCGAGTTTTTAACATGCAAAGTCCATAGTCTTTTCTGAGAAAATGGAAACATTCCAAAAGCATCATATGTTAATTATATATTGTCTCATACGCTTAGCTCCTATCATACGTACCATTCCCTGCTGCATTCTTAATTTTTTGTCAGATCCAAGATGACTTCTTGAATCCTACAAAACCTATAAATAAAAATCGGTCCCCGTTTGTGAGAGCTTTTTCACCGGCTTCTCCAATGAATTCTTACGAAGCCCTACCAAACAGGTAAAAATAAAACAGTTTCACCCAACAAGCACACGTGAAGCCCCAAAACGGCTTCTACTAGAGAGGTGAAGTCCAAAAAATTGGACTTCATTGGCTTCTCTTCTTTTCTCATGTATTAAAAGGCTCTTGAACCCATTTTACCAAAAGTGTTTCTAAAACGGCTTCAGTCTGTTGTAAAACACGTCGTCAACGGTTGGATCTTCTCCCTCTCACGCCTCTCATGATAAACATAAGAATAAAGTAGACAAGACACAATGTAGGTGGAGCTTCTCTTTATTCATCATATCCGATTGTTTACAATGACAATCTCTCTCATTTATATACTCCGACCTATGACTAGAGTTTCGGTAAGAGCCCACAAGCAACCGGACATGGACTAGGACGTCTAGTCCATCTTTCCTTCTATACAAGTCCGGGTAACCGGACATGGACTAGGACTTCTAGTCCTTTCCTTCTATTCAAGTCTAGTTGTATTACAACACTCCCCCTTGGGCGATTACCACGAATGTATATGCCTCATTAAAAACTCCATCCGAAAACCCAGTGGGGAAAAAACGGTTATTGGAGAAAAGAGCACATATCAACCACAATTGTATTGCATATGTTGCCTCGTCAAAAACCTTATGTGAGAAACCTTCAAATAAAAACACAACGGGAAGAAGAGTACAACATCAAACCTTCTTGGTTTTTATATAATTATACATTCATCATTCTTCATGAACAATGATCAATCTTCAAGATTATGCATAAACTTCAGGTTCTTACAATAATCATATATGTGATCTTTAATAATCAAGTGGTATATCTTCATGGTAAATAATCATTAAGTTGATTCATTCTAGATAATACTTAATGAAAATATGTGCTCCCCCTCATAACGACATTCTTTGAACTTCATGTCCATGATGATTTTGAGCACATTCTTCATAAATGTTTGCGAATATTGGTATTCAATTACCCAAATATTTAGTCCTTCAAAGACTTAATATAGTTCTTCTAGACTATGATAGGAGCAATGCTTCGAGCACTAATACCACTTATTTGCAAGACAAATAAATTTTATCCTTTCATAGGAACATGGGGACAATGAGTTACAAATTAGTATACCTTCGAGATATTATATTTTCAAACCTCGATGTTTGAAGTTAGTCAGTCATCATTTGGCATTTGAAGGGGATAATTCAATTTGCCAATCACCAATATACCTTCTATGGTATTCGAGGATACTTATTCAATGATAGCTAGCTATTTATGCACATACGAGTGCTTGTATGGTACATTCAAAACCACTTAAATTCTCGTTGCACTTCTAGTTTAATCATTCGGGTCTGTACAAGTCTTCACTTGTATCTTTAGGATTGTTGGTGCTCATGCAGGAGTTGACTGATGATGAGTCATTCAATGACCATTTTCTTCGGGAATCTTTAATTCTTCAAGAATAATATTTTTCTTCCATGAGAAGTTTTCTCATGATAGAGAGAAATAATTTTCACAATAATTTGAGTTCTTCAATGAACTCTTTACTTTTACTCCTTCTAGGATATGCTCTTTGTGAGACATTTTAATATTCATTCAAGAATATTATCTACCTTAGACATTTAATGTTTAGTATGAGCTTTGATTCTATTTCTTACTATTTTTTCCTTTGAGGAAAATGAGTCATTCAAGGATCATTTCTCAGGGATTTTTAGAATCCACTGATTAACTGCATAATAAAATTTTTATTCATTTATTCATCTCATTTGCCAGATATGTTACAGACTATTTATTCATACATAATGGGAGTTTAATAGTCTTTTGAAAGACTTATGAACCATAGTATTTCACCATATCATTATTTCATAATGACTCGTATAGTTTGAACTTCTAGGTTCAAATACTTTCTTCAAGGTTCGACCTTAATTGCATTCTTTCATTGACCCGATATGAGTGCTTCATGCAACTCTGCCATGGACTTTAGCTTTGGATCCATACTCTCGTTTAGAGAGAACTTTGCAATTATAGAGGTAATGTTGTCGACATTCATTCAATTCTCCCACATCTTCAGGATAAGACTATTATATAGTCAATATTTTTCTGCTTATCCCAACACAAAAATATTGCGCGCACTTTGAAGTGTTAGGCATTCATCTTCGTGATAAATATTTCTCAATTTGTGAGGTAATTAACCTTAAAGGTCTTCTGCTTCGGAATTTGCGAAGATTCTATTAAAATTGTTTGACAAGTTCATTTTATCTAACACCAACAAGCATCCCTGTAGATTTTGAATAATTAATGACCAAGTCATTTGCTAATGTGAGTATATTATTAGATACCCGGGATATACCGCACATAGCATTTTGTTTACTAGAAGTAAACTTTAGCTTCAGGTTAATAACTTCATGTTGTTTCTCCTAATTTCCGATGTCCCATTCGTGAGTATTCATCATGTGCACATTCTCACTGGGATAAAGTCCTTCGGGGAGTTTCACTTCAAGTGTTTGCCACATCAAGTGGCGCCCTTCCGTGGGCTTCCTCACAATTTTAGTTTTCTGGCAATATAGTTTTCTTCATGCAAGTATAATATAGTGTGTGTTTATATTCCTACTTCAAGCTTCCAGGAACATTATACGAAGATCTTTCTTGCTTCAAATATAAGGCATTCATATGGACTTTCTCTCCCCCTAATGCCGATATTATATCTTCATTACTAGCAAACTTCTAAAATGCCCCCATGGGCTTAGTATAATGGAAATTCATATCCATTTTACAACTTCAAGTTGATGTCCATTTATGTATGCTATTATGGTGAAATAAAATAATAGTTACACACACTTCTTTTAAATATAGGGGTTATTTGTTATATGCAGTGAGCTAGACTTTATTAATGTAGTAACATGAATGCTACATTTATTTTAGCATAGTGTGCAATGCGGTATATTCGGTATACCTATAATTTGCACTCTTCGAAGGCTACGAGACTATTTTTATTGTCTAGCTTCTTTATTTATTTTGCCTATCTGTAAGCATAATACTCATACCATATACTTCAAGTATTTATCATAAACTTTTAGTTTATAAATACGTAAAATAAAATTTACATGGAATTTTCTTCTAGAAAAATAATTGCTCATTCATTCAAGAATTCCCCATATACTTTTGATTCCATAATATAAAATGTTTTTCCACATAATAGACTACCAGGTCTATAGTATTTTATCTATCCGCAAAAACCCATTCTGATTTGGGTTAATCAATTTCTAATTGGATATACTAAGCCAGCTCTAGGCCATTTTTCTCCCCCTGATCTTAGCCTTCTTGACTAAAAAATTTACTTAATGATTTCTGATCATTTAGTATAAGTGCATACCACGCACAAGTTAGCTAGTTTACTAAATGGTTGGTTGATTGTTAAGATGGACTACTAACCATCCTAGTGTGATGGGGGTTGCTACTCAACATGAGAAGTTTGAGCGACGCATAGCATGCAGGCTAGTGCAAATACAAGAATGACACAATGACTGCAAGCCAGTGTAGAGCAGACTTTTAATATGATTCCTATGAAAAGGGGGTCTAATTAATGTAGTGACATGTTGGTTCTTACATTAATGTGGAATAACTATTAATTGGTCATTCTAATTAACACAATGGTATATGGATTACAAAAGTATGTGACGAGCTGCGTGCTTAATCATTGCAGTGACTATGGCTACAGACCAACTTGCACGTTGATTGTCCCACATCTAATAGGATGAGGCCCTAAACCAACAATCTTACAGGATTAGGGATATGCCTATTGAACTTTTTTGTAATTTTATCCACATTTTTCGTATACCTCTTGGCCCAAATTTCTCCCCCTCGTCACAATTGAACTTCAGGTGATGTAATGCTTCAAGCATGATATATGAAAAAGTTTCATAGAATTAAATTATACTGCTAGTATAACTAATATGATATGAATTCATATATTATTGTACTCTTCGGTGTACAATAATGCGGTGTGTAGAATAAATTTCAAGTTATAGGGCCTATGTATTCAGTACATAGTTGAGTAATATATTAGTTCATCGCCAAATTGAATCCTTCAAGATCAATTAAGTGACGTGTATATTACTAATATTATGTGCTTCTTGAAAATTCAATTTTCATTCTACCTACATGGTAGTAGTGCACAAATAAACTTCATGTTTACTTGAGGCGTTGTGGTAATATATCATTGCAAATGATTATCTAGCAGGCAATATAAAGCAACTATTTACATATTCAATATGTAATTTTTATTTATCCCATGAGATTAAACTGATTACTACAGGTAAAAAATAATTGCTACAAGCATGTGGGCAAAAGATAAGGTGAGAAAACCCTATGCAGAGGTAAGAAACACCAATTTATTAAATTTGCCCTTCTAGTCCAGGAAAGATTCCTAAATTAATGCTAAACTTCAAGTTTAAAGAAAAAAGATAAAGACTTACTCCTAAAGAGTATAACCAAATTTTTTCATGAATATATAACTAATAATGCAGCTTATGTAGAAAATTCTATTCATTCATGGTTATGGGATGAGTATGAAACTTCTTTGTTTCATTGCATCTCCCCCTGAGCCTAACATCACTTCTGGAATGCATTTTATTTCCTTCCACTTCTATGGCTTATGCATATTCAGATTGCATAAATACTTTTTGTATTGAGCTTATGCACATTCTTCTTGAATTGCAAAATTGTCTACATGACAAACAATATGTTTCTTCAAGAAAACATATTGCATAACTTCGTGTTATGTTTGAACTCAAATAATTAATATCCTTCTAAATAGTTTATTGCCAGTAAATATTAATGCCAATAAGCTAATAGAACTTTCAGAGTTATATAGTATCTCTTCTAGAAATTATAGGGTGTAGGCTTCGAACCAATAATATATTTCTTCAAGAAATAACTGACTTCATGTCATATTCTACATTATTCATGCAATTGCTACAAGCACACTTCATGTGTTTAAATGCATGAAACAAGTGCAAAATTAATTAAGATTGACTTATTCAACATATTATTCACACAATTTCCCAGAACTTTCCTTGCAAAAAAAAAATTTACCCCATTCACATAATTTCCAGGAAAACATTCAAATATGAAACTCTCAGAGGTATTATGTCTAAGGTTCTTCAAGATTGAGAGATATCATATCACTTCATGGATTAATGGTTAAATTTTCAGAATTATATAACCATTAAACATGTTTTAAAAAAAATAAAATATGAGCCTAAAAGGGAGTTTCAATAGGGAGCTCATATACCTAAAACCTTGTTTCTATGATTAAAGGCATTATATTACTGTATTTATGCACAAATATAACAATATGCCATAAAGTGATAAAACAGTAAATAAATTCCATGATTAGTAATCTTCAGATAAAAGACATCTTAATCTGCCGCAAAAATCAGCTACCCCGAGATTTTTTCTGCTAGAAATTTTTCAAAACTCTTAATTCCATAAAATTAGAAGTTTATCCAGAAAAGTCCAGCTACACTCGAAATTTATTTCCTCAGATTGCATGCATGCAGCCAATTCCAGTGAACTGGTAGACGCTGAACCAAATGATATGCGCATGCAGGCACACTCATTACATCGAGTATATGAATATACAAGAGACCAGCTTACAGGTTGTGCTCTGACGTGCGTGGAATTCAGTTCGGCCTTTCCAGCGGCGAGCTCGCTTCAAGGAGGATACGCGCACGATGTAACAGTCGTCACCCTGAGCTTCAGCCCAGGAAGTTTCCCGTGACGGACTATAGAATTCAGCCTCTGCTGCGGGCTGGGCTTGAACTCGACCTTGAGTGTAGGTGGGACACGGATTTTCCTCGGCGTATGGAATTCAGTCTCGGCTTCTGGTTGTATGATGAGGTTGCGGAGTCTCAGCTTCAGGCGGTGCCAGAAATATGGCTGGAAGCAAGCTGCAAGCTCTGCCTGATTTTTGATGTGCTAGTTGATAATGATTTGTTGCAGGCATTGCTAAGATAGATATCGAGGCACTAAAGGCAATCTACAAGTTGCGATAGCGTCACAACAACGGGTTGCAATGCAAAGAAAGTTGGCAAGCAGCAAAATCATTATTGCTGAAGTGTGCGAGTATCAACAGGATAATATTTGCGATTGTCTTCTGGTACTATCTTGACTAATTTTCATATATACTAATAATTATGCACAATTCATTGTTTTTATTCATTGATGTACGTGTGTATGTGGGCTTCAATGTCACATACATGCAATCCCACTTGAAGAGATCGAACTTCATGTTCTGATCAATATATTAAATTGGAGATGCAATAACATCTGCAGGATTATTGGCATTCAAGCCTCCTCGGATGAGATTAGTACATAGTGATTTACGATGAACAACGAAATTATCAGTACACAGGTCATGCATGCTAGCACTGACGTATAGTATAAAACCATGTGACAACCATAAATCTGATTCATAGTAGTTTTATTCCATATTCGGTATGGTTCAATAGGTCACTGACATATGCAGGCGACAGCTTTTGCCTTAATACTGATCAAGAAGTAGATAATCCGACACTACGGCTGAAACACAAATATAATTTACTACTTGATAAAAAAATGTACCTTATCAGATGCCAATTGATCTACTCCACTTACCGCGTAGGGCAGTTATCAGTAGATGCATACCGCGTAGGGCGTTAGGCATTGTCGTAAACCTGTGTGCTTGATGAACATTATGTTGATGCAGCGTAGATTGGTAGCTAGTAGAGGTAGCAGATCTATTCCGCTAACAACGTTGATGTAGTCGACATTGTCGAAGAAGTCGATATCGATGGCGAGGACGAGATCACCGACGTCGAGCTTGATGGTGACTCCTCCAGCATAGTCGACGAAGAGCGTTCGTGCTGATAACGTGTTGTAAAACATGTCGTCAACGGTTGGATCTTCTCCCTCTCACGCCTCTCATGATAAACATAAGAATAAAGTAGACTATACACAATGTAGGTGGAGCTTCTCTTTATTCATCATATTCGATCGTTTACAATGACAATCTCTCTCATATATACTCCGACCTATGACTAGAGTTTCGGTAAGAGCCCACAAGCAACCGGACATGGACTAGAACGTCTAGTCCTTCTTTCCTTCTATACAAGTCCGGGTAACCGGACATGGACTAGGACTTCTAGTCCTTTCCTTCTATTCAAGTCTGGTTGTATTACAACACAGTCCACCGTGGAAGCTGCTTCAGAAGTGTCACGCTGAAGCCGTTTTGGGATAAACTGAAGCCCTAGCTACCAAACGGGGCCCTTGCACACCTTAACACGATACCACACAGTAGACCATTTACACGCTGACCGGCTTGACACAACGTAAATTTAGCACAGATCGCTTGCGTGCGAGACCCAAACGTGCTTCCAGAAGATGTACATGTCACTTTGTCGTGGAATTTGTAATTTTCTAGTTTGCTTTTTGTCTAAAAAGATGCACTGTGAGAGTCTGTGTGACACGTGATAAGTTCCTAGCGTCCACCACACTCTATAGACAATATTCGAATATATCAAATATATTCCTTGCAAAAGCATCGAACGATAACTAGTGGTACACAATAATCCCAGAACACACAGCTCAGACCCCAAACATGTGGATACATGCACAACGCACTCACAAATACAAATACAAACTCTACCAGGCAAAGCTCATTTTCCTGATTGTCTGACGTCCCGAACGGAAGTCAGAGGTTCACAGCAGCTATGACTTTCGGCTTGGTTTGTGACGTGAGATCACAGGCGGATGGAAGAGATCTCTTACTACGTACAGTCCATTAGCACGTTCGTTCTGTTCCGATCCAGTCCCCAGAACAAACAAATGTGACCCAGTCATAACGTGAAGGCCTAGCTAGCACTACTACACCTACTCCATCACAGCTGGTTAGGAACCCCCTTCGCAGCCGGTTTTGCAAGGCGTATGATTTCTAGCGGCTGTGTTGCTTGGCTCAACACAGCCGGGTTTTAACCGGCTGTGAAGAAGATGCAACACAACCGGTTGGGCACACCAACCGGCTTTGTTGCTTGGCCAACAGAGCCGGCTGGAAGATGCAACCGGCTGTGTTGCGGCGCCCATCACAGCCGGTTGGGAGCACCAAAACCGGCTGTGATGGGCGCCGCAACACAGCCGGTTGCATCTTCCAGCCGGCTCTGTTGGCCAATTTCTGCCATTACAATATAATAAATGGCCAATTTCAGCAGCACAATATATTGCAATATATAACAGAAATGCCACAGTATATACATAGCTTCCACCAGCACAAAACCAGCACAAAAAGATGATACAAGGCATTATTAATATTACAAGATCAAAGTTATGACAAGTTCTCTCATCACAAGTTCAAGCACACAAGTTGATATGACAAGTTCTCAAGTTGAAGCACCCATGATCATGTCACAACTTCAACACCTACCTATATGACACAATACTCGCCGCCAGCTACCATGACGTTCTTCATTAACCACCCTGCTAGTCGCTCCTACATCGCAATTATCTTTGTGTCGCTCAAAGGTGTATCTTCATTCTCTTCAAAGCTCGCTGCAATAGAAAATTATTCAGGCTCAAATTAGAAAACTATTCAGGCTGCACACAATAGAAAGTTCTCAAGTTCAAGCACACAAGAAAATCACATGTGGAAAATCATTCAAACGAACCTCCTCATCTTCAGGATTAAAATCAGGTCCACATATGTGTTCCATGTAATTCAATACATAGAACCCACACTGATCAGTTCCCTCCAGCTGCCATAGGATCTTCTTGGGCTCGATTATCTCAAAATCTTTCCAGAAAGGTCTATGCATCTTGCTTTTCTTACGGAACTTCTCGAAGGCTCTACATGATATTTATGATATTGATGAAAACATAAACTAACTAGATAGAAAGGTTAAATGCCAGATTTTCTTACTTGTTGAACACGTCAATGAGAGGCTGGACGTGTGATCTTTCTCTACGTTTGGAGTCTTAAATTTATAGCCTACTCACGTCGAGGCACATTTCAATGAGAACATAATGGTAGATGCATTATAATAATTGCGGGGAAAAGAAAATGTTAGACGTGCAATGCAATGGTAAGAAAAGGAATCACAGGGTTAGTTATAGACTTACTGGCAATGCTATGCAAGGAGTATGTGTTTCCTGTCTTGCAGCTTAAGCATACAATGATAGATGTGCTCAAATGTGCCCGACTGTTGTATAACAGTCCCCGTCACCCCTTGAGGATCCATGAAGGCAATATGGTTTTTCCCTCCTTGGAAAGCTAACTGAGACTCCATCATGTGAAAATAAAATATTAGACGTGCAATGCAATGTCATCAATCAGATGTAAATTGACAACTGCATATAACAACACTTACATGGTCCATATGCTCAAGATTGGAATGTCGAGGGCTTGCTTTTGGAACAGTTCATACACCGACTTCCAATTCACAAAAGTGTGGCCATCTCCCTTATGCACATCTCGATCCTTGTAAGAAACTGCAAATTCTTCAGAAGTTACTGACTTGTAGTGCGTATGTAGCTTTCGTAATCTGGGTGTTAGATTCGAGACTTGGCTGGGAAACACTAGTTCATTCCCAAACTTATACGGCCAAATCGTTGGGGCTTCTTCAATATCCATTCCAAGTTGAAGTGCCTTTAATTGTTCCTCTGTAATCCCAAAATCACCGCTTGAAGTTGCATTGTTGTTTCAAGTTTCTGGTGGCGGATCTTAGTGCCTTCCCCTGGCTTTCTCATCATGGCCTTCTTCAGGATGGAGGCCTGTGCTTCCTTAGTAATGAGCTCAGTATCACGTCCTGGGAGAAGTGAAGTCATGCTCGCACTCATTGCTTTTTTTTTTGGCCGGTTCAACAAGATTGTCAGGTTGATTGACTGATGGCTCCGACGTCCGTCTCTTAGAGGCTCGCCTCAGAGGTGCAGGAGGTGGTGATGGTGCCCTCTGAGCCGATGCTGGTGCAGGAGGTGGTGATGATGCCCTCTGAGCCGATGCTGATGCAAGAGGCAGTGATGGTGCCCTCTGAGTCGATGGTGCAGGAGGCGGTGCAGGTGCCGTCTCAGGAGCGTCACCGTCATGGCCTGCTGGTTCCTTGGATAAAGACATTTCCTTTCTTTGTGGCCTTGGAGGATCAGGACTGTCATCGCTGGAGGAGTCAGAATCTTATCCAAAAGATATGTAACGCTTCCGCCATGCCACAAAGCATCCGATGTTTTGGCCAAGTGTTTTCTTGTCATCCTCTCCGGGTATATCCAACTCCACTTTGCGGAACCGGTTCTTCACTACTACATCGATGGTAACCTTGGCATAGTGCTCAGGCAGCGGTCGACAGTGAAGCATGACCCCTTCTCCTGACGGATGTGCTTGTCCGACGGCAACCTTGGTACGGTAGAACTTGTCGGGCACATAGAGCTTGCATGGTGTAGGTTTGTTGATGTCGTCAACAGGAAACTTGACACCTGTATCTGCTTCGGGGAGTCCAATACTCCCACAGCTACTCGGATTGAACGTGGGGCTCATTTCACCTATGACCAAGAACATGAATCACATCAATTTCATTGCAAAAATACAAACAAAAGGGAAACAACAAATAAACAAGGTCATTTCACCTTCGGTTGCTCCAATAGTACGTTGTTGGCTCAATGCTTGCTGCACATGCACCTGCACCTGTTCTTGAACTCTTGCATCCATCTCTGCCTGCACCTACTCCGACACTTGTGCGCGTACAACTTCTATCATATCCTTCCACGCTGTGATAAGAATTTCCTATATACCATAATTTCCCAAATATAGCAAAAAAATCCAGAATTTCTACAATTGACAATGCCACAATATATAAGAGAGATATACAATGCAATATATACACGTTTCCATAACTTCAATAATTCAATGCCACGAGATATATATAACATCTACAAGTTCAACAAGATATACAATTCAATATCCATACAATACATAAGTACTATAAATTGACGATGATGTCCTCGTTGTGATCGAACCTCACGTAGGCAGGCTCCTCACTCTCTTCAAACACAGGAAGTTCAATATCTGGTCCAAGAGCAGGCATATCCTGATAGCCATTACCTTCTTCCTCTGGTGTATTATCAACTCCAACAATTTTTCTTTTCCCTTGAAGTACCACATGTTTTCCTTCGTTTGCCAGGTCCTTGGCATAAAACACTTGCACAACATCTTTGGCCAATATGAATGGTTCCTCCCTGTAAGCGGTGTTTGCGAGATCCACAACGGTCATACCATACTTGTCCTCAAAGACACCCCTCGCAAGCCTAATCCATTGACATCGAAACAGAGGGACCTTCAACGGTCCATAATCCAGCTCCCAAATTTCTTCTATAAATCCATAGTATGTCTGCAGGTTTTGCTGACTGTCGTAAGCATCAATGCGGACACCGATGTTTTGGTTGGTACTCTTGCCATCTTGTTTCTTTGTGTAAAATGTGTATCCATTAATGTCATATCCTTGATACTTCTTCAATGTAGTAGACGGTCCTAGGGCCAATAGATCTAACTGAGGAGACCCTGTGTCAACACTAATCAATTTACGTTGCAACCAATTGCCAAAGCTGTCTCGATGTTGTTTTGCTACCCAAGCCTCTGACTTTCCACTACTACTCAATTCTAGCATGTGCATCTCAACGTAAGGTGACACTTCGGCTGCGTGCTGCAGAACAGTGAAATGTGCCTGCTTAAATGCAGTAAGGTCATTAACATGCATAGATTTACCCCCTATCCTTCCTTTGCCCTGCAACCTACCCTGATGACGAGAGACAGGTACGCCCTTCCTTGGGATGTCCAAGTAAAATGTGGCGAAATCGAGTGCTTCTTCAGTGAACCAACCATTTACCATGCACCCTTCGGGCCTATATTTGTTTCGAACATACTTCCTCAAAATGCTCATTAACCTCTCAAAAGGGAACATTTGATGCAAGAATATTGGTCCAAGGGCTTTTATCTGGGCGACTAGGTGAGTAACTAGATGCACTGACATATCAAAATAAGTTGGATGAAATGCATCTCAAGTCTAGTCATGGTATGGATCAAGTCTGTTTGTAACTTATCTAGTGTCTCCGAATCTATGACCTTGTGTGATATTGCATTGAAGAATGAGCACAACTTGATAATGGGTTCTCGTACCTTTGTAGGGAGGACACCTCTGATTGCCACCGGAAGCAACTGAGTCATGATGATGTGACAGTCGTGGGACTTCATGCTGCTAATGTTAAACTTCAACTCTTGTAGTTTACGAGCTTTTTGATGTTGGAGCAGTAGCCAGTAGGGACTTTTAGTTCATTGAAGAAACTGCAAAGCTTTTTTCTCTCGATTTTGTCCAAGGTCCATGAAGCAACCGGAAGCCTTGTTCTACCATCTTTTTGAACAATTGGATGAAGCTCTTTCCTAACTTTCATCTCTTTTAGATCCATCCTAGTTTCCAATGAATCTTTCCCTTTCCCTTTCATAGCCATTAACGTTCCAAGCGTGCTTTCGGCCATATTCTTCGTTATGTGCATGCCATCGAGTGCATGGCGAACAATCATGTACCGCCAATAAGGAAACCTCCAAAACACTTGCTTCTTCTTCCATAGACAATCTGCAGGTGCTTTGACACTACCTTTCCCTTTTCCATGCACAACAGTAATTTGGCTAACTTTTTTGAATATCTGAGTACCACACTGAAAGGTTGGAGGATGACGTTCATCCCGCTTCCCATCAAATGATTTCTTGTCTTGGCGATATGGATGATGTCTATCGAGGAATCTACGATGACCCATGTAAACCATCTTTTTGCTGTTGTTCAACCATCTAGCGTTAGTGTCCTCTAAACAAACCACACACCCATTATATCCTTTTGTAGGTTGGCAAGCTAGAGCTCCTAGACCGGGTAGGTCTGTGATTGTAACAAACAACAAGCCTTTAAGTGTGAAGTGCTCTCGCTTGTACTCATCCCACACTTTCACCCCATCATGCCATAGTGTCTCAAGGTCTTTCATCAGTGGTTCCAAGAACACATCGATATCATTTCCAGGTTGTTTTGGACCTTCAATCAATAGTGGCATCATAATATATGCCCTTTTCATACACGACCAAGGTGGCAGGTTGTATATGCAAAGGGTCACTGGCCATGTGCTGTGTGTAGTGCTGGATCATGGTAAAAGGATTCATCCCATCTGTGCTCAAGCCAAACCTGATGTTTCTTATTTCATCTGCAAATGATTTCTTCCATCTATGGCTGATAGCCCTCCATTGTGAGGCATCAGCTGGGTGTCTGAGCATTCCATCTAACAAACGCTCCTCTGCATGCCACCACATAAGCGCTGATGTTTTTGGATTGGCAAACATCCTCTTCATATGAGGTATTATGGGGTTTTCCCACACCACCTTCGCACGGGGTCTCTTATTCCTGTCGCATTCCAGTGCCAAAGCTGATTCACACTTTTATCGTGAAGTTTCACACACTAGGCACGCATCCAAATCTTTGTAATCACCATGATACAAGATACAATGTTTCAGGCATGCATGGATTTTCTGTACTTCCAAACCTATTGGACATATCATTTGCTTTGCTTCATATGTGTCCTTAGGGAGCTCGTTTGGTGTGGGAAGCAACTTCTCCATTTCTGTCAACAAATCCTCAAACCCTTTGTCAGACAAACCATTGCTAGACTTCATCTCTAACAACATCAGATTAGCCTCCAATTTTGACACTCGTGAACCATGGTATAGTGGTGTTTTGGCGTCCTTTCTCATCTTCTGTAGCTTTTTCAGGTTTCTTGCATCCAGAAATTCAGGCTCCACATGATGTATCATCTGATCTGGCCCATCTAGCACAACTTCATCTGCCAATATGTCCCGAAGTAAGCTACTATCATCTTCCACATCATCTACCAATACATGCTCTAGTACTGCCTCATCATGCACCACATCATCATCTATCGGCATCCCTGCATGAATGGTTTGATTCACTCTTTCTCTGACATTGTCCCTGGAGGTCTCTTCAGGCTCGTTATCACCATCCTCCCTGTGTCTATTCCAAATGAGACAGTTTTTCATGAAACCTCTAAATAAGAGATGGAAGCGGATCTGCTCAACATTCTTTAACTGTTTCTCATTTTTGCAATCAACACATGGGCAATGTACGTAGCCATCGGACCGCTCCTTCAATGTAACGTATGCCTTGGCAGCCTTCACAAAAGAGTCAACGCCGTTTACAAAGTCCAACTCCCCAATCCTCCCATACATCCATTCACGGTCCATCTACAAAAGAGAAATGAGCCTCTCATGCATCACTTTCATCAAAATATTGAAAGAAATTGGATGAAGCACAAGAATTATAGTCTAAAATGGAAATAAGCGTCTCTCATCCACCAAATTATCAAAATATTATAGAAATTGCATAAACTACAACAAATTCCCTCTCTAACGGTGAAAAGAGGCTAGCTAATCCACTACAATCATCAAATTATTGATTAAAACGTTTGCACTACACCAACTTTAGCCTCTAATGGTGAAAAGGAGGCTCTCATCCACCACAATCATCAAGATATTGAATATCTAGCTACACATCAAACAAATTGCAGTACAAACCATGGAGCTAGATGTGGGAGCCTTCAACACGGTTCGAAGTTAAGGATCCTCCATTGGAATTGAGAGAAAAATATGGCCCCTATCACCAAGAACATGGTCTTCATCAATTTGATGTCAAATATACTAATTAGAGGCAACAATCAAGTAAAGGAGGTGATACATTGCTAGAAATTAACCTTAAAACAAGTTGGTGAAGTCCATTCCTTAAACCAATGGAGTTTCAATGAGCTTCATGGTAAAAAATGGCCGCAACAATGGTGGAGGAAGTGGGAGCCGTCGGGTTGGACAAGAAGAAATGCGGGGGAGGAAAAGGGGGAGGGTTTTGTACTGTAGTAGCTTCACAGCCGGTTTCTTACACCAACCGGCTGTGATGAAACACATCACAGCCGGCTGGTAACTGGAACCGGCTGTGATGGTGCCCCCCACCATCGCAGCCGGTTTGTTGTACCAACCGGCTGTGATGAGTTTCACACACAGCCGGTTCCAACGGCTAGGAACTCACCAACTTTGGAACCAGCTGTGATGACCCTTTCGCAGCCGGTTCTCAAACCCAATGCGGGCATCACTTTTGGAACCGGCTGTGTTGCCCCTTCACAGCCGGTTGTCTCAAAACCGGCTGTGAAGGGGGCGTATGGGAAAGTTGAATGTGTAGTAGTGTAGGTCCCCTCAGGCCAGGAAAGAAGTATAGGAAAAAAGATTCTACGTGCCCCTGCCGCAAAGGACCTCCCGTGTGCCTGGATAGATGTCACGTGGACATCGTGATGCACCTCGCGGCCTATTTCCGGCTGTTAATTTTGGGTGAGATGCTTGATTACATATAGGAATCACATAATTTTACTGGCTCTAAAAAAAACTATAGTTCTGAAAAAAAACTATAGTTGCAATATATAGCTATGGTACCCTAGTTGTTCTGACGTCCCATTGTCCCTTAAGGTATATGGAGAGGCTTCACACCCATCTTCAAAGCTCATATTCGCCCAATTAACTAAGGAAGGAGGTTAATTCAATGTAAAGTTCAACAATCCCCTTAATCATGTTCAACAATTACCATAAACATGTTCCCTAATTCTCTTAAAAGTTCAACAATTCCTTTAATCATGTTCAATATTTAATTCACAATGTTGAAACTGCGAAAATAAAATGTTGATACTTGAAGCGTAAAATGTCGAATGGCTAAATCCAAATGTTGAACTAATATTCGATCTTCAACTTCTTCCTTGTAGCTTCTTCTCCATGATAATTGCAGTGCACGGCCCTGAAGACGCACAGCGGCGGCGCGGCATGTGCGTCAGCACACGGCGGCACAGTGGTTGAGGGCGCAGTGATGCACGGCAAGCCCGGCGGTGCGGTGGTTGAGGGCTCTTTGAAAGGCAAGCACACAGGTGATGCGTCTGACCTAGGCTCAAAGAAAAGCAACGAGGCCCGGGGTGGAAGCCAAAGCCAAGGCCTGTGTAGAAGGCATCCGCTTTGTGTCTCAATAGGCGCTGGGGATGACCAATCTTATTGCGCTATAGTCATTCAATCTTTGAGGCGAGGGGATGACCGATCAGACTTAAGCTTTATAATGACTGAAGCAAGAGAACTTACGCAGCCCTTGGTGGAGTTGAGAGTAGATTTGGTTAAGAGAGAGTGTATAAAGTTGCAAACGAATTAGCTAATTAGCTAGGAGGAATCCTCATAAAGCAGTGTGGTTGGGCCAAGTATCTGTGTATGTTGTGGACCTAATCACGTCTGATTGTAAGACTTCTTCTTAGTTGAATAAAACTCTCTTTAACCCTCAAAGGAAGGAAATGTACAGTCTAATCATGACCATGATTGTCTAGATGAGAGGAAATCAGAGGTACATTAAATCTGCAGGTACAAAAAATTAAAATGCGCATGCTAGTGAGTTGGAATTCCACACGGAAACATGTATGCCAATTACGCGTTTCCAAATGCCTACCGAAATCAGAGATACGACATTACCAATTAAGGTATGCAATACTGATGAGTTGAAAATTTCTAAAGCGAGGGGTGTCTACATAAGCAACCCTGCCCTGCCTACATCTTCTCTGCGCACATCACACTTCCTTGCAGGTGCTAGATCATGGCGTTGGCATCGTTCGTCATTGCTGCCCTCTTCTATTCCTCCACCATCCTCTCTGCGCCACCACCCGTGCACTCCTACATCGGCAACCAACGATTGCATCCCTTACCCTAAACCAAAATCTTCAAAGTACAACCCCTACCACGTGCGCCTCGCGCCGCCAGAGAATGCCCTACTCAATAACTACAGCGCACAGTGGTGCTTGCACTAGAGGAAAAACGCATAACTACAGCGCACAGTGGTGCTTGCACTAGAGGAAAAACGCCCATTCGTCTCCTTCCAATCAGTACCGGTTGCTTACCAACCGGTACTAAGACTCATTTAGTACCGGTTGGTAAGCACAGTACCCCCAAGTATCATTTAGTATCGGCTCGTAACACGACCCGGTACAAAATAGTGGCATTCAATACCAGTTGGTGTTACCAGCCGGTACTAAATGGTCTATGAAGGTTTCCGTGGCCCCTTTTGCATTCAGTACCGGTTGGTAACACCAACCGGTACTGAATGCCACCATTCTGTACCGGTTGGTGTTACCAACCGGTACAGAATGCACCACCTAGGGTTACTTTAAAAGGATAGCATTCTTCTCTCAACAACAAGTGCTCTATAGGTGGGTGGTTAAGGAGGAATCGCGCGAGGAGGGAGGTTGTGAGTTCGAGTCCCACGGACCGCGCACGCGTATTTACGCGTGAAAAATTCACGTGACATTGAGCGTGTGCGGGCCCCCGGCGAGTTCAAAAAAAAAATTTCAATTTTTTTAGGCTCAAAATCATTTGGCCGGTACAGATGGGCGCCTATCGGTACCGGTTGACCGGTATAGATCGGCGCCCATCGATACCGGTTGTTACAACCGGTACCGATGAACGTGTCCATCAGTACCGGTTGCATAACCGGCACCGATGGGTGCCTAGCAACCGGTACTTGGGGCCTGTTTTGTTTTCTGCTAGTGTTGTCTTTCCTCCCCAGCAACGTAACGGACTCCGGCAAGGGACGCCTGATCTGCTTGTACAATGGGCTCAACGGCTTCAACGCCTGGTTGACGGAGACCGAGCTTGAGGCGATGTCCAAGATGCTCGGATTCAAGAGCTCTTGGTTGGAAGGCAGTGGACCAGATGTACTACCTCCAATAGACTCAACTCGGGTCGTTACCTCGGTGGAGAGTCGGGAGACGCAGGCCCCGGGGCTGTCAAATGGCACTGGCGTGTGGTGTCTGATCTTTTGTTGGTTGGACGGTAGCTAGAGGGAAAAAAACGGTGTCCCAGTCAATCTTATTTGGTGGGAACGGGCTGGCAGGCTTTGCAGAAGATTGTACTATGAATTTTCTCTCCGAATCCTCAATGATGGGTAAATTTAGAGTCAATTTCTTTCCCAGTTTTTTCGTGTGAATTTCAATCGGAAATTGATACTGAAAAATAAAATTCCTCTAATTCGAAGTCTCGACATGTGTTACTTTTGTTAATCGGATCCCTGAACGTTGTGAGTCAATTACTCACCCCGGTTCAAATTAGAAGTTATTAGAACATTTTGGAGGCTCAAAGAATTAGAAGTTATTAGAACATTTTGGAGGCTCAAAGCATGTCTTAAGTTTGACCGAATTTATATAACAACTAACAAAACATGCCCGTGCGTTGCTACGGGTGTTGTCTTATTTTTAAATTTTAATTATTATGTTTGTCAGACATTTAAAAAGTACACTCATATCTCTACTTATATTATTTTACTCTAAAAATCCAAAAGGGAGATTCGCATAACATGCACCATCAGTCCATCACGACCACCCCTCCCCATCTGCCCGCCTTGCGACCGCACCTCGCTCGCTTCTCGTGCCCGCCCTCCCGGCTCACGACCCATCCCTCGCAACCACGTCCTCCCCAGCGATGCCCCCTCCTCGCGTGCAGTCCGCGACGCCCCCCTTCTCGTGTCGCCCACTCGGCCCGCCCATCAATCACATGACACGATCTCTCCGCCCTCCCCTACACCCAAGCGCGACCCTCCGTCCCGTCGGAAATTACCTTTTACACACGGCAAATGACCTTACACACGGTAAAGGCTTTGTCGTATGTTGCACATGGCAAAGAACATACGGCAAAAATGATCTTTGTTGTGTGTCAAATCTCGGGTACACAGCAAAGGCTTGATCAACCAATCACTAAAGCACCCCCGACTAGTGGAACCTACGAACCGCCGGTGAAGAATATCCGCGCGCTGCTCCGCAGCAGGTAAGATTCGAACTGATGTCCTCTCTCGCGTGTAGGCTACTTTACCACTGCACTACACTCTTATGCATCCATATCCTATTTTCATTCCTCACATATTAAACCTAGCCGAGAGTAAATTGCTTATTTGAGGCTTTAAACTAATTCAAATAAAAAAGTTGTCAACTATAAAGTTTCATAACTTTTTGGAATCTACAACTTTCATTTTGGATGCTTCTCCATCCGAGGTTGTTTACAAAATTTTGAATTTCAAATTTCATAGTTCACACAAAGTTTTCGAGACAACAAGATGATTTCAAATGAAAAAGTCGTCAACTAAAACTTTTCTTACTTGTTGTGATATACAATTTTCATTATAGGATTTTCTCCATCTGTGGTATTTTAAAAAACTCAAATTTAAAATTTGAGAAATTATGATTTACTTTTCATTGGCAAAAGTAATTCAAATTAAAATGAGTTCAACTATAAAGTTGAGTAACTTTTGAATCTCTACACCTTTTATTGTGGTCATTTTTTTCGCACAACAAAGTGATAGTGACATTGTGCACAAATCTTATAATATCTTCTCTAGTTTCATGAAACTATACGAGAGATATAGATTTTGTCAACAAAATTTGATTGATTTGTTCGAATCTAAACATTTCTCTTACTAAACTGTCACCCATTCATTACAAAGATCTCCATAGATGATAAATATTAACATGTTATTAACCTGGTCTCAGCCATATGCCCCTCTCCATCTCTCACAGTTGGGGATGCTTCAGCTGATAGGTCTTGGCATGGCAACACCATCAGGATCGAGGCACTATATCTGGCTAGATCAAGGAAAGGAACAGAAACCAGTGTGAATGGTGGATTCTAGAGTAATGAATGTTTGAGAGAGCAAGGATCTTCTCTGCTTCCTTCACTCAGAGGTGTGGCGAGAGAGGCCAACATGCAGATTTGGCAGTATCCAATTTCAATTTCTGCAATTGGATCCATAGCTATAAATCCAGCATGTTGCAAGTGAAGGCTTTGACAATATCCATAGAGGGTGGGTGCCTATATGATGATTGGAAGATTCTTGCTTTTTTTTTTACATTTGTATTGTTTGAGCACCTGGCATCTGGGTGTGGGCCAAGGTTGTGGTAGCAGATGAGATTGGTGAACCATGTGATCACGTGATCAACAACAGTTGGGAATTGTGATGCTGTTGTGTATTAGTGTGATTCAACTACCGCAACCATTTGCAATATGCTTTCTTGATTTGGCAGGTGGGTTGCACTTTGTTTTTGGGAGGGCCCACGATAGTTAAGGTCGCTAGCATAACTTTTCGTTTCTTTTTTAGGACGCAATCCTCATGCATTTTTTTTTTGGGAATGTGCATATATAACTAGCAATGACTAACTAATACAAGACATGAAAAAATGACATTTCCTATCTTTTTCTCTTCTTGATGCCATTCCCATGTGGCTATAACAGCTCTCCTCAAAGTGTTATGGGGGCTATTTAGCTAAATTCTTTACAATGAGAGTCGTCTTGCGGCCTCGGTACTCTCTACCGCCTCGGTACTCTCTACCCTTACAGGTGTCTAGTGGTCATACATCTTCGTTTTCGGTTTTTTTTTAATCTTTATGTATGCACATTTAACACATCTCCTTCAACATCTTGATTCATGATGGATGGTGGCTTGCATCTGATCATCAATAGCAGCCATGGAATGCAAGTTATTCTTGATCTGTCTACAACTAGGTTCACTGGACTTTTTGGAGCGTGTTGTTTAGGTCTTGTGTTGGGTTCTTGCCTTCATGATGTTCAAACCACTGGCACTATATATGTGTTTTGGGTGTCAAGATTATTGGCAACATATGAGATAAACGAAGTTGACATCAAATGGTTCTCATAGGATCCTTTGAGGACTGCATTATGTCTACCGTAATGCTGTAATTGTTTTCACATTCTTCGATAGTGTAACAATGTTACATGTTCTCTTTGCTAAGCGCATGGTGATTGTGTCACATCCACCATTTCAATTGCACCCACACTGTGTCATGGTTGTCTTGCAGGGCTAACAGTCCCGACAATTTAACAACACTAATAAAGGTGAAGATTTGGGTTTTGTATATGCCATCAGCAAGATTTCTAGGGCTATTTGCGTCAAAACAGGATTATAATAAATTTTCTACATTTGAAAGCCCCTGCCCCCAAAAAGTAAAATGTCACATGGCTGGAATAAATTTTTTTGCATAACTTTAACCATTACAAATATCAATAAGAACCTCATAATAATCGTAAATGTGTTTAATAGGTTTCTTTTTTAATCTAAGTAGAACTTGCACTGGTAAACAAACATACATGCTTTACATGCGCACTTTATAATAAAAGCATCACCTACCCACTGTTTGGTTTTTATTTGCTTGCATGGGTGATGTACTCTAGTGATAAAAGTTTTTATATATTTGTCCATCAGTTTCTTCTGCTTTCAAGCCATTACTTACACGGTAGTATACCTTGTATTCAAAGCATTATTTTGCAATATGCAAACCAGTGGAGAAAGGATAAAGTGAGGGAAACTCAAACTTATTTCCTCACTTTATCAACCCACTTTTTCTAATATTTTTGTTGCCTTTGGGGCTGGTACACATAGAATTTGTTATGCTTTTAGCCAAAACAAACAAATAGTTTTTGTCACATGCTAGGATTGTTGACCCTTTAGCCTTTATATGTGTGCTTTCTGCCTTGCAATTTGGTAAGTGTTTGTCCCATCTAGTTACTTTATTCTACTTTTATTTTTAATGTTTTATGGGCGTGGTAATGCATGAAACGTGGACACATGCATGCTCCATGGAAACTATGTACATCTGATTGAAGATTTCGTGTGGGCCTTGCTTTCATGATTGCCCCAGCCTTAATTCTAAAAGTAAATAAATACTATTAGTGCATGTTTTTATTGTTTTAGTGATGTGGAAATATGTACTAGTTATGCTATTTAAAAATCATTACTAGATAACAGTGTCTCATATGGATACATATCTACCTTTTATTTTCAATTATTTTTTGGGTCAGCTAGCGCATGAAACGTGCATACAAATGAATATGCATGATACATTGAAACTTTGTCCAAGTGAGGATTTATTGTATACCTTGCTTCCATGTTTATCCTGTCCTTTATTATGGAAGTATATGGTTACTTTTAGTGCATATTTTTGTTGTTTTATTAATGATGTGGCGACACATGTTGTGCCATTGCAAAGTTAGGCTTATACCGACCCAACTTATAGAAACAAGAAAGATGATCTAACTTATCTCAATCAAGATTACCCCATCAAACTCATAGAGAAAGGATCTAGTGGTCCAAATCCTTCAAGTGTTCCTATACACCCGACCGCTTCAAGATGTTGTTCCTTAGTTTTTTTCACAAATCAACCCATTGGCCAAATAATTGGTGCAACTAGCTGTTCCTAGCATGTGAGCACCTGGGTCACTTTGATCCCCAAACTCCTTAGTGGCCGAAAGTATGAGTCCGTATAGCACAAGACATACAATTGATATAGTAAAAGGTTACAGGAGAAATAGACGTATATGCCTTATATAAATCTGCACAATCATACATGATTCCATAAGTGTCATAATTCCATTTATTCATAATGCAATTATTGTGATTCTGGAGGTCTGGAGGGGTTGGTTATATCACGCGTGGCTTTCCTATGAAAGATTTAGCCATCGGATGAGAGTTTCATACAAAAAAGAAAAAACAACAAAGTTGTTTCAAATTTTAGTAAAATTGAAGTCCATATGATAGTATTCCACTTGATCATCACAAGATCAACATCATCAGACTATGGTGAGGATCTTGATGAAATTTCAAAGGCCTAATAATATTGTATCTATTTCTTTTTGGATGATATTCTCACTCAGAGGATTTCTCAGTGTCAAAGATTAATTGGGCAACATGTGCAATGGTAACAAAAGCGAGTTATACATACTCTTTTTCAACTTAATTATTGTTTTCCATTGGACTTTCGTAAGGAGCTTATAGGGACATGAACATGATGTTGGACAAGTGCCCAGAGTGCAACTTAAGAATAAGCCCACATAGGTGCAGAAAGCTTGGTACCGACATATCAAAGGAAGAAGTTTAAAGTCATGTACGATTGGATATTCATTATTGTTAGAAAGAGAATGCACTCCATCCATTAAATTAAAACCCTTTTACAATCGAGTCCTCAACATAAAATAAAATTACATTGAAACACACTACTAGGTCCATATACTTCATCTTCCTCACATATGGCATCGTACACCCCTTCAGGGAGCTCCATGGTGACCAAGAAAGTACACCAAATCTAGACCCAAGAACTACAACCCCAATCATCTCAAGCCTCCACGAACATAGGGACCACAAAATAGGCATGGTAAGCTTAACCACAATGGGGAACAAAAGGCGCCAAAAGTACATCAGCCACATCTTTTGAAGCTTGAACAAAACAAAAGATCCGATGCAGCTAGCATCACCCCGCCAGCATTGGAAGGGCAGATCCGCTACTGCCAGTTGTAACTCCGGTGACTGGAAAGATGATCCGATAGATGGGAAAAATTGATCCAATATCTCCTCGAGGAGGGCTATGCCAACATACCGCGACACATCCAATAGAGATCCGGTGCGAAAGTGAAAGCCATATCGAAAACATAAAAAACAATCCACTAAATCCTAGCGTAAATTATTATCAAGGAAAGAAAAATAAAGAATAAAAACTAGGGAAAAAACAGTAGATATGCAAAAAGGATGAACCCATTCCTCCTCACCAATGGCAGGGAGGCCCGAGGCTAGGGAAACAGGGTCTGAAGGCAGCAAGGTCGACCCTGGCAAGGTGGCTGGGTTTGGATATCAAATTAGTAAGAGAGATATTGTACATTTTGTATGGAATTTTGTTAAGCAAAAATAGAAGGTATTGAACTACATTGTCTTTTCCATTTCAATAGAAGCAGTTGCAGCATATGATTTTTAACTTCTTTAATTAAAGATATCGTAACTGGATAGATAATATAAAAAATTACTAGATACACACATGCACATATATCCTCCATTTCTCAATATATAGTGTTTATGCAAAAGCTATATCTACCATAATGTTGCAATTGTTTTCACATTCTTCCACCGTGTAACAATGTTAGACTTTATCTTTGAGTGCAGGGTGATTCTGCTACAACATCCACCATTTTAGTTGCACCCACGCTATGTCATGGTTGTTTAGGGGGGCTTACAGGTCACGACCATTTGACAACACTGAAGGTGAATATTTTGGTTTTGTATATGTCATCTATATGATCTCTAGGGCCATTTGCATAAAACTAGGATTATATTGATCTTTTCTATACTTCAAAGCCCCGGTCCAAAAAATGTAAAACATCACATGGCCGCAACAAAATTGTTGCATAACTTTGACCACTTGTCGGTCTCATGATAATATTTTTAACTGATGGACAAATGATGGATATTTGTCCATCAGTTACTTTTTCTTTCAAGCCATCATTTACATGGTAATATGACTTGTATTCAAAGCAATATTTTGCAACATGCGAACCTGCTGGACAAAAGATACAATGCAGGAAACTGAAAATGAATTCTGCACTCTATCTCCAATCAACTTTATTAATCTCTTTTTTGCCTTTCCGTCTGGTACCAACATAATTTATTGTGCTTCAGCCAAAACAAACAAATAGATTTTGTCACAGGCTAGGATTGTTTCCCCTTTAATCTTTACATGTCTGCTTTCTCCCTTGCAGTTTTGTACTTATTTTCAATATTTTGTGGGCGAGGTGATGCGTGAAACATGCACACACGCATGATACATTGAAACTATGTACATGTGATTGACGATTTCTTATAGTCCTTGCTTTCATGATTGCCCCAAACTTTATTGTGGAAGTACGTAAGCACTTTTAGTGCATGCTTTTGTTGATGTTAGTGATGTGGAACACGTACTGGTCGTGCCATGTAAAAATTTATGCATAGATAAGAATGTCTCATACAACTACATATCTACCTTTTATTTTAAGTATTCTCTAGGAGAGGTGGTGCTTGAAATGTCCACACAAATGCATATGCATGATACGTTGAAACTTGTGCCATTGAGGATTTCTTGTAGACCTTGCTCCCTTGAATTTCCTGGCCTTTATTGTGGAATGATATAGTAAATTTAGTGCATGTTTTTGTTGTTTTATATTACTAATGATGTGGCGACACATTGTGCCATGGCGAAGTTATGCTTATCTCGGCCATAACTCCTCCACTCATAGAAACATTAAAAGGACCTAACTTAATTACCTGAATCAAGACTTCCCGAATAGACTCATAGAGAAAGGATATACTGTTCCAAGCGCTTGTTGTTCTAGTGCACCAATTGTTAGATGATGTTTCACTACCACAGATTAGCCATCACAGCCGGTTCCAAACCCCTCATCACAGCCGATTTTGGAAAGCGTTTGATTTATAGCGGCTGCGTTGGTCTGGTTAACACAGCCGGTTGGGAACCGGCTGTGATAGGCCCTCATCACAGCCGGCTCGTAGCTGAAACCGACTGTGATGAGGGTGCCCAGGCCAGCCAGCGTCGCGAGCTAAAAAAAATAGAAAAATATTTTTTATGGGGGAGGGGGACCCCATCGGCCAGCCAGTAGCCACAAGCCATCGCACAACCCTTCGCGCGCTATGCGGTAGCTGGGATTCGAACCCACGACCTCCCCCCCATGCGTACCCTCCCTTACCACTGCACTACGCGGCTGTATGTGACCATATCACGTTTTCATTCACCACATATTATACGAACCCGAGTGTAAATGACTTATTTGAAGGCCTAAACGAATTCAAATTAAAAATATGTCAACTACAGAGTTTCATAACTTTTCAAACACTACAACTTTCATGTTGTCAGTTTCTCCATCCGAGGCTGTTTGTGAAATTTGAATTTCAAATTTGAATAATTTCAAACTTGGTTGTTGTTGACAATATGAATTGAAATGAAAATGTTGTCAACTACAATGTTTAATAACTTTTTGAGTTTTACAACTTTTATTTTGGTTATTTGTTCAAACGACATAGTGATAATAAAAGTGTTCACTAATCCTACATCTCTCTTCTCGTTTCATACCCTTAACCTATATGAGAGATGTAGGATTTGTGGACACTTTTACTACCATTTTTTCCTACAAATAAATGGCCAATATAAAAGTTTTACATCTTGAGAAGTTATACAACTTTGTAGTTCAACAGTTTTCAATTTGAACACGTTTAGGGCTTCAAAAATTATATTTGCCAACTATAGAACCGGTTGCGTTGATCAACACAAACGGTTCGTGGCTCCAACCGGCTGCGATGGGTAGCAACGCAGCCGGTTCGTGGCTAGAACCGGCTGCGTTGATGAGCCCCTCAACGCAGCCAGTTCCAACCACCAACCGGCTGCGATGAGTAGCAACGCAGCCGGTTCGTAGCTAGAACCGGCTGCGTTGCCCTCACCCATCATCACAGCCGGTTGGTAATACAAACCGGCTGTGATAAGGAGCAACGCAGCCGGTTTGTAATCCAACCGGTTGTGATGACCTTTTACAGCCGGTTGTCTCAAAACCGGCTGTAAAGGGGCGTTTAATTTAAGTGAATCTGTAGTAGTGTTTCTGAGTTTTTCGTGAATCAACATGTAGTCGAAATAGTTGGCTTGCTTGGGTTGCTCACCTAGAGGACTTTATCCCTGGAAGTCTTTAATGGACAAAAGTATGAGCTTTCATAGCACAAGATAAACAAGTTATATATTGAAAGATTAAAGGAGAAATATATGTATAGGTCTCATAAATGTAAAATGTACATAATCATGCATGATTTCATAAGGAAAGCCACAAGTGTCATAATAGTGCCCTTTATACCGCGCGAGGAATGCGAGCTTCCTTCTCTTTTTCCTCTTTTTCCTTTTTCCCAATTTTTGTTCTCTCTTTTTTCTTCTCTTTTAAATTTGTATCTTATATTAATTGTGTATCATTTTTATGTGGTCACAGGGAAATTTGCTACCTGACCAAGATCTCTCTGTTCTTCGCCTACCACATGGGGACGCGTGCAATTTATCGTAATAAAAAAAAGATAGAGCCTATTTGGGAAAATGCAGTATGTCCTTTGTAACCTGCACATAGATAGGGCTTTCACATCATCGGTGCCTCACAAAAAAAATCGAGGCGCGAGCAATCGGCGAAATCTGGCCGATTCTGTACATGAGGTTCTTCTCTCTTTTCTATTTTTCTATTTTACCAATTTTGTTTCCATTCTTTTTTTTCCCTTCTGAATTTGTATGTTATATTAATTGTGCATCATTTTTATGTGTTCATAGGGAAATTAAGTACCCTACTACCAAGATCTCCCTGTTCTTCGCCTGCCACGTGGGGACACATGAAATTTATCGTAGTAAAAAAAGATGAGGCCTGTTCGGAAAATGTAGTATCTGCCCTGCAGCCTCCGAGGATAGGGCTTTTGCATCATCAGCGCCACATGAAAAAATCGAGGAGTTGGCAATCCAGGCTGCTCTTCTATTTCATTTTTGTTCCCAGGTGTTTAAAATAGGTCCTTCCATATAGAATGTTTTGGTGCTCTTTATGAGGATAAAATATAAGTAAACTACAAAACTAATTGCATAAACCATAGAATTTCCCATGGGATGAATCTATTAAGATTATTTAATCCACGATTAGCATATGTTCAGATGGGATAACCACGACATAAGGCTTCATAGATTCATTTTCCAAAAAACAAAATAGGGCTCATAGAATTGATTATGTCATTTGTCTGTGTCTAATACTCCTAATTATTACCTCCACACCAATTTATAAGTCGTTTGACTTTTTTGACCCCAACTTTGACCACTCGTCTTATTCAAAAAATTTATGCAATATAGTCAAATTTAAGCGATTATTGAAGAATATTTGTTAATAAAGCAAGTCATAACATAAAAATTTAATATTTCACATAATTTTTTAAATAAGATGAATAGTCAAAGTTGGAGCAAAAGAAAAGTCAAACAACATTTAAATTGAAATGGAGAGAGTAGTATCCATGCACACGATGTGACTATATTTTAGGCCCAAGAGAGCCAACACTCTCTCACATGTTCTCTATATGTTGCGATTTTATCTCACTTCTCACTGCAAGAAAACGGTGATGGCCCATCGTACTTGACCTAATGTCTACATTTATCATTGGAGTTATACAAGAACATGGTGAATAAATTCTTCTATATTTTTGTATAAATAGCTTTTCACGCTCCTTTGAGATAGAGTTAGTGCTACTACACCAGAAAATAAGATGCTTACCGTAAAGGTTATGATAATTATTTACATACCACTTGCACGTAGTCTAGTCATGTATTTGTACTCCGAAGATGTGCTGCTGCGGTTTTTATTTTTCACGTTTGCTTTTGTGTTTGTAATATATTATATTTTAGGAGAGCAATATGATTATTTATAATATTGCTAGTGAAATATATGGTTATAAATTCTCATAAATTATAAAGTACTGAAACTAAGACACATACATGCATGATCAAAATATTATTTTGTAAAGAAACATCTTTTATTACGAGAGTGGCATTAGCACGCCTACCATCCTTGTTCCATTTATTCGCAATTGCCGTAGTCATGGGTGGTGTTATTATGTTAGGACCCCAATAAAATTTGAATGGGCTAAGTTTATTTTAGCCTTTTTTTTGTTTGGATGATATTCATTCATTGGACTTCTTAGTGTAAGAATTTAATGAGGCATCATGTGCAATGATAACATAATTGAGTTATACATACTCATTCTTAACTTAAGGTTCATTGCCCTTTCACCAATAGTTTATAGGGATATGAGCATGATGTTGGACAAAGGACTAAGGAGAAGTCTTATGATAGGCTTTAAATGGACCTTTAGGCCATATATATGTAGAAAGTTTTGTACCTACATGTCCATCAAGGTTTGGATATCAAATTGGTATGTAAAATATCGCTCGTATTATTTGTAATTTTGTTCTTAAGTAGACTATTGTTATGCAAAAATAAGAAAGATATTGGGCTACATTATCTTTTTTCCATTTCACTAAAAAGCAGTAACATCATATGGTTTTTAACTTCTTTAGGTAAATATATCATCACTAAGAGATTTGCTAGACAAACACATCCACACAAAATCCATCCATTTCTGCTTATAATGTTTGTGAAAAACTAATTGTTATCCTAAACAACATATACCTAAATAAAGCAACTATATAAGGTCATTTACATGTGGTACACAAAATCCATCCATTTCTACAAATAATGTTTGTGAGAGAGTCCGTCGTATGTAGAGGCTGAAATTGAACGAACGCTGTAGTTTAAGGGTGTAAAATGAACTTTTATTGCATTAACCACCTTCACAACCAGAGAAGGTTGAAAAAGAACGGTTTTGATAGTTCGGGGTTGAAAGATTTGTGGTTTTGTACATCAAGGTTTGAAAATCGAACGAGCATACAATAATTGAAGGTTGTCAAAATGACTTTTTTTCATTTTGAAATGCCTGGCCCAAATGCTGAACTCATCACCCATCATCCAATGATTCTATCCATTGTTTTCACTGGTTTAAAGTGCCTAGACCTCGAATAGAACAAATCAGGCTGCACACAGAGAAGGGATTAATCTGTCGCAAAAAAAAGAGAGAAGGGATTAATATACTCCCATGCGACATGAAATTTGAAAGAAGTTAATGAGGCATCATGTGCAATGATAAACTAAATGAGTTATACATAGTCGTTCTTAACTTATGGATTATAGGGATACGAGCATGATGTTGGACAATGGTCTAAGAGAAGTCTTATTATATTAGCTTTTAGGCTTTAAATGAAACTTAAATGGGCCTTAGGCCCAAAACAGGCGTAACTTAAGAACAAGAACAAATAGATGTTGAAAGTTTGGTACCCACATACACTAATACAAAAATATTTTAGGGGACACTCAAAAAATGTCTGCCTCCATTAATATTGGAATTAACGGAGGAAAATATTTTTTTATTTTCGGAAGCGGTTGCTCTTGTCCACGTCCAAAAATCAATTTTTAGAGGCGGATGTTTTGAAACAAGCGCCTCCAAAAATGATCTATTTTCGGAGGCGGGCGTTATAAGTTATCCGCCTCCTAAAATCTATTTTCAAAAGCAGATATCTCATAAAGCCCGCCTCCTAAAATGGTGTGGCCTAAACTACACCCAAAAGCCCATTAGCGAGTCCATATATATAATCTCAACCTCAGAGTTTTCTCTCACACCCTCTCTGTCTCCCCCTCCCTCCTCTCTCTCACGTACGGTTTCACCGGCGGCGCATGCACTCCCTCTCTTTCCTCTCCCTCTTCCACATGTACTCCTCCACCGCATAGCTTTCTCCCTCTCCCTCCTCCGCATGCATGTTGTTGACGCGCTTCTGGTCAACACACGAAAGCGCTAGATCGCGCGGTCGTCGAATTCTCCTCGCCGGAGCTCCTGAATGCAGCCGGTCAGACCGCCTGTAGGGGCCGGTTAGACCGCCTGTAACAGAGGCGCCACGGAAGCCTACGATCACAACCTCGGAAGGGACCCCGTCGGAGGCTGCAAACCTAGGGTTGTTCTAAGGTCGGCAAGGCCACTTAGAACGTCCTCAAACGCCATGGAGACGAAGAAGGAAAGCAAAGGGGTTGGAAAAGCTAGGGTTTGGAGATAAAAAGTAAGACAATGATCTGTACGATTGGGTAGAGGTCCTCAATCGGCCACGACCCTTTATATTTATAGGGTGGGGAGGTCTTGCCCCGCAAGAAAGTCCTTGTACAGATCTAAAAACGTGGAAAAATCTAATTCTACTCGGACTCGGGGACAGGCGGTCATACCGCCTGTGATAGGCAGTTAGACCGCCTGGCACATTGCTAGATCGGCTACAGGGCCCAGCCGGTCCAACCGCGTATACAGGCGGTCTAGACCGGCAGTCCCAGCCTGATCGGTTTCAAGCCATTTTTTGCCATCAACATATGCCCCCCCTGTTTTTTTGGTAAAGCATTGCTTACCACAAAACATATAATCAGACTAAGGGCGACCCTCTATTGTCGGCTATTTTTCCTCTAAGGGCGATATCACATATCGGGCATATCCCTTCAAGCATGTTGTCAAACACTCGGATAATATTTCTTGAAATACTTCCCATTGAGTGCTCTTGGCAACTAAAATCATTGCAAAGTTTCCACCATACAGGAATTCCCAGAACAAACCATCACAATACGATATGGTCCTTCCCAATTCGGCGACCATTTGCCAAATTTGTTGCTCTTCGATCCTATAGATAGTCTTCCAAACCAAATCATCAACTTGAAAGGATTTAAGTTTCACCTTCTTATTATATGCTCGAGCTACCCTTCTTTTATCTTTTTCAATTTCCTCCAAGGCCTCCAAACGCTTGTCGGTCACTTCATCAATATTATCCATCATCAAAGTACAATATGTACTGACATCAAGATCATTTTGCTTAGCCAATCTACAAGCAACCAAATTTACCTCAACGGGCAAAACGGCCTCTTGACCATAGACAAGCTCAAATGGAGTAACTTTAGTAGCACCATGTCCAGAAATACGATGTGCCCATAGTGCCTCAGATAATACCTCGTGCCACCGCTTAGGATGATCTTCAATCTTCTTCTTTATGAGCTTGATCAGAATGTTATTCCTAGACTCGGCTTGACCATTAGCTTGAGCATAATATGGAGATGAATTGAGCAATTTAATACCATAGGATCCAACAAACTCCTTAGAAATAAATGATGTTCCTTGATCCGTCGTCAATGTCTGAGGAATCCCAAATCTATGAATAATATGCTCAGTGATAAACTCAATCACCTCTCTATGTGTCATGTTCTTAAGGGGAATTGCTTCAGTCCACTTAGTAAAATAATCAGTAGCTACAATCACAAAAAAGTGACCCTTGGATGACGGAGGATGAATCTTACCAACAAAATCTAAACCCCATCCTCTAAAAGGCCATGGTTTAATGATCGGATGCATCAACGCAGCAGGTGCTATCTGAATATCCCCAAACTTTTGGCACTCTTCACATCCTTTGTAGTAACGAAAACAATCGGCTATCATTGTAGGCCAATAAAAGCAAGCCCGCCTAAGGAGCCACTTCATTATCCGAGCCGATTGATGTGTACCACAAATTCCTTCATGAACCTCTGCCATAGCCAATCTGGCGGTTAGACCGGCCGTACCGGTCGGACTGGCTGTAACAGGCGGTCGAACCGCCTGTTCCAGAGCAGAAACGTCGGCTTCACGAAACATCAGCCTCTTTTCATGAAAATTTCTTTTCTGAACATTATAGCCTGATGCTTGCTGAACCAACGCATTAGCTCTAGGATTCTCTTCTCTTGGTACATGATAAATGACAAATTCATCAAAGCAGGATATAATATCTAAACACTTATCAAGATAAGCATTCAAAAATCCATCTAAGCATTGACAAACCTTAGATACTTGCTGCACCACCAATAAAGAATCACCATATGCTTCCACATGCTTTATCCCCATATCATGTAAAATCTCCAACCCGAATAATAAAGCTTCATATTCGGTTTGGTTGTTAGTGCATTTATGATCTAATCGGTTAAGAGCCTCAAAAACAACACTGTTTGGTAATATAAGAATAACACCAACTCCACAACCACTTTTGCAAACTGATCCATCAAAATGCAATCTCCATGGGGTAAAAGTAATATAGCCGATATTTAAATCAAGATGTTCACTAATCCTATGCTCAACAATAAAATCGGCAACGATTTGTCCTTTCATAGATTTCAATGGCTCAAAGACTAAATCATATTCAATCAAAGCATAAGCCCATTTGCTGATTCTATCATTTAGTATAGGTCTATGCAACATGTATTTAATTATGTGGTTTGACTAGCAACTATGCAAGTATTCAATAATAAATAATGCCTCAACTTTGTACAATCATTATATAATGACAAGCACAACTTTTCAGTAAAAGTATACCTTGTTTCGGCGCCCAATAATCTTCTACTTGCATAAGCAATAATATATTCCTTTCCTTCGGTTTCTTGGATCAAAACAGCCCCAATAACACTTTCTTCGGCCGTGATATATAATTTAAAAGGAACCCCTCTCCTAGGTGCCCGAAGAACCAAAGGCGAAGATAAGTAATGCTTGATCTCATCAAACGCATCTTGCTCTTTTGCCCCCCAAGTGAATTCAGCATCATCTTTCAACCGAAGCAAAGGAGTAAAAGCATTCACCTTCCCCGACAAATTGTAAATAAACCTTCTCAAATAATTCACCTTGCCCAAAAATTTCTGCAACTCTTTCTTAGACCTAGGCGCCTGTAACTTGCCAATAGTGTCGGCCTTCTTTGGATCAATTTCTATGTCATTCTCATGAACTATGAAACCCAAAAACTTCCCGGCCGACACACCAAAAGCATATTTGAGTGGATTCATCTTCAAACTATACCGACAAATTATTTCAAATGCAAGTTTCAAATCGGCCAAATGAGAACCACTTCCAGCCGATTTAACAACAATATCATCAATATAAACTTCCAAGATAATACCAAGCAAATCATGGAAGATTAAATTCATAGCCCTTTGATAAGTAGCACCAGCATTCTTCAAACCAAAAGTCATAACAATCCACTCAAATAAACCAACAAAGCCTGGAAATACAAAAGCTGTTTCGGATACATCCTCTTCGGCCATAAATATTTGATTGTAACCAGCATTACCATCCAGAAAGCTAATCATTCTATGTCTAGATGCAGCATCAATAAGCATATCAGCTATTGACATGGGATATTCATCTTTAGGAGTAGCATGATTAAGATTTCTAAAATCAATACACACTCTAATCTTACTCGTTCCTTTCTTCTACACAGGCACAATATTAGAAATCCAATCAGCATATCGACAAGGTCTAATAAACTTTGCTTCTAATAACCGATTTATCTCTTCTTTAACTCGGTCATAAATTTCAGGATTAAAACGCCTAGTCTGTTGTTTATAAAACCTAAAACTAGATTTAATAGGCAACCGATGCTCAACAAGCTCTCGGCTTAAACCAGGCATTTCATGATAATTCCAAGCAAAGCAATCGACATACTCCTTTAACAACTTTATTAATTTAGATTTAAAAGCAGGATCTAAATTCTTATTTACAAACGTCGGCCTGGGCAAAGAACCATCACCAATGTCTACCTCCTCAAGAGGATCGGTCGACGTAAAACCACATCCTAACTTGCTTATATCATCAAAATCTTCAATGGCTTCACACATATCGTTCTGATGCGACCGATAGTGTTCAAGCCTCTGCTGCAACCACTCTCGATTATCCATTAAATCATATGAGATGATTTAGCTGATTGTTCATCGGCTTTATGACAGCAGGGATGAAACCATTCTTAGTACAGCTGATAAACTCAAATTCAGAAAGATCTAAGCCTGACAAACATTTAACATCATCATGAATGCCAATCAAAGAGCTATCAGCTAAAGCAACACAAGCAGAAGTATCACCATGCACAACATCCACATCATCTACCAATTGAATCAAGCATTGATGCAAAGTAGAAGGAATGCATGATTCGCATGAATCCAATCACGACCCAAGATTAAACTAAAGTTACCTTGAGTTTCAGCGACGAAGAAAGCAGTGGACAAGGTCTTGCTCCCAATAGTAAGCTCCATAGATATCACTCCTTTGGCACCAATAGGCACTCCTCCTCCAATGTCGCTGACGGTCATGTTGGTCTTGATCAACTCTGAATCTGAACCTCTAAGCTTCTTGTACATAGAATAAGGCATCAAGTTTACAATAGCTCCTCCATCGACCAACATCCGTGAGATTGGCTTCCTATTGATATGTTCCTTTAAATACAAAGCCTTCAAGTGATTGTCCTCAGCTTTAGGCTTCTGAAATATAGCTTCTTTGGGACCGAAATCATGATGAACAACCTCCTCCTTCGAAAGCATGTCCCCATCCATGGACATATGAAGCACATTCACATCCAAATTCCTGCGCTCTGTAGAAGTATTGTAATCAACAAGCTCTTCAACCATTGAAGCCAGACTTTTCTCAATAGGAACATCTAGTTCCAACTTGAATAATATTGAACTCAGTAGTGCTCTCTGAGTCACCTCCATGCTTTGCACCTCCTCTATCTTCTTGGGCCGATAAACCTGCTTCAGAGGAGCTTTAGGCAGTTGACCGTGACGAGCGGTCTGACCGCCTGTAACAGGCGGTCTCACCGCCTATGACCAGTGCCCTCAACTAGATTGATAGAAAGCCGATCAGTCATGTCTGGGATATAAAATCATGTCCTATATGCGTCTTCTCGGACCTTCCCAGCCTGGATGAAACGAAGGCTGCATTGTCGAATGATATGGCACTCACATCACTCCATTGTTATCCCACACCAGATCCAAGTTCATGCAAGGAGGTGAAGGAATCCTCTCATGCTGAATTGGTGATCTCATTCTTTTTTTAACGGCCGGTCGCTCGGAACGGCCTTTTGTTTGGTGTACTTGTCATAAGGCATATCAAACTTGACTTTAGGCTTCCTAACACCCTGCTCCTTTGCCACGTTCATCTTCCAAGTACCAACTTCTGGACGCTTCGGATTCAGCATCTTTGGGCGTCCATGGGGACAGGCGGTCTGACCGTCTGGCGCAACCGGTCTGACCGCCTGTAACAGACCAGACCTAGGCGCCCGTAGTTCAGGAGTAGCGACCGGCCCTTGCCCCCCTTGTCTAGAGGACTTCACAGTAATCTTAATTGACTCTTTTCCATCAGCCATCTTCTCAAAGTCACTTCTCTAACCAACTCTTTTGAAGACGGTCTTTCTTCTCCAATAACCACGTTCTTTCCTTTGGTAGATTCGGCTTGATGTGGCCGAACCAAAACCTTGGACTGCTGCAATTCCATGGTGTTGACCGGAAAAGGAGTTTCATCAATTTGGATCTCATGAAACTTCAAACGGCTCTCATTAATAGCCGATTGAACCTGCCAACGGAAGACATTGCAATCATTAGTAGCATGCGAAAAAGAATTATGAAACTTACAATAAGCACGCTTCCACAATTCTTCCATAGGTGGTATAACATGAGAAATCTTGATGTAACCAAATTTGTGCAATTCATCAAATATACGATCACATTTAGACACATCAAAAATAAACTTTATGTCTTCTTGCCAATTCTTATGAATCGGCTTAAGACATGAGCATGACACAGTTTTCTTATTAGCAGGCCATACAAATTCTGCTAAATAAACATCATTATCATCGTCGGTCGAATTATCGGATTCATAATCGACTATATGAACATTAGACCGACGTGTCTTAAAACTCTCCTCTTTATTCATTCGGCCTTCAGCTACCTCAGCTCTAATATGTACTTGTGCGACCGAATAATAACCACAATTGTCTATTTTTTTCTCTAATAGAGGATTTTAAACCTCTAAAGCATAAGCCAGCAAGATCAACCTCAGAAATAGACAAATTAAAGAAACGGTTTTTAATGTCTTTAAATCTTCTCATAAATTGAGAGACAGTTTCATCCCGACCCTGTCTATCCGATGCCAAGTCTGCCAATTTCATCTCATGGTTTCCACTATAAAAATGATCATGAAACTTACGCTCTAGTTAAAGAAACCAAGCAAAAGCAGCACCAGTAAGCGACAATGAGAACAAACGTACTCTAATTGCTTTAAAATTTCCAGCCTGCCCTAGCTCAACTACGTATTGACTAATGTGTTACCAAGTGGTGCGCTCATCATCTCCACTAAATTTTACAAAATCAGGCAAGCTCCACCCATTGGGAAAAGGAACAGTATCAAAGCTAGCATGATAAGGTTTCTGATATACTCTAGTATTACCAAAATCAACGCATAGCTTATTTCTCATCACATCAGAAAATTCATCCCTGAATCTAGTAAATTCGGCCCATTGGCGGTTTTGTTGGGCCAAAGATTGCATAACATTCATATAATTCAAGTAAGGTGCTATTCTGTTCTGCATATCCCTATGTGCGTTAAAAACATCATCGGGAATACAACCCGAATGCGCAGTATTCATAGTCGTGGAATAAGTAGCGCCCGCTATAGCTACTGAACCAGCACAGCCAGGAGAGACCAAGTTTGGAACAGAAGACAACGGCAAAGGTTGCTCCGGCACAAATATCATAGCATTAGTAGAATTATTCTGACCACCAGAACCAGCGGTCTGACCGCCTCTACACGCAGTCTGACCGCCTGTAGTGGTTAGACTGGCTGTGCTAGCGGTTGGACTGGCTGTGAAACCAGTCGCCACCGACCCATCTGCATCAACCGTCTTTGGTCTAGGCATGTTACGTGGTGGTGGGGTCTGTGCAGCAAAGTAATTCGGTGGCATACCGTAGAAAATATTATGCTCAAGTAATTCACGAGTATCTAATGTCTTTCCTTCCAATTTTTCGAGTCGTTCTAACAATTGCTCAACTAACGAATCACGATCCGAAAAACTTGGACCCACAGGAGTAGATGTAGGGGGTAAAGGTGTAGAAGTGCTTACATTGTCAATTACCTCAATTTGCCCCTAACTCATCTTGAAGGAAGGCATCACGAAGTCTCGAACACTTTTCGCCGAACGATCTTCGCGACCTTTCCGAAACGTCTTCAAAAACTCTGCCTCGAGATGCTTCTGGAGCGCCATAAATTTCTCATGATCTTCAGCACTAAGATCTTCAAGCGAAGCTATCACGATGTTGTCTTGTCCAACGTCGAAGCCCATAGTGCTAGATATAGTATATCGGTCTTCAAAAACAAGATTTCTTTCCCCAGCGGAGTCGCCAAAATATGTTGACGCGCTTCTGGTCAACACACGAAAGCGCTAGATCGGGCTGTCGTTGAATTCTCCTCGCCGGAGCTCCTGAATGCAGCCGGTCAGACCGCCTGTAGGGGCCGGTCAGACCGCCTGTAACAGAGGCGCCGTGAAAGCTTACGATCACAACCTTGGGAGGGACCCCGTTGGAGGCTGCAAACCTAGGGTTGTTCTAAGGTCGGCAAGGCCAGTTAGAACGTCCTAAAACGCCGTGGAGACGAAGAAGGAAAGCAAAGGGGTTGGAAAAGCTAGGGTTTGGAGATAAAAAGTAAGACAATGATTTGTACGATTGGGTAGAGGTCCTCAATCGGCCACGACCCTTTATATTTATAGGGTGGGGAGGTCTTGCCCCGCAAGAAAGTCCTTGTACAGATCTAAAAACGTGGAAAAAATCTAGTTCTACTCGGACTCGGGGACAGGCGGTCAGACCGCCTGTGACAGGCAGTTAGACCGCTTGGCACATTGCCAGATCGGCTACAGGGCCTAGCCGGTCTAACTGCGTATACAAGCGGTCTAGACCGGCTACCCAGCTTGATCGGCTTCAAGCCATTTTCTGCCATCAACACATGCACTCCTCTACCACTCGCCTCCTCGTTGTGCGCCACCCTCTCCTCCGCATGCGCTCCTGCACCACATCTCCGTGTCGCCTGCCTCCAGAACTTCCCGTGTGTGCAGCTGCCGGTGTTGGCTCCAGATCTGGGGGCAACTGCCTGCGGCGCGGGAGGCAGGGCTGGAGGCGACGATGGCAAGGGCCTACGGCGAGGAGCCGTGAGGTGACCGCAACGAGCGTGTGGATGACGATGGCGGACCAGTGTGTACGGGCGCCTCCTCCTCCACAAGGCTCGCTCAAGGACCATGGCATCGACCTCGTCCTCTACTTCCTCAATGACGGGCTCGGTGGATCTGGTGGCGCGAGGTGGCGACGGCGGTGAATCCAGTGGTGGCGATGGTGGATTTGGTGGCAGCGATGAATCAAGTGGTGGCGACGGCAGATCTGGTGGCGGCAACGGTGGATCTAGCTGCGGTGGCGGTGAATCTGGCGGTGGGGATGGCGGATCTGCGGCGGCAGCGCCGATGGGCTCGGCGGCCTTTTTCTTTCTTTTTTTTGTTTTTTTGCCCAATTTTCGGAGACGGAATGCTTCATTAATAGAAGCGCAGGCTCGGAGGTGGACGCAAAAACTGCCTCCGAAAATGGTTTTTGTAGTAGTGATATCAGGGAGATATAATCTAGAAAAACATATGAATGGGAGAAGTTTAAAGTTATATATGTACAATAGGATATCAAAGATATTTGGCTACATTGTCTTTCCCATTTCACCAAAAATTAGTAATATGATATGGTTTTTAACTTCTTTCAAGTAAATACAATAAGAGAATTGGATTATCTAGACAAACATATTCACACAAAACCATATAATGTTTGTGAAAAACTATATAACCATTTCTCCATATAATGTTTGTGAAAAACTATATAACCATTTCTCCATATAATGTTTGTGAAAAACTAACTGTTATCCTAAACAACACATACTTACATGTGATACATCAATGTTCAAATCCAGCATGTTCACTATTCATGAGTATATATAAATATATATCATATAACATATATATAAATCCAGCATGTTGCATGTGAAGCAAGATGTAGACACCTGTCGGTGGGCCTGATGGCATCACATATGTATGGAGTACATAATAGCGTATCTTCAATTTACGCAAAATTGTAATGGACTCCCTTCTATTAAGCGAGAAGTAACTGATGCTGCATTCAACTCGCAATTGGATATCACAGTAGCTAGATGATGATATCACAGGAAAGGAAAAATCCACTCCCAGCGCTCTCACGCAAAAGACATTACAAGCTCTGGATCAAGCAGCTGCAAATCGATTAGCAAAGTGAAGCAATTTCCTTTGACAATAAAAAGGGAAACGCAAATAACTCAAGCAAGCAAGCAAGAACCACCGCAACTCCACAACCCCCAAATCGGAACCTTCGCAAGCAGAGACAAATCAAACTAAACCATGGTGGCAAGCCGGCAAGCATCGAGCCGATACTGGCCTGCAGGGTGGCAAAGCGCAGCTAGAGTCGCCAAGCAGGCAGCGGCAACTTTTTTTTAGTGGAAAGAAGGCTTATATTAATATGTGGTTGACTACATACTCAAGTTACAAGCACTCTGTAAACCAAAGAGATTACAACTAAGAGCACTCAACATATAGCTCCAAAACTCAAATCCAAACCTATGTGACGGTTCATACGGATGACTGCACAGACAAATGGCCTTCGTGCGCCATAGACGGCTCAACCAGAAGTAGTGCCACGGCCCAACGAATGACGGCCAACATTCATGTAGGCAGAATTGAGCATCAACTTCTTTCACGTGTTTCTCCCCATCTTGCTTCTGCCACCGAAGAAGAAGAGAAACTTGATCCAAAGATCTCCCTGGACCTCCATCGGGATTGGATCTAATCACGACGAAAGGGGGAAGGGCCCGGAGAATTTTATTCCATGGCGGCAACATCATCCCCGTCTTCATGACGCCGTCCGAAAACCTAATTCTCCATGTCGTCATAAAGTTGTTGACGTTGCCGCCGCCACCTTCATCGGAACCGCCATGGAGAGAGCAAATCTACCCTATCTCCTCGTCGTTGCCAGGAAGGAAGAGGAGGAAACAAATCTCCAATACCCAAATACTTGGCATCAAGAAACCCTAACCCTAAAAAACACTTGATGTAAAGGAAAAACTAATAGAGAGATGGATCCCCACTCCCTCTGGCCTCCGGCATCTCGCCGGAGGAGGAGGGAGTGGGACCAAACGGTGGTGGACTAGGTGGCGGCGGCGGCAGCTGCTCCTGGGTGGCGGTGGAGGCAGCGGCAACTATGTGAGAGCTTTGGTTCGAGCAGGTTTAAAAGTACAGACATGATTAGCGGCATATGAAGTTGGAAAACATGCATCTACAATTCTACAGTTGCCTTGTACATTGTAGTATCCGGTTGCTTTAAACTAGGGGTGTAGGCGGGGCGGGTTGTGGCCAGCCGTAAACCCACAATGCCTGCCGCAATCAATTTTTTGCGGGTTTCTTGGCCGTCGACGAGTTTAATTATGTGGATGACAATCCTTCGCGAACTTTGCGAAACAACCTAGTGATCCCGCAAAGGCGCAAACCCAGGCAGCTAGCTTGCTTGCGCAGGTAGCATCTCACAAGAGAGAACAAAAATCACCACTAGCTACTGCGTGCCATCACCCGCCGGACCTGGAACAGCAACAATCGCTAGATCCGCGAAGACGCCAGCTCCGGTGAGCCTCTCCACCTCGCCGCCACTCCATGCGAGCGCGACCCTGCTCGACGCCGCAGCCCTAATGCCTGCCCAGAAGCGCTCGGCCTCGCCGCCGTCTCTGGCTCCACGGCCGTTGGCGCCGGCTCGCCTATCCCGCCTACCCACCACCACTCCACACAGGTTGCCTGCCGCAGCAGCCCCAGTTCCCGCCCTCCGTGGCCGCCGGCGTTGGCTGTCGGCTCGTCCCCTCCCGCAGCCCACGGATCGGAGAAGAAGCTCAAGCCGGAAGAGTAAGGTGCCACCCCTTCGCGGCAGCTGATGTCGGCTCGACCCATCCCGCCTCCCCGTCGCCAGCTCACTAGCCCGCCCTACCTGCTCGTTGAGACATCGACGGCGTTCGTACTCGACGGTGGCGACCGCAGCAGCCGCGAGAAGCTGCGGTTGTTTTGTTGCGGGTTCTCACGGGTTTGTCCTCTAGGCCGCGGGCTTTGCAGGCTGGTCATGTTGGGCCACGAAGAATTTGCAGCTGGGCCACATCCGTCGCAAACAACAGTTTTGCGGGGTGGGTTTGTGGACTCGTATAAGAACCCGCCCCACTTGCATCCCTACTTTAAACTATGCCACCAAGCCTGTTGCTAGTGTTTCTATGTCATCCTACATATACATCCCATTACCTGTTTTCTTCAAGAACATGTTGTCCAATTTTCCTACTATAATTTTTTCCCTGTCGCCCGTCCACTCCTCCTCGGATGGCTCTGGCGGACACCAAGCACCCCGGCGCGCCGCCCCTCCACCACCACTCCCCTGCCCTTGTCGTTGCCTGAGCGGCTGCCGGAAGTCCACGCGGCCGCAAGGAAGGCTGCGGCAGGGCTCTGCCCTCCCTCTCTTCTCCTCCGTCCTCGCTCGTGCTCTCTTGGCACTAGCTCCGGTGGTACGTGGCCAGATCCACCCCGTGGGGGCCAGGATCCACCTTCTGGGGTACTGGATCTGCCTCGTCGGTGTCTCCATGTGACGGGAATTGGCGGGGTCTGGCTGCAGCGGCGGGACTCAATGTCAGTGCTCCTGCGTGAGCTTCCGAACAACACGTTCCGAGCCCCGCAATCGCAGCACCACGTCTCCTCAGGTTATCGACCGGCGGATGCACGGTCGACCTTACCAAGAAGGCTAATCCCTGCATGCGAATCGAAGAACACAAGAAAGAACAAAGTAGGATGCAACCAAATTGCAGATGTATGATTAATCTCACGAGTTGGGGTCTTACAAACCGATGCAACGGTAAAACTGTTCTTGACAGGTTAATCTATGCAAAACTCAAACCCTAAGGAAGGCGGCGGCTACTGAATTATAGAGCTTAGAGTCGTGGATGACCCCCTGCTCACGCCCCCTAATGGGCTTGATGACGATACACGGCCCAAAGGCCAAAAGACGGTGACGTAGCACCAGAACAGATTCTGGACGCCACCTTGTTTGGATGATTCCTGACGACTCAGGATATATTTGGGCTTCAAACCAACGCCATTGGAAGCTCTATGAAATCTTATTTCCAACCATATGTGGATCGTCAAAATCGGACTCTGTATGTGGCTTGGGCGTCCATTTTACCGAAAGCAGCTCCTGGACTCCGAGGTGGACTCGAACTCGAGTTGTAACGGGCCTCCATCTTGACTTGGGCGCCCTTGCTGGTCTCCTAAGGTTGCGGCCAAGGTGGAGGACGTCCTTGAACATCTTTGAAGCTCTCTATATATCTGGAGCCTACTCCATCTTAGGTCTGGGTCCCATGTGTGAATAACAAGCCCGCGAAGACATTGTAATAATGTATTTGTACCTTCAGTCAAATAATGACATGGACATGTGGAACCAAGTGAATTGTATAACAAATCATTATGTAAATAGGGAAATAAATTCACCTTATGACCAATGATCGTATCTGATGGTGTCATGTTCTCATCACTGCGGTGCCGGGGCTTGGCTGGCGTTGCTCGCGGCCGGCGAGCTTGGCGCGGTGCCATAAATGGGCCCGGGTCTGCCTCCTCGGCCCTCTGCGCATCTGGGCGCCATGTGCGGCTGTGCAGCGGTGTGGCGCGGCCTGGCGTCATTGGGTCCTGCAGCCTTCCCGCGTGCGGCTCGGCTGTGGTGACGGCAGCCAGCACAGCCCGCCGCGGCGACGTCTGCATCTGGCTGCTAGCGGTGCGGGTTACAGGTTCCGTCCGGCTCCTGGTGCGGCCCCGCGCTCAGCGGCGGTGGCGGCACACTCAGGAGCTGTGGCGGTGGGTGTGGATCTGCGGTGATGGCTCGGCCCAGCAGCTACCTGTCGCGGTGCTGGGCTCGACGTTGCGGTGGCTTGGCCCTGCGCCATTCTTGGCGCAGCGGCGATGTCTCGGCGGTGAGCTCACCCATGGTGGCGTCAGGGACGGCGGTTGCTTCACGATCGGTGCGGCGGTCTACAGAGTCTTCTGGTTCTGTGCAAGTATGGTGGTGATGATGTGGTGGCGTGGCCGATGGCAGTTTTCGTAGGTGTGCGCCATCGTCGTCATTGTGTCGACGTTGGTTGCCGCCTTGCGAAGGCACACTAGTATCACTATGGTGGTGGGGCTAGATGTGTCGGCCGTCTCTTTACACAGTGGTGTCATTGCGGGTGAAAACTCTTCCATCTGTGGACGACGTCGACGGCGCCATTGGCATCGTGCCCTTCTTGAAGGCGACATAGGGCATGTCTGGTGGACACCATTCTTCGTTGCTGGATGTGGCGGGTGAAAGCCCAACCCATTTTGGGCTGGCGTCAGTGGCGTCTTCAACGTCGTGACTTTCTTGATGGCGATTTCAGGCAACTCCAGCTTGGTGGTGGCTGCTTCCAAAGGAGCATATTTCTTCCTCTTTTTTCTTCTTCTTTTTGGTAAGAAAAGAAAAAAAACATATATTTGGTGGTTATTGGGTGATGGTTTTTCCCAATCAGACCGGGCAAAGGTTGTGGTGAGTTGTGGCTAGTGTCGATGTCCCAATCCGACCGACAAGAGTTGTAAGCTAGTTATGAGTTGCCTCGTATCAATGACCCAATCCGACCGGGTGGAGTCATATGAGTTGGCTCACGTCGATGATCCAATCTGACTTGGCAGAGTTGTGATGAGTTGGCCCGTGTCGATGATCCAATCCGACCGACGCAAAGTTGTCTGGTCAATGGACCAAAGTTGTGAGGGATATCCTCCCTAGTTGTACGGTCTATGGACCAGAGTTGTATGGTTTTGAGGCCTGGTTTTCCTTATAAACTAGGTGAATTCTATTTTTCTTTTTAATAAAAATTCGGAAAAGCATAAGCTTTCACGGTCCGTTCAAAATAAAATATATACATTTGGCCATTTCATATCAAAGGAGTGCCTGTTTCTTAATTTTGCAACTGATGCAACATCATTTGTTTAACTACCATCGTACACAAGAACAAGTGTTGAAAGATTCATTGGTGATGAGTAATGAGATCATTCGGGAGGAATGGCTCAACACCACACTTACAAAAGGTTTCATACCCAGAAGAGTTCATGGATACACTGTCGAAACACCAGTTAGAGATTCAGACAACCACAAACACAGGTACTCAATCAAGAAACCTGGGTGTTAAGGAGGACGAGATCGTCCGGGTCCATCTCATCAGCAGGAACGAAGTTAGCGTATATGGTATCATCCTCCAGCTCATCCACCCAATCTATATGCTCCCGCCTGATGGCCTTGTTGTTGCTGTATCTATATCTGTCTGATCCATAGAACAGATCGACAAAGTTGTCACGCCCATGGAAACCTGACACAGCTGGATGTACAATCCTGATCTCATTGTGCTCACAATAAATGCACCGAACTTGCTCTGCACATCCAAAAGAAAAATAATTAACACTTAGTAGCGGGAACAGAAATGCATACGAAGTTGTTTCAGGAACAAAAGCAACCATAACCACTTGGAATATATTTAGATTAAATTTCAAAGACCTACATATATTTTGACATAAAAACTACAACTATTTGATTACACACTTGTCCTAAAGTTATTATCTGAACTATCATGAATACAAATGGCAATGTGGGCCTAAATGCTTGTCTTTTCCTGGATACAGTTGACGATATTCAGGGCCCATGTGTTTTACAACAGGCAAAAAAAAATGGTAGTAACTATAGTAACTTCGGTGTACGTTGGACGAAATACACAGTAGAGATTCAGTTGGTGTAAGTTTGAGAAAATATTTTGTAGTAACTTTATTAGAAGTGTGTGTTTTGTAAATTGTAAGAAGGAAATACACCGTAGAGATTCAGTTGGTGTAAGTTGGAGAAAATACTTTGTAGTAACTTTGTTAGGAAGTGTGTTCTTTGTAAATTGTAAGGTCGAGCTACAGCATACCAGCACATGGATCCGTAGCAGCATCTGGATTCACGCCAGAATCTGGTTCACCATCTCGCTGGGGCAGGCTCACAGGGACACACCAACTACCAGTGCCATGATTCTCACATTCAGCGAAGAAGAGCGTTGCATGCTCGCCTTTACGAGTCGCCAGAAAGTTGATGTGAGAATGCCGATAGTTGTTAGATGCGCAGAGCCATGGATCGTAGTCGCCAGAAACATCCAAGACAGACTCCAGATCAGATACGAGCTCATTCACCCCGCATATAACATGAAGCGTATAGTGAGGTTCCTTCAACGACAACAAAACAAAAGTGTTAGGCATGCCAGAGGTCAAAGGAGTGGACCTAGCAAATATTTCAAGGTTCAGTTACAAGAAATCCATTGCACAGTTCTATTAACAGGTCATGTGTTTCAACTTTTCCAGAAAAAAAAGGGCGTCACAATTAAACTATAAGATCATATTGAGCTCTCGGTTAACTGTAGTTGCTTAAGCAATTATCATGGCGAAAGCATAGCTTGCAATCTAATTAAGAACCAAAGCAACGAAGGATCAGTCATCAGTATTGAAGTCAGAAATCCTCTGAACAAAAATTATCAAAGACAGGGAATTTACAACATTAAATCACGAAACCGGCCGACAAGCCTTTTTTTCATGTAGCAAATTAGCAGCTGTGCTAATTCTGGTGTTCAACAAATTGCTGATTTTCTTGACTGGTTATTTTTATGATATCATGGTTGATTAAAAATCTAATAGTACGCTTTTGTATTATTCTATAATTTACAAATCATTGGTCTGAAAATATTGAATCTTGATAGTCGTGCAGGAGTTATACAATTGGACAGAGTGAGTACAACAACAAAAGCAACACGAATTATCTTGCATGCTAAGAAATTCTGCGTTCCGAGAGATAACTAAAACTGAATATAAGCAAAAAAAAAAAAAAAGACCCAGTGCCAGCGTCTCCCACATGAAAGAAAGTCCAATAAAAAACATTGCATTTTAGTTTTCTTTTTCTGCATTTCCTCCATAAACAAATGCACACGACCTCATTCAAATTATTATTTTGATCAGCACTAACTGTTGTTTTATGAAATGCATTGCGGTATAACTAAGGAGCAAGTAAAAGTGAGGATTAGAAGAAACCAACCGCAGTCTCGTTGAATTTGCTCAATGCAGCAGCCACCATTCTGCTAGCACGCTCCTGCTGGCGCCAGAACACGCGACTGCACTCATTTACGTGGGTGTAGAGCACAATGTTTGCCCTTTTAGGCTCTGTTTCCAGTTGCTTCTGCGGAAAGCCAGCAGACGATGGACATTCAAATATACACATGCAGAGCATCTCAAGATCCTTAGAGGAGAGTAGGCGGCCATCCTGCAGACGCATCACCCTTCTGGCAGTCTGAAGATTAGCCACAGTATTAGGTGATCCAAGAAACTCTCTCTGTGAAAGAGGGTTAGAGTGGAACGCTGCGGTGGCTGCAGCAAGATATGCTTCTGGGACACTGACGGATGGGGCATTTGCATCTGGCTTGCCCGATCCAATTTGCAAGCAACCAGACCAGCAGCTCGCCTTTTTGTTGTCTGGTTCGGGCATACTGAAAAGATAAGGATCAGCATCTTGCAAGTTGGCCCCTGTATCCATCAGCCTGCAAGGCTTGGTCAGGTGTGAGGCTTGGGTATCGGGTGCACAGGAATGACACAAGGCCATAGAGTGATCGGGCAGCAGCTCGCCACAGGCACTGAGTGCTTGTCATCTGCAGTGTGACTTGTTTGCTGATCGGGAACTTGTGATCGTACCAGAGTGTGTTGACTATAATGTTGGAGACAGGGTCCAGCGGGCTGTAGCAGTGGCCGCCTTGGAGCATGCTGTAGTGAAGCCGCTCCCTGAGCTCAGACTCAGGTAGACTACCCAGAGCCTTTAGGTAGAACCGATGGATTGTAGCAAGGAGCATACGTTTCTTGGCTGGCCGTGCAGGAGGGAGCTCTTCTTGGCGAATTGGTTTCTGCTTTGCAAGCCTGACATTGGCAAGTTTCCAAGACTCTTCAAGCCCAAGGTCAGGTGTTGGTGTCCCGATCAACCGCCACACATAACTTTCGTCTTCGTGACGAGCCATGAATTGTTCCCCCACACCAGGTGAAACGTTCATCCACCCTTCCATGAACCCCTGCGGATCCGGGTGCTCGGCGGCAATCGCTGCGCATCTGAGTGCGGCTTTGACAGCAGCCAGGACGGTGGCGGAGTTCTTGTTGAATTTCACCATCCCACGTCTGTTGATGATGTGCAGGGCGGCAACAAGGGGGTCTACGTCAGCAGCGTCAAGGTACCTACAAGAAAAACAAATTCAGATATAGAATAAGAAATCAGATACTCCGTATTTCTATTTCCCAAAAAAAATTACTCCCGTATTTCTTTTATATACCAGTGAGTTCTGAATAAATTTCCACATCATGCAAAATTTCAACTTGAGTTTAAATTCAAATGGTGTCGTTGACTGGTCCACCAGCGTGAAAATTTCAGTAAAATCATGATCACCAATGTGGCACCCTTTTCAATTAATACTTTTGGCGTGTGTGTTAATTTTCCCCTTTTCAATTAATATTTTCGGTGTGTGTTAATTTTCCAGGGAGTAATGTATAAACTGACAAAAAAAATCAGATATATTCCTGTGTATTTTGAGAAACCTAAAGAAAAATTAAAATTATCTTGTGAGTTGTTGTGCCAGAAAATTTCTCGACACATAGGAAACTTTCGATTTCCAGTGAGTTAGTGTTTTTGCATGGGTAGTGTTTGGTATAGGAGGCCGAAAAATCATTGTCGACACTTGAAAGGTCGATGAACAATGTATGCCGACACCTTACATGTCTAGCTAGTAATGCCGACAGATAATTTGTAGGCCCATTACACCTATGCCGACACTTTATTTGACAGCTAATGTCCACTGATTTGCCGATAATTTATGAGACGAGAATAAACGTTCTTTCTCGACAGTTTAGTGTCTGGAAAAGTTGTACATGGTGTAGTGTTTGGAGACAAGTTTTGTAATTTTCTAGGGAGGTCGGGGAATTTTCTTTTTGGATCTTAGCCCAAAGCAATTTTTCATTGGCCAATAATTAAATACGAAAATCCCTATCTAATTGACCTTTTTTTCCCAACCGGTAGCCCAAAGGAATTTGTCTTTGGCCCACAACTAAATACGAAAATCCGGTTTCTAATTGACCTCTTTCTTTTTTTTCCCCAGCCAATAAAGGAAAGTACCTGACTGCCTCCAAGTCGAAGAGGTACGGGAAGAGGCAGCTGAGGAAGGCGACGAGGCCGTCCAGCGAGCGCTTGGCGATGTTTTCAGATCCTTTGCCTGGCGTCGCTGCTGCTGCTGCTGCAGCAGCGACATCGTAGATGCAGCCATTGACGCGAATATTGCTGATGGGATCTAGAAGACCCAAGCAGCAGCAGTAGCCGCTGTCCATCTTGACCTTGCTAAGGCCAGCACGCCTGTAGATCTTCTCGATCTTGGCAACAACTGCTTGGACCTCGTCTTGTTTCTGGTACGTGAACTCGTCTTCAAAGCTTCTCGGCCCATAGATACGCATGGAGGTAGTAGAGCTTCGAGAGGGGACGTTAGGGTTGGAGATCGACATCGCCCGATCCAGCTGCTCCGCCTCGGGTTTTTTCTCGTGGGGTTTATAGCTCTGCAAAAGGGCTATAAGTTTATTTTAGTAAGGTACGAAGAGGTACCGATAGCAGATAGGTACTGCGTCATATATTTCCTATTTTGGTATTGATATTGATTGATATCTTTTGTCCGTATCTATACCTCTTGATATTCCTTATATTTGATTTCAGCTAGATAGACGCTTCACGCTTCTTAATTCTTTCCAACATTGTAAAATTGGTTGGAGAGAGAGAAAAAAAAAAGGAGTGGCCAGTGCTGCATGCAAGCACCGAGCGGGGCCACTCGAAAGCTAGATTGGTCAAGATTGCTAAACAAGGTTAACAGGTTGGTTGTTGCTCTGCTGGTTTGTGCTCAGGTGAGAAGAAAAAGGAGCAAAGAAGTTTGGGATGCTAAACAAGATTAGGTCCAAAGCAAGCTAGGTTGGTTTATTATTGCTTCAAGAACAGCTGCTGGACCTTGTCGTCAAAAGCAAGAAAAAAGAAAGGAAGCAAGCAGGATCGCGTTGGTTTGATCAGACAGATGCACTTACGTGATTAATTCTGCTAGTAGACTTAGTTAGGCTTATTAGCCGGTTAGTTAGCAAGCTGAAAGAAAAAGCCAGTATGCTTAGAGGCATTGTTATATAGGTTATTTTTTTTAAAAAAAAATCCAAATTACTTCATGACACTACAGGAAAAATGTCCCCCAGTGCCGGTTCGTAGGCACCAATCGGTGCCGGTTACGCAACCAGCACTGGGTTTCTAGTACTGATGGGCACGCCGATCAGTACCAGCTAGAGGAGCCGGTACTGATGCGCGCCATCTGTACGACACCAACCGGTACAGAATGGCGCTCCACCCCTGCGCGTAGGGTGTGCGCGGTTAGTACCGATTGGTATTTGGTAATACCAACCGGTACTAACTAACTGTTTTTTCTGTTTTAATTGTTTCATTTTCTGTTTTTTCTTTTATTAGTTTTCTTTTCCTTTTTCTACATCGTATATATACGTATTTTAATTTGTATCCGTACTCGTATCCGTGCTATAGGCCTATATTATGTATTTATTGTTTTTATTTTGATAGAATTAAGTACATGAAATAATAGCTAGCTAGATAGAATTAATTAAGTACTAGATATGCACATATATCCATATATATAGAGAATAGCTAGATATATTTAAGTACAAGATATGCATATATACATAGAAGTATCATATACAATTGCTGCAAACTTTTAGATCGATCCTACTAATCTTCATCGTCGTCCTCGTCCGCATCGTCGGGTGGATTATAGTTTCCATCATCGTAGAACTCTGCGCCGGGAGTGATTACTTCATCCAACAAAAACCCAGAGAGCTGCTCCTGAACCGCCTTTAGCCTGTCCGTTGGGAGGAGGTTTTCTTTCATTTTTATAACCTGTGAGAGAGTTTCAAATATAAATAGATATATTACATGCATTAGCTATATACATGTCTTGCTCATATTCAATAGCCAAATAATATATACACGTTCACTTACTTCAAATTCGGCCGGCGTCACTTCATTGGACCCTACCAACATGTGTATGAACTCGCATACATAGTAGGCACATAGGTTGTTCCCTTGCGCCTGTCTCGGACATTGTGTGTAACATGCATGTTATTGAATATCAAGATAACACTATTGTATTGTATACTTTCTAAAAACGAGTTCATACCGGAAAGTTTAACTTTATATCCAGTTTTGCCTCAAAGGGTCCATTGTGTTGTGTGATGTAGCGACCCCATGCCTTGTTTAGTAGGTCAATGATGGGTTGGAATTCTTTTTGCTCCTTTCTCAAACTATCTAGCACTAAAACCCTGCTTCGATCGGGCATTATCACTAGAAGTATCCAATGAAAGTTGTAGATATATATGCACGTAATGTTAGATTTACTAATTATTATTGCATAGTTTAAGAGATGGATAAGAATGGTTGATAGTACTAACTAAAGAGGTATGGAAACATTATGAACTTCATGTCTTGATGTTTATCCAAGAAGGTGTATATAGTCTTTGTGACAAAGTTTGGTTTGTCGTTGACATTCTTCTCGTGAATCACATAAGGGTCCATGAAGCCAACGGTATTCCAGCCTTTTCTCCTGCACATCCGCATCTCCATTCTACATAATACAAAGTCAAACAAGATGGGAATGTGAGTAGGCACAATAGCATAATTTGTTGGACATAGAATCACGTCGAGAAAAATAACTTACATGCACCATGCACTGACGAGTGATTTGTCTAGGGCATCTTGATTGAATAAAAACCAAAAATCCTCGAAATAAATGAATATGTGACCTGGCCCTCGAAAGTAATGCTCGTCGTTGATCCGCAAACCAAGTATTGTAAAATCTTGTGCAGATTCCTTCATATACCATTCATGTAGCTTGAACATCTTGGTTGGCAAGCGTTTCAGCAGCTGCGGCCAGACCAGAGGTTTTCCCAATTCCCATTTGATTGGGCCGTCCGGATGGTCGGGGTCGCCTATCACATGATCCTCCCCTCGCAGTTGGGCCTTCATCAAGCCGGTTTCCATGACAAAGTCCACCATATTTTGTTGCTCTTCCGAAAGCACCACTAGTGGGGGGATCGACTGCTTCGCCTGTGTGCCAAGCTGCGGGATGGCCTTTCCTCGCTTCATGTTAAGTGTGGACTTTCTGATCCAGCGGTCGTAATCAATCATCGGCTCTTTGCGAGGTTTTTGAGTTCTGGCAGCTACAAAATCCCTCAGTTGTTGTCGAGTAACACAAGTTGGAAGGTCCTTAGGAGGTGGTGGTTCCTTCCTCGAAGCCTTCCCCTTTCTCTGCTTTTGAGGAGGAGGTGGTGGAGTCGGATCACTTGGAGGCTCAAGAGGTGGGGGGGTTGGATCCATTGGAGTCTTAGGACCTGGGGGTGGTGTTGGATCCCTTGGAGGGTCATGCTGAGATGGTGGTGGATTCACGGTTTGGCCCACAGAACTCATTAACGCCGACGATGACAGTATAGGGCCATCAAGCTTGATGTACTTCTTGTTCCGGCAGATCCAAGTGTAGACACATTGTCCTAGCTCTGATTCTCCATCTCCCCCAGGGATCTCCAGATCGAGGTCCCCCTAGCCATCTAGCACCATGTCTACCTGAACCCGTGCATATCCTACAGGTATTGATACTCCATGTATTGTACCACCTTGGACTGGCGGCTCGATAACACCATGAGCCACTTTCTTTGTCTTTCTACCCATTATATTGTCCTGACGGTTATTTATACTGCTTTGATGTGTATGGGTGCATCATGGCTCATATATAGTATGTGCTTAATAACCTGAGACACAGGGATGTCTTCCTCCTGATCTTGGTTGTTTTCATTACTGGCATCGTCACCATCACCAGTCATGTTTAAATACTGACTCCGATCACCACCATAATCTTCTCGAGGTAATTGGAAGCGGGGTTCGCCATCACCCATCAAATTATCCAAAAACTCATTCATGGGATCATCCTCACCAGCCATTTTAGGAGCTAATGTGTAAGAAAACAAGGACTAAAATGCAATTAACTATAAAGTTCAGGGGCTATTTCATAACACTATACAGGATATATACTATACTAGTTTAAAAAATCTAAGTAATAATTTTACTAAGTAAAGTGTTGCTAAGAATTACTAATACAAGGTGATAGGGGGTAATTTATAATAATACAAACATTCTAGGAGCTAATTTGTAAAAAAAACAAGGACTAAACTGTAATTAACTATAAAGTTCAGGGGCTATTTCATAAAATTATACAGGATATATACTATACTAGTTTAAAAAATCTAAGTAATAATTTTACTAAGTAAAGTGTTGCTAACAATTACTAATACAAGCTGATAGAGGGTAATTAATAATAATACAAACATTTTAGGGGCCAATTTGTATGAAAACAAGGACTAAACGGTAATTAACTATAAAGTTCAGGGGCTATTTCATAAAACTATACAGGATAAATACTATACTAGTTAAAAAATCTAAGTAATAATTTTACTAAGTAAAGTGTTGCTAACAATTACTGATACAAGCTGATAGGGGGTAATTTATAATAATACAAACATTTTAGGGGCTAATTTGTAAGAAAACAAGAACTAAACTGTAATTAACTATAAAGTTCAGGGGCTATTTCATAAAGCTATACAGGATATGTACTATACTAGTTTAAAAAATCTAATTAATAATTTTACTAAGTGGTACAAACTGATAGGTGTATAATTTATAATAATACAACATTTCAGGGGCTAGTTTATAAGAAAACAAGGACTAAACTGTAATTAACTATAGATTTAAGGGGCCAAATTGTAAATATTTCACAACCTCCAAAACCCTTGCTGACATCAGCATAGCGCGTTGCTGACATCAGCAATGGCAGGGAGGCCGCGACGGCCGGACGGCGTGCAGGCGGCGCCTGCACTTACGCGATGACGACGCGGCGAGCGAGCAAGATGAGGCAGTGGAGGCCGGCCGACGACGACGCGCGACGATGAGGCGGAGGACGAGGCGCGCGGTGGAGGCCGACGTCGGTGATGAGGAGGCGGTGGAGGCCGGCCGACGACGACGCGCGACGATGAGGCGGAGTACGAGGCGGAGGCGGAGGGCGCGGTGGAGGCCGGCCATGACGAGGAAAAGGCGGCGACGACGATGGAGGAGGCGAAGGTGGAGCGACAAAGTACAATGGCGCCAGAGCGGCAGAGGAGGACAAGGCGGCGCTGCGGTGGAGAAGGAGGAGGAAGAAGAAAGGTGTGGAACTGTTCCTTATATAGGGTTGCCCATTGGTACCGGCTGGTAACACCAGCCGGTACAGATTGTGCAGTCTGTACCGCCTGGTGTTACAAGCCGGTATCGATGGGCGCCCATCTTTACCGGCTAGGATTACCAGCCGGTACAGATGGGCCTTGCAGCCGGGAAAATGGGTTTTGGCCCATTTAATATCGGCTGGTAACTCTAGCCGGTACGAAATGGGCCCTCGTTTTCATTTCCCGCCAAGTTCTCTTCCATCTTTTTTTTTATTTTCAATTCTATATTGATTTATAGAATTTTCATTAAATGTAATTAATTCACTAAAAATAGATAATTGTCTTATTTCAAACATGCAAAAATATTGATTAATATTAGGTGAAATGATCTACCCTATGTTTCCAATATTGTTATGAGGTATTTGTTTATATTACTCGAATTTAATAAATTCATATCTTGATAATATAATTTAATAAATGGGTATGTTTTTTTCTATTTTTCTGGACTATACTAAATCATGTGAACATTGATTCCACAAAATAAAATACATAACATACATAATCCAACAAAAAGTGACATTTAGGATACAAATTACATACAATGAAGTGACATTTTTAAGAAAAGTTATGAAACGGACCCGACTTTTAATGACAAAGTCCGACTCCCTGTACCATTGCAATAGTCCCAGGAATAGTGCTACCGCGTACAGAACTCATCTCAGAAGTATATCACAGACATCCATTCGAATTACATCACATGTCATAAATATAGTAACTAGTACATGTCTCTGGAATAAGTACATAAGCCTCATGGGCTAAATGCAACATAAAGTAAATGTAGCGCGGCGGAAACTATCAAGCGTCCTCCAAGTGGTCTCCTCTCCACAGGCAATCTCCTGAGCGTAGCTGCAACCTAGTCGTACCACCCATCATGGTTGAACTCGTGCTCGGACTCGTACCCTGCGAACTCACAGACTGTTCCCAAGGAGTGGAACAGGTTCACGTCACCATCTGTATGCAAGCTTTAGGTGGCCTAATTCTAAGGGGAAAGAAAATAGCAATGGAAAGGGTATATATTTCCTAAGCAGCAGCAGCAGCATATAGTATCATCATTCCCATTCCTCTTTTACCACAACTCGGGCTGTCCTGGCTCACCAGGCCCCGTCTCGACACAACACCTCCATCTCTCGGGCGATGCGCGGGCTCCCATCCCCGGCATCTCAAGAGGTACGGACGGATCGCAAGGGAAACGGAGCTCAACCTCCCTCTCCCCGCCCGCACCAACGACCTCACACACTCTCCTATAGGGGAAGAGAAAGCGTATCCCAAAACAATGGACGACCGAGACATAAACACTGCGCTTTCCGAGACCGAGGTCACGGCTATACGTATAGATCATCCCTCGGGTCTGAACGCCTCGGCACGCTAACCTTGGCCCCAAGAGCTGTGAAGACGTTCCCCGTGGGCCAGACGGGGAATAGCTCGCCGATCGGGGGTGTAAGGACGCATCCAGTCCCCCTGACACAAATACCACACTGTGGTCGCCAACAGTCCGGATGCCGCTCCGAGAAAGGCTAGCTGGTACTCCTCCCACAAAAGCAAGCTGGTGCGTACGGTACAGTGATCACGAGGTCGGTCAACAAGGTTTAATGTGCCGGTACGGGTGTCATCGTCCCAAAAGCATATCCACCGCAGTGGTCCGCAACCGTTACCATCTCAGGTAACCGCCATACTCCTAGCTCCCAATCACAATCATAAGTCACAACCGTGCCCGCCACAGGCACAACACAGGGCTTACTCAGAAGCTCGCCCCTGGCTCCCCGAAAGCCTAAGTCGGGTTGTTATAATACCCGCACCGGCAAGGACCTACTAAGGTCAAAATCACCATACTCCTTCCCAGTTTTCCCACACACCCCACACAGAGAATATCTACCAATCCCACACATAGCATGCACAGCAATAGCAATATCTCAAGTATATAGTAAGTGGTAGGTCATCAAGGGGTAAGGGCAATAAAGGGCTATGCATGGCTAATCATCATATAATCATCACGTGCAAGCACTAACAGACTAACAGCATATGCCTAATGGGCATTCAAAAGATGGGATGGGCGTGAACCTGGAGAGAGTGGGTAGTTGTCGAAGTCCTCGGCCGGATCCTCAATCAGCTGCTCTCTGTCGTCGTCTCCTGAACATTGAAGGTACGGTAAATCCTACGGTAAATGGCAAGAAATCCAAAGAACAACAATATAGAAGATCCAAATAACTCCAAATACCCTCCCAAACTGTTATTCACATTTTTAGAAAATTATAGAAACTGGTTTCATAATTTTCTGACTTAATTTGAATTAGTTATGAATTTTCTAAGTTTAAATCATTTTCTGAAAAAGATAAACGAATTCCCGAAAAGATTAAATCCGGAAAATCCAGAGCGCGACACGTGGCAGCGCCAGAGCGCGCCACGCGGCCCTGCTGACGTCAGCATGACGTAAGCCTGACGTCAACCGAGGGGTCCGGTAATGATGACGTCAGCGTGGGCCCGGCTGATGTCATCACGACCAAGTCAACCTGACAGGTGGGCCCACTGGGCGGTGGGCCCCGCCTGTCGTCGACTCGGCTCGGCGCGTCTGCGCGCGTGGGCTAAGTCCACCGTGAGCCGCGAGTGCGGCTCACGTGGACCGCGCCAACCGGATCCGGTGCGGCTGCACGCCGATCCGGTGCGGCTGCGCCTGTGTGGCCAAATTTGTGTGCGGCCGGATTCAAATCGGATGGGGAAAAGTTTACGCGCGCGACGTGTTCGACGAAATACCGCAACGGCGTTCGCGACGCGCACGACGTGGCGGCTCGGCGTGCGTGCGCGTTCGGTCGCCAGCACGCGTGCGCGGACTTGTGTGGCGTGTGTGCGTGTGGTCTGGCGTGCCCGTGCGTGCGCGCGTGCGTTCAGAAACGCTTGCGCGGCGCGACATGGCGGCCGTGCTCGTGCTGACGACGGCGAGCTCGCCGGCCGTGCGAGGCAGCGCCTCGTGGCCGGGTCTGCACGCTAGCGTGCGTGGCGTGCGTGCTGGTGCGCGTGCGTGAGCAAGTGTACGTGTGTGCGGGTGAGGGCGTGCGTGCGCGCCATGGCCGCGGCGAAGCCTAGCAGCCCGCGGGTGTCCGGCAGCCCGGTTCCGTGGCTGCTAGCGCGTGTGTGCGTGCGCTAGGGTGCGTGAAGGCTCCTGCAGAATAGAGCGGCACGAAGGCCGGGCAGATGGGAGGATGGCCCTAGCGGCGGCGCTACGGCTTGCGGCGGAACGCCGGTGAGCGACGGCGACGGCAATCAAGGAGGGTCGAGGGGAATTGGCTCACCTAAGGGCTCGAGAAGGATTCGGCGAGGCAGGGAGACCGTTGAGGCAGCGATGAGGCGACGCGGTGCCGGCTCAGAGCAGCGGTCGACGTCGGTGTTCGCGGCGGCTTCACGGTGGCGCACGGCTCGGCGTTGTCGAGGTATGGCTTGGCTCGTCCTCCGTGGTCCCTTGGCGGCTGCGGTGCTCCTCCTCGTGACGGTGCTCCTCCTCCTCCCTTCTTCTTCCTCCTTCTCCCCTCCTCTTCCTCTCTCCCCCTTCTCCTCCTCTGCTTCTCGTTCGCGGCGGTGGCAAAAAGGGGATGAACCCCGTGAGAGTGTTTGGGTTCGAATTGGAGGCGTGGGCAGCTACTTGTAGGCGTGGGCAAGGGGTAGAGGAGGCTTGGGCGAGAGGGAAGGGCGTAGACGTCACCGGGTCACGCGTATTGCGTGACCCCGGCGTGACGATGGCGAGCGCGTGCGCGCGTTCCACGGCGTGGAGGCGTGGCCGCCAAGGCTTCTAGAGGCTTCCTAGGGGTTTAGCTTGGGCGATGGGTAGGTCTAGCGGGCGTGGCGTGATCCCGAGCACGAGCGCGCGCGGAGATGAGGCGCGTCGCTGGGATGCGCGCGCGAGCGAGTGGGCCGAGCGAGCAATTGGGCCGTGCGCGGAGGAAAGGAGAGAAAGAGAGTCGGCCCGTGCGGAGGGAAAGAGAGAAGAGAGAGAGAGAGAGAATGGGCCGGGAGTCGGCCCATCAGTAGTTTCAGCCCATAGATTTGAATTTGAATTTATAATTCAAATTCAAAAGTATATTTATATTTCAAATAAAATCCAAAGAAATCCAAATAAAATCCAAATGCCACTCTAGATGTATTATCCTTCAATAAAATATTATTTTGCTAGGATTTAGATGAGAAGTGAACTTGACCTTAGGCAAATTTAAATTGTTGCACATTTCATTCAAAATTTTTAAATCCACATTTTTAAACATGCAAATTTTAGGAATGTTACAGTCTCCCCCTCTACAAGAATCTCGTCCTCGAGATTTAAGAACTCACCTCCTCCTCGAAGAGATATGGGTACTCCTTCCTGAGATCGGCTTCCTTCTCCCAGGTTGCCTCCCGCTCGGTGTGGTTTCTCCATAACACCTTGCAGAACGGTGTGCTCGACTTTCGGGTTTCCTTCAAAGCTCGGTCTAGGATCTTCACTTGGTGCTCCTTGTACTCAAGAGTCTCCTGTAGGTCCAGTATATCAGTCGGCACCTCTTCACTTGGTAACCGCAAGCACTTCCTTAGATGTGATACGTGGAACACTGGGTGTACCCCTGCCAACTCCCGTGGCAACTGAAGCTCATAAGCAAGGCTGCCTATCCTCCTCGTGATCGGGTACGGGCCAACAAAGCGTGGAGCGAGTTTCCCTTTCACATGAAACCGCTTGGTGCCTCTGAGCGGTGAAACCTTCAAGTAGACCGAGTCTCCCACCTCAAAGGATAACTCTCTTCTTCTTTTATCTGCATAGCTCTTCTGTCTGCTCTGGGCCATTCTCAAGTTCTCTCGTATCTTTGCCACATTCTCTTCAGCTTCTTTGATAGAGTCTGGGCCAAAGAAGATCCTCTCACCAACTTCGGACCACATCAAAGGTGTTCTGCACTTCCTACCATAAAGAGCTTCAAACGGTGACATCGTTATGCTTGCCTGAAAGCTGTTGTTGTATGAAAACTCTGCAAAGGACAAACTCTTCTCCCAATCTGACCCACAGGTGAGAACACAAGCCCTCAGAAGGTTTTCCAGAATCTGGTTCACTCTCTCAGTCTGCCCATCGGTCTGTGGGTGGTAAGTTGAGCTATACTCCAAGCTGGTACCCATGGCCTTGTTCAAACTCTGCCAGAATCTGGATGTGAATTCAGCCCCTCTATCAGACACAATACTCCTTGGGGCCCCATGTAGCTTCAAGATGTTGTCAATGTACAGTTCTGCCAGTTTCTCAATCTGGTGCCTCTCCCTGATAGGTATGAAGTGTGCAACCTTGGTCAACCGATCAACAATGATCTAGATAGCGTTGTTTCCAGTCTGTGTACGGGGTAGACCAACCACGAAGTCTATGCTAATGTCATCCCACTTCCAGACTGGAATCTCCAAAGGTCGGAGCAGCCCCGCAGGCCTTTGGTGCTCCGCCTTTACTCTCCGGCATGTGTCACAACGAGCCACAAACTCAGCAATGTCACACCTCATGTTTTCCCACCAGAAACGGTCCTTCAAATCTTGATACATCTTTGTACACCCCGGGTGGATGGAGTACTTGGAGTCGTGAGCCTCGCTCAAGATCGTCTGCTTGATCTTCTCATCTTGGGGTACACAGATGCGATCTTTCAACCACAAGGTGCCTTGCTCGTCGACACGATAGTCAGCTACTTTGTCCCTTGCCCTGAGATCATGAATCTCTTTGATTTCTGGACACCCCACATGTGCTCGCCTGATTCGATCCTCCAAGTCGTACTTTACCTTAAACATGTTCAATTGTCCTTCCTCAAGAATCTCGAGCTTCATCTCCACAAGCTCTTTGTACAGCTCTGGTTGACTTTCCTTCACCATCAGGTTGTTGCAATAGACCTTTCTGCTCAAAGCATCTGCCACCACATTGGCCTTGCCTGGGTGATACTGGAGGCTCACATCATAGTCTTTGATCAGTTCCAGCCATCTTCTTTGCCTCATATTCAGCTCTGACTGAGTGAAGATGTACTTGAGGCTCTTGTGATCTGTATAGATCTCACACTTGTGGCCAATCAGATAATGCCTCCAAATCTTCAGAGCATGAACAACTGCTGCCAACTCGAGGTCGTGTGTGGGGTAGTTCTCTTCATGCTTCCTAAGCTGCCGAGAAGCATAAGCCACAACTTTGCCTTCTTGCATCAGTACACACCCCAACCCTTGTCTCGAGGCGTCACAGTACACGACGAAGCTCTTCTTGAGATCCGGGAGAGTTAAGACCGGGGCAGTGGTGAGCCGGGTCTTCAACTCTTGGAAGCTTGCTTCACACTTTTCTGACCACACAAACGGCACGTTGTTCTTCAACAGCTCAGTCATTGGCTTGGCAACTCTTGAGAAGTTCTCAATGAATCTTTGATAATAGCCTGCCAGCCCCAAGAAACTCTGGATCTTGGTCACATTCTTCGGCTGTTGCCAATCAGATACTGCTGTCACCTTCTCGGGATCGACCGCGACTCCCTCAGCTGACAGTACGTGACCCAAGAATGCCACCTTCTCTAGCCAGAACTCACATTTGCTGAACTTGGCGTAGAGCTGGTTCTGTCTGAGCTTTTCTAGCACAATCCTCAAGTGCTTCTCATGATCTTCGGCAGTCTCCGAGTAAATCAGGATATCATCAATGAATACCACCACAAAGCAATCAAGCTCATCCATAAATACCTTGTTCATCATATTCATAAAGTAGGGAGGAGCATTTGTTAGTCCAAAAGAAACAACAGTGAACTCAAATTGGTCATACCTTGTTACAAAGGCTGTCTTGGGGATATCACAAGGTCGGATCTTCATTTGATAGAAACCCGATCTGAGATCAATCTTGCTAAAGAACTTGGCCCGCTTCAGCTGATCAAGCAATTCATCAATTCTGGGCAGGGGATACTTGTTCTTGATTGTTACCGCATTGAGTGCGCGGTAATCAATGCACATACGCATGGACCCATCCTTCTTCTTCACAAAGAGCACTGGAGAAGCCCAGGGTGATGGACTCGGGCGGATATACCCCATTTCCTTCAGCTCGTGTAACTGTTTCTTCAGTTCTTCAAGCTCATCAACTGACATTCTGTATGGCCTCTGAGCAATAGGTGCAGTCCCCGGCTCAAGGTTGATCTCGAACTCAATGTCCCGATCTGGAGGTAGCCCCGGTAAGTCATCAGGAAAGACGTCCGGGTATTCACACACCACCGGTACATCGGCCACAGTCTTCTTAGTTATGCTGCAAAGCTGAGATACTTCACTAGATCTGAGCGGTACAATCTCCACCTTCCCGACTTCCGGGTGCTGCACCGTCACCAATCTTGGTGAACAAGAAATCAATCCCTTATGAGCGGTCAGCCAATCCATCCCCAGTATCACATCAATACCATCTGACTTTAGCACAGTCAAATCAGCCTCGAATTCACAACCACTCATGATCATCTGGACTCCCTTGCAAACTAGGGTGCACCTCATATCTCCTAAAGGAGAGCTGGTGACTATTGGCTTTGCTCGTAAGTCGGTGGGGAGAGACTGGAACTCAGCAAACTTCGAAGAAACGAAAGAACCAGTTGCACCAGAATCAAACAAAACCAATGCAAAAACACCATTAACCAAAAACTCACCAAGTACAACGTCGGGCGCAACCTTGGCCTCCTCCTCAGAGATGTGGTTGAGTCGGCCACGAACCTCAGTCTGCTGGGTCTTGGTCTGTGCTGGTGTACCCTTGGACCTGGAACCCAGAGCTCTAGCCGGTGTAGCTGCACCCCTCCGGTCAGGACACTCGTAGGACTTGTGGCCCGGCTTGCCACAAGCGAAGCAGGTAACCTGTGCTCCACCTGAACCTGTCCTCTGAGCAGACTGCTGACGGCCGAAGCCTCCCCCTCCCTGGCTGGGGTAACCGGTGCTCCTGGCACCTGAGAACGAGGACCCTCCACCTGAGCTCTGTCCACCAAAACTATGGCCTCCTGTGCGAAAACCTCCCCTCTGTTGGCTGCTCTGGCCAAACCTCGGCTGCTGAGTCTGCCTGTCATGGTGTACAGCCTCAGCCTTCCTCTTCTTTGCCCTCAAGCTGTCCTGAAAGTCAAGCCTCTCCCTTTCTACTGCAATTGCTCTGTTCATCAGGTTGCGGAGTGTGGAGTGATCAGTCCCTGCCAAGATCTGTCGTAACCCCCTGTGCAAGCCCAGCAGGAACCAAAAGACCTTCTTCTTCTCAGAGTTCACATCATCTGGTGCATACCTCATCATCTTGACAAAGTGCTGAGCATACTCCTCCACCCTCATCGTTCCCTGTGTCATGGTACAGAACTCCTGTGCCTTCTGAATCATGAGCTGCTCTGGAACGTGGTGCTCTCTGAAAGCTGAGCAGAAGTCCTCCCACGTAAGTGCTGCAGGATTGGGGTGAGTCTCACAGAAGCTCTCCCACCAAGCTTTAGCTGACCCTGTCATCTGGTGAGCTGCGATAGCAATGCACTCCTCATCTGTACAATCAGTCAGGTCCAGCTTGCTTTCCATCACCTTAAGCCAGTTCTCAGCATCCAGGGGATCAGGAGAGTAGTCAAAGGTCAGAGCCTTCAGCCGAATGAACCTTTCTATCTTCTTCTGGAGATCTTCCCCTTGAGGTGCACGATCATGGTTCTGCCCCTGGTACTGGCCCATCAGATCTGCCATACGGTTCATTGCCTGGGCCTGCATCATCATGGCTTCTGCGATTGTCGGAGGTACTGGTGGCGGTGGTACTGGCTCCTGGTTCCCCTGGCGCGCTGCGGGGTCTTGCCCAGCTCCGTCCCCTGGTCCCACGTCCCTGACTCATGGCTCAGGCGGTGGTGGAGCTCTCCCGCCACGACCACGGCCACGGCCAGCCCTGCCACGGCCGGGGTCTGCAGCGCCCTCCCCAGCTGCCTCCTTAAGCCGCACCATCAGGCGACTTGACTTTTGGTTCGACATCCTGCCATAGATTCATAGAGAGGATTAGTCACTCAGTCTATCCAAAATCTGGGGTATATATACAAACAATGAAAATATTTGCTAAATATAATCCAACACTCATAGGGAAAAGCAGGAACAGTCACAATAACTCCATAAAAATCCATTCACTCAAACATGCAATACATGATAAAAATATGAGCGCTACCTCCAAGCTACCCCTAAACTTAGAGGTTCCACACACCATCGTTCGCTACATCGCATGGCTCATGAGGGAAAAATCATCTAGACTCGACAAAGGGTAAAACAAAAAGGTACAGACTCATGAAAACTGACTCATGACGGTACATAGGGTAACTCGTAGAACTCAGAACGGGGCCTGGATCCGGCGTCTGATCTGGGGACGGGATCCTCCATGTGGACGGGATCCTCCATGTGAGTAGTTCTTCCTTGACCCTTTAGGACTTGAGCTTGAACTGTCGGGCGCCGGGGGTTCTCCTTTCATGAGCCTCTTGAGACGCTCTCCCTTCTTGAACAACTCGTCAGTCAGGGTATCCATGGTCTCAGCCCTATCGGCTAGGAGTGCGTCCTTAGCCCTGATGATCCTCTCCTTTTCCTCAAGTTGAATCCTCAGGTCCTTGGCCCTTGCCAGCTCAGTGGCAGTTTCTTTTTCTACGTGAACCCTTCGATCTTCATTCTGGTACAGCCTTTCTTCAAGTCTTCCAATCTGGCGGTTCATGAGGAACATCGTGGTCTCAGCCCTCATCACCTTCTCCTCCGATACTGCGAGCATGGCGTAGGTGGAGTCCATCCCCTGCTTCAAGAAGGCGACCTGCATGTCCATCCTCTCTAGTTCCCTGTCTTGTGCTTGTACGCAGAAAGAGGCGGCACGGAGTCTTTCGTCGGACTCAGAAGCAGTGTCGCATTCAATCTGGCGTAACTCGTCTACGTAAGTGCTGGGGCCTCGCAGGGCTTTGGGCAGGTACTGGTAGGGTGTCCTGACGAGCTTGTGTGCGAGCTGCCGGTGTACCTCCCTCATCGCCCGTCGGGCTGCTGCTTGGATCGCTTCGGGTAGGCTCAATTCCTTGGCAACGATCATCACTTTCTTGAACTCAGGTACACTGGGGTCTTCGGGAACTGTGAGAGTAAGGTCCGTGGGGCAGTCCGCTGGGCTCTCGAGACTTCGCCCCTTGTAGATGACTTCTGCCTTCAGTCCTGTCTTCGGCAACATCTCCCTGAGTAGGAGGGCGAAGCCTCCATGCTTCGTCCCATCATCTTCGAACTCCTTCCAAACGCGACCCTCCATCTTAGCCTGGGGTTACGAAGAAAGATATTAGCGATAGATAAGAAAGAGTTTTAAGAAGGGCAGAAGTAAATGCTTGAAAATATTCCAAGGCGTGTATATATGTCAAAAGAGCGTTTCAGAGTCCTGAGTGCTAACGTCCATTTCTAAGGCTGCGAGCTACGGTCAAGGATGGCTCTGATACCAACTGAAACGGACCGGACTTTTAATGACAAAGTCCGACTCCCTGTACCATTGCGATAGTCCCAGGAATAGTGCTACCGCGTACAGAACTCATCTCAGAAGTATATCACAGACATCCATTCGAATTACATCACATGTCATAAATATAGTAACTAGTACATGTCTCTGGAATAAGTACATAAGCCTCATGGGCTAAATGCAACATAAAGTAAATGTAGCGCGGCGGAAACTATCAAGCGTCCTCCAAGTGGTCTCCTCTCCACAGGCAATCTCCTGAGCGTAGCTGCAGCCTAGTCGTACCACCCATCATGGTTGAACTCGTGCTCGGACTCGTACCCTGCGAACTCACAGACTGTTCCCAAGGAGTGGAACAGGTTCACGTCACCATCTGTATGCAAGCTTTAGGTGGCCTAATTCTAAGGGGAAAGAAAATAGCAATGGAAAGGGTATATATTTCCTAAGCAGCAGCAGCAGCATATAGTATCATCATTCCCATATCCCTCTTTTACCACAACTCGGGCCGTCCTGGCTCACCAGGCCCCGTCTCGACACAACACCTCCATCTCTCGGGCGATGCGCGGGCTCCCATCCCTGGCCCCTAAACCCTAAACCCTAAACCCTAACCCTAAACCCTAAACCCTAAACCCTAAACCCTAAAAACCCTAAACCCTAAACCCTAAACCCTAAACCCGAAAGGCTAGCTGGTACTCCTCCCACAAAAGCAAGCTGGTGCGTACGGTACAGTGATCACGAGGTCGGTCAACAAGGTTTAATGTGCCGGTACGAGTGTCATCGTCCCAAAAGCGTATCCACTGCAGTGGTCCGCAACCGTTACCATCTCAGGTAACCGCCATACTCCTAGCTCCCAATCACAATCATAAGTCACAACCGTGCCCACCACAGGCACAACACAGGGCTTACTCAGAAGCTCGCCCCTGGCTCCACGAAAGCCTAAGTCGGGTTGTTATAATACCCGCACCGACAAGGACCTACTAAGGTCAAAATCACCATACTCCTTCCCAGTTTTCCCACACACCCCACACAGAGAATATCTACCAATCCCACATATAGCAATATCTCAAGTATATAGTAAGTGGTAGGTCATCAAGGGGTAAGGGCAATAAAGGGCTATGCATGGCTAATCATCACGTGCAAGCACTAGCAGACTAACAGCATATGCCTAATGGGCATTCAAAAGATGGGATGGGCGTGAACCTGGAGAGAGCGGGTAGTTGTCGAAGTCCTCGGCCGGATCCTCAATCAGCTGCTCTCTGTCGTCGTCTCCTGAACACGGAAGGTACGGTAAAACCTACGGTAAATGGCAAGAAATCCAAAGAACAACAATATAGAAGATCCAAATAACTCCAAATACCCTCCCAAACTGTTATTCATATTTTTAGAAAATTATAGAAACTGGTTTCATAATTTTCTGACTTAATTTGAATTAGTTATGAATTTTCTAAGTTTAAATCATTTTCTGAAAAAGATAAACGAATTCCCGAAAAGATTAAATCCGGAAAATCCAGAGTGCGACACGTGGCAGCGCCAGAGCGCGTCACGCGGCCCTGCTGATGTCAGCATGACGTAAGCCTGACGTCAGCCGAGGGGTCCGGTAATGATGATGTCAGCGTGGGCCCGGATGACGTCATCACGACCAAGTCAACCTGACAGGTGGGCCCACTGCGCGGTGGGCCCCGCCTGTCATCGACTCGGCTCGGCGCGTCTGCGCGCGTGGGCGCAGTCCACCGTGAGCCGTGAGTGCGGCTCACGTGGACCGCGTCCACCGGATCCGGTGCGGCTGCGCGCCGATCCGGTGCGGCTGCGCCTGTGTAGCCAAATTTGTGTGCGGCCGGATTCAAATCGGATGGGGAAAAGTTTACGCGCGCGACGAGTTCGACGAAATGCCGCAACGGCGTTCGCGACGCGCGCGACGCGACGGCTCGGCGTGCGTGCGCGTTCGCTCGCCAGCACGCGTGCGCGGACTTGTGCTGCGTGTGTACGTGTGGTCTGGCGTGCCCGCGCGTGCGTTCACGAACGCTTGCGCGGCGCGACGCGGCGGCCGTGCTCGTGCTGACGACGGCGAGCTCGCCGGCCGTGCGAGGCAGCGCCTCGTGGCCGGGGCTGCACGCGAGAGTGCGTGGCGTGCGTGCTGGTGCGCGAGCGTGAGCAAGTGTACGTGTGTGCGGGTGAGTGCGTGCGCGCGCGCCATGGCCGCGCCATGGCCGCGGCGAAGCCTAGCAGCCCGCGGGTGTCCGGCAGCCCGGTTCCACGGCTGCTAGCGCGTGTGTGCGTGCGCTAGGGTGCATGAAGGCTCCTGCAGAATAGAGCGGCACGAAGGCCGGGCAGATGGGAGGATGGCCCTAGCGGTGGCGCTACGGATTGCGGCGGAACGCCGGTGAGCGACGGCGACGGGAATCAAGAAGGGTTGAGGGGAATTGGCTCACCTAAGGTCTCGAGAAGGATTCGACGAGGCAGGGAGACCGTTGAGGCAGCGATGAGGCGACGCGGTGCCGGCTCGGAGCAGCGGTCGTCGTCGACGTCGGTGTTCGCGGCGGCTTCACGGTGGCACATGGCTCGGCGTTGTCGAGGTACGGCTTGGCTCGTCCTCCGTGCTCCCTTAGCGGCCGCGGTGCTCCTCCTCGCGACGGTGCTCCTCCTCCTCCCTTCTTCTTCCTCCTTCTCCCCTCCTCTTCCTCTCTCCCCCTTCTCCACCTCTGCTTCTCGTTCGCGGCGGTGGAAAAAAGGGGATGAACCCCGTGAGAGCGTTTGGGTTCGAATTGGAGGCGTGGGCAGCTACTTGTAGGCGTGGGCAAGGGGTAGAGGTGGCTTGGGTGAGAGGGAAGGGCGTAGACGTCACCGGGTCACGCGAATTGCGTGACCCTGGCGTGACGATGGCGAGCGCGTGCGCGCGTTCCGCGGCGTGGAGGCGTGGCCGCCAAGGCTTCTAGAGGCTTCCTAGGGGCTTAGCTTGGGCGATGGGTAGGTCTAGCGGGCGTGGCGTGATCCCGAGCACGAGCGCGCGCGGGCGCGGCGCGGGGCGTGCGAATCGCGTGACCGCGGCGAAGGAGGCGTGAGGAGCAAGATGAACTGTAGGAGTGAGGCTGATCGGTGGGCCCGGCTTGTCAGCGCGGCGCGGCGAGGAGATGAGGCGCGTCGCTGGGCTGCGCGCGCGAGCGAGTGGGCTGAGCGAGCAATTGGGCCGTGCGCGGAGGAAAGGGGAGAAAGAGAGTCGGCCCGTGCGGAGGGAAAGAGAGAAAAGAGAGAGAGAGAGAGAATGGGCCGGGAGTCGGCCCATCAGCAGTTTCAGCCCATAGATTTGAATTTAAATTTATAATTCAATTTCAAAAGTATATTTATATTTCAAATAAAATCCAAACAAATCCAAATAAAATCCAAATGCCACTCTAGATGTATTATCCTTAAATAAAATATTATTTTGCTAGGATTTAGATGAGAAGTGAACTTGACCTTAGGCAAATTTAAATTGTTGCACATTTCATTCAAAATTTTTAAATCCACATTTTTAAACATGCAAATTTTAGGAATGTTACAAGTTACACGTCATCGTCATCACTTAATTGAAGCTGAACATTTGTAATTTTTTTCTTCACGAATATCCCTTGGTTGTGATCGAGTCATAAGTATGGAGCATTTTCTCTTGATAACATGATGCTAGGGTCAACCGAAACCGAAAATGGAGGTACGTTATCAAGCTGATCAAAATCTTCTGACTTGTCCGTAATGTTCTCAAGCCCGATGACTTTCCTTTTGCCAGGAAGCACTATGTGGCATTTTGGCTCACCGCCTTTTGACTTGGCCTTCTTTTGTTTGCTTGACATATCCATCACATAGAAAACTTGTGTCACATCCTTGGCTAGAACAAATTGTTCACTTATGTATCCAATCTTGGCTAGGTCGACTATTGTCATTCCATACCGATCCACCGTTACGCCTCCTCCAGCATTGTTCACCCATTGGCAGCGAATAGAGGAACCTTCAAGGGTCCATAGCCAAGTTCCCAAATCCCTTCGATAACACCGTAATACGTCTCCTTTTTTATGTTATTGTCAAGTGCATCTATACGTACACCATTGTTTTGGTTGGTACTCTTTTCATCTTGTTTTCTCGTATAGTATGTGTTCCCATTGATATTGTAGCCTTGGTATTGCAACACTGTGATAGATGGTCCTCTAGCCAACCATTGAAGTTGTTTGTCAACTGTGTCGTTACCCATAAGACAACGCCATCTGGCGAAATTTTCCCTGGGATGACGTGTGATCAACGCTTCACTCTTGTCTGGATTTTCTGATCGAATAATATGCTTGTGTTCTTCCATATATGGAGCAACAACAGAGGAATTTTGCAGAACTGTTAAGTTAGCTTGACGGATATCACACTCAGGGATATGGATATTAGATTTGTTGCCAAGTGTTCCCTTTCCTTTTAGGCGACCCTCGTGGCGTGAAATAGGATGTCCGATTGGATTAATGTCATCAATAAAGCCAACACAAAACTCTATGACCTCATCAGTTGCGTAGCCCTTGGCGATGGATCCTTCGGGGCGGGAGCGATTGCGAACGTACTTCTTTAGGACTGACAAGTATCTCTCAAAATGAAACATGTTGTGTAAGAACACGGGACCCAAGATTGAGATCTCTTTTACTAGGTGAACGTGGAGATGCGTCATAATATTAAAGAATGAAGGAGGAAAGACCATCTCAAAGCTGACAAGACATATGTTTGAGGTCTGCTTTTCCTCTTTGCTAAGAGTGTAGCTAGCAGGGACCTTAATAGTATTCAAGCAATCAAACATGCTCTACTTTTCCTCTTTGCTAAGAGTGTAGCTAGCAGGCTGTAAGTAGTGCCGTCCGTTATCTCTCTTTTCTGGATGTATTTCTTTTCGCAACCCCATATGTTTGAGGTCCTGCCGTGCTTGCCATGTATCTTTTGCTTTTCCATAGACACCAACAAAACCAAGCAAGTTAACACATAAATTTTTTGTCAGGTGCATAACATCGATACAATTGCAAACTTCTAAGACTTCCCAATAACGAAACTCCCAAAATATAGACTTCTTCTTCCACATTGGTGCTCGACCGTCGTTATCTTTAGGAACAGGCATCCTACCAGGACCCTTGCCATGTACTACTTCAACTTCCCGTAACATGGAGTGCACATGCTTTCCACTTCGGTGCAAGGGCTTAGTACACGTTTCACGCTACCCTCCAAAATGCTTTCCATCCTTTCTTAGCGGGTGGTTTGCGGGAAGAAACTGACAATGGCCCATATACACGTTCTTCCGCCCATATTTTAAATATATGGTGTTGGTATCATCTAAGCAGTGGGTGCAAGCCTTGTATCCCTTGTTACTCTGACCCGACAGGTTACTTAGTGCAGGCCAATCATTGATTGTTACGAATAGCAAAGCTCGAAGGACAAAATACTCCTGTTGGTCCTCGTCCCACATAATTTCTCCTTTATTCCAAAGTTTTAAAAAATCATCAACCAATGGCCTTAGGTACACGTCAATGTCGTTGCTAGGTTCTTTTGGGCCTTGGATAAGTACGGGCATCATGATGAACTTGCGTTACAAGCAAATCCATGGAGGTTGGTTGAATATACATAGGGTGACAGGCCATGGGTTGTGGCTGCTGCTCATATCACCAAATGGGTTCATTCCGTCTGTACTTAGACCAAACCTTATGTTCCTCGCTTCCGCATCAAAGGCTGGATACTCCCAGTCAATGTTCTTCCACTGGGACCCATCTGCGGGGTGTCTAAGTAGCCCGTCTTGCTTGCGTTCCTCTTTGTGTCACCTCATCAACTTAGCGTTTTCCTTGCTTCTGAACAAACGCTTCAGACGTGGAATTATTGGAAAATACCACATGGCCTTAGCAGGAACTCTCTTCTTTAGAAGTTCTCCATCAACATCACCAGGGTCATCTCTCCGAATCTTATACCGTAGTGCGCCACAAACAGGGCAAGCATTAATGTTCTCATATTCACCCCGGTACAGGATACAGTCGTTAAAGCATGCGTGGATCTTATGGACCTCTAGTCCAAGAGGGCAAACTACATTTTTAGCCTTGTAAGTTGTTGAAGGCAGAACACTATCTGCGGGGAGCATATCTTTTACAATAGTCAGTAGCTCCCCAAATCATTTGTCGCTAACCCCATTGATTGCCTTCCATTGCAACAATTCAAGTGTGCTATGAAGTTTCTTGTGACCCTTCTGGCATCCTGGGTACAACAATTTCTTGTGATCCTCCAACATCTTTTTAAACTTCTTTTCATCCAATGCAGATGTACTTTCTGTTTGGGCTTCTAGCACAACCTTACGAAGCTCGTCGAGTGTTTCCTCTTCTTGGAAATTTTTTTCAGTCTCGTCCATTTGGTCGTCATCCTGAAAGGCACCGGCTTCATGCATGTGAACCCAGTCTGAAAGTTCTTCTTCTTCTTCTTCTTCTTCTTCTTCTTCTTCTTCTTCTTCTTCTTCTTCTTCTTCTTCTTCTTCTTCTTCTTCTTCTTCTTCATCATCTCCCATCGAGACTGCAGGTTCACCGTGCTTGGTCTAGATATATAGTTTGGCATGAAACCTTCGCCAAAAATATGGGCGTGAAGAGTGCTTCGCTTTGAGTATTCTTTGCAATTCTGGCAAATTCTGCAAGGACACCCTTTGCTGAACGGTTGGCCTCTGCAGCATTGAGAAATTCCTTTAAGCCATTGATCCACGCAATGCAGCAACGATCGCCGTACATCCATTGTCGGTCCATCTGTAACAAGAGAAGGAATTATGGAATATTTCTTTGGACAATACTTTTAATTTATAAATACATAACTAAAGAATTGAATCAAATAATAATATATGTAAATAGAATATTTCTTTGGACAATACTTTTAATTTATAAATACATAACAAAAGAATTATGAATTATATCCATGCATAGTCATATTGAAATAAAAGAATTGAATCAAATAATAATATATGTAAATAGCCATTCATATTTCATATTGAAATAATAAGAATTGAATCAAAGATAATATTAGCATGCATTAGATAATATATAATTATCTAGAGATAATATATGAAGTACCCATTACTCTCTAATTATTTTCTCTAGATACAATAATTAATTCAATAATGTATGTTGAAGTAATATTCTTCCTAACTAAAATAACAAATTTTACTAAACATTTCGCTAAGTAACTATTTCCACCTTAAATTACACTAATCAAATAAATTTCTATAACAAATATACGAACTCTAGCCATTAATGAGATAATATTAGCATGCATTAGATAATATATAATTGTCGAGAGATAATATATGAAGTACCATTACTCTCTAATTATTTTCTCTAGATAAAATAATTAATTCAATAATGCATGGTGAAGTAATATTCTTCCTAACTAAAATAAAAAATTTTACTAAAGATTTCACTAAGTAACTATTTCTCCCTTCAATTGCACTAATCAAATAATATTCGAGAACCTCATATTGATTTATCTAACAAAAAAGATGAACAAATCAAAAAAGAGAGGTGAATTTCTCTCTACTCAACCTCAATCCAAGAATTTATCTAAGTTTAAAGCATCAAATGCAATCTACTAACCATCAAAGAGAGGAGAATCAAGCTACTAACCTTAGATACACTTAGATGCACGAAAATTTCCACAAAATGAAGAAAAAAATGGGCGTCACCTCCCCTAGGACGCCATTCTCTTGGAGGAGGAAGAGCTTCTCTGCAGACTATGGTCGGGAGGAGGAAGAAGCCTTTTTTATAGCCGGCGAGTTGGTACCGGCTGTTTGCTTGCATTCAGTACCGGCTGGTAACAACAACCGCTACTGATTTCTTGCATTCAGTACCAGCTGGTGTTAGCAGCTGGTACTGTTTGCTTGCATTCAGTACCGGCTGGTTTTACCAACCGGTACCAAATGGCATCACGGGCGGCTGTAGCCGTTACCAACGGGCCCCGACTACCGAGGCTGATTTGCCCGTTAGTACAGGTTGGTAACACAATCGGTACTAACGGACATGGGACGAATGTGCCATTTTCCTGTAGTGTGAAGAAGTATAGCCAGAGTCCACTTACCCTACTAAAGTATTTTTTTGGGTTTACCTTGTGCCGTAAACTATGCCATTTGGTTTAATTTACCACCTAATACAATTTGTCATTTTTAATTCTCCAAACACAAGTATGGTATTAGGTTCAAATGTGGTGACATGATAGTGAACATCGATCGTGAGTCATATTACAAAAATACAACACAAATTTGTTGTCATTGATTTGATAAGCTGTGATATTTAATATTAAATTAATCATTATGATACAATATTAAACAAATATAATCATGAAAATTTATAACATATTTTTAACATACAATTGGGGTAAATTGAAATTGGTAACTACAACCTTGCATATTTTTAAATTGAAATTAAACTTGCATGTGGAGAAAAAAGAAACAAACTATGCTAAGGGGTAAATTGAACCAAATAGCATAGTTTTGAGGTGTTAATAGAACAAAGAAATAGTTTATGAGATTATGTGGACTTTGGGTATACTTGATGAGTGCAGTAATTTACATTTTTCCTTTTTATTGTGCTATTTGCCAACCATAATTTTGCAAGCTCACTACTAGAGGTGAAAGGCAAGAGAGGCACTAAAAGTAATTTGCAAGTTTCTTAATTCAAGATTGAGGACACCATTAATGCTTGGACAGTAGCAACTATGCATCCATCCTTCTCTTGGGCTAGTTCACGTCAAGTAAAGATCTTTGGTTGTTACCCTTGGTGATCTGTATCACCTAGACAGCTTAGTGGTGCTGATCTTAGTGAGCTCTCAAGGAGATTGTGGTAAGTACAAAAAGTTGTGCTCCTTACTAGAATCCAGGGATATAGAGATGGAGGACGGATATATAATTAGGACTGGACGAAAAGCTCGTAACTCGCTAGCTCGCTCGACTCACTCGTTAGTGGCTCGGCTCGAGCTCGACTCATTCTATAACAAGCCAACTCGTTTTATAATGAGCCAGCTCGAGCCAACTCACGAGTTGCTCGCGAGCCATAACGAGCCAGCTAATTATCAAGCCAGAAAATTTAAATTGGCTCGACCCATTTAATCTAGTGGAACAAATGATTGATTATATGGTTTTATATGTGTTTATTTTAAAGTTGTTTTGTTTCATAAATTGCTAAACAATACTTGTTCAAGGATGGAGGATGGAGGGGGTCCAGGAAGCTCCATTGACAGACATGGATGGCCATGCGGAGCTCACCCCTGCTGACCATGGCGGGCGCCGGGCGCCATGAAGCTCGCCCCCATCGGCTCTTTCCCGCTCACCCCCTTCGACTCTTCCCTCTCGCCCTAAACTCTCTCGTTGTGCCAAACGGAGGTGATGCTATATAATTGGGATGACCATGTCCAATCATTTTGGATCATTTTGGCGGACAGGGCCAACCACTTCTAAATGGCATACTCGCTTTTTGGCACCATCCCATCCGTAACGACTTCAAACAAAATGCTACAAAAATTGGGATTGTCCTGTTCCTTCACGTCTCCTCCCTCAAAACATACACACCATTGTCCTGATCCTTGTTCATTGTTTAGCAAGTGTCAGAACAACCCTTAATCATAACTACCATATACATCCACATACTCCAAATATTATCTATTTCCAATCCTATCCACATTACCCCTCCCCGCTATGCACCCATAATTCTACAAAACCAGAAAAGGCCGCGGCGTTGCGGCGGATAGCCACTAGATGTACCTGAGTTTTTTTAAGTGTATATTTGGGAAATGCTGTAGATTTGGAATATTAGATATTTTATGTTTTGAAGTGTATATTTTATTGAAATGTAAAAATATGCAAGAGGATAAGAAAGGAGCATTGAATTATATTTGGTACGTATTAATTTTGTATCTTTTCATATTCACAGCAATTTTTATGGGGAAACTTTTTTTATTTGAGAAGTGTTTTGTGAGCCTCTTTCATGGTAAATTATTTTAAAAAAAATCTAAAGATGTGTTTATGTCCAAATCATAGGTGCAACGTCTGATATTTGTGGGAACGAATTATGGAAACACTTTGAGTTTGAAATTTTGTTGCATATCGAAGATTTAAGTATTCGAATTTTGATTTCCTTTTGTATTGTCCACTTCTTAATTTAAGGATGTTATTATATTGGAATTGTAGTTATGATGGGTTGTAGATAAAAATTTGTGTGAATCTATGGCGAAAGTGATTTTGGCTTTTCGTATTTAGAGCATTTTTTACGTTGAAAAGTTGTTTATTTAAAAGCGATTTAGTGTTAATTTAACAAAGTGAGTTATTTTTTAGTTTTCACTATGGTATGTTTTTTATTTTTAAAATTTGAGCTTGTTCGATGGCCAATGTTGTCTAATTTTGAGATGTTTCGGTGTCTAATCATAGATGCAATGGATCTCATATAATTATTTGTGGGAAAGAAATCTGAGAACACTTTGAGTTTGAAATTTCATTGCATATCCAAGGTTTAGGTTTCTAATTTTGATTTTCTTATTATCCTTTTCGTAATTTTAGGACGTTCCAATATCGGAATCATGGGTACGACGGGTCGTAGTTTTGTGTGAATGAGTGGCGTAATTATTTTGGGTTTAAAAGTGTGCTCTATAATAAAGTTGTCGGTTTTGAAATTGTAAGCAAATTTTACGTTGTATATCTTTTGGTTCGAACACGTTTTGATGGTCGAATTGTATGTGTGGTATTAAAGTTATAATAGAATGTGTTGTTACATAATTCAAGTTAAAGCCGAGGATTTTTTGAAGAAAATTGATGTGAGGAAAAAGGACAGCGTGTTGATTCTAAGAAAAGTCTGGGTGTTTGTTGAAAAATGTGGTGGGTAGTTGGGGTGGATTGCGGGTTAATTCCAATGTTATTCGAGGGCCTTATCACAAAAATTCCTGAGAGAGGGGAGTGGACGGTGGGTTCTATTCCGATGAAGTTTGAGGGTCTTTTTCTAAAATGGCCAAGAAACTCCCAGTCTCAACTGTCCAGTCGCTCAATTCAACGGCCGGGTTGGCCGGCGATGTGGCCACTCTCCCCGCCCTTGGAATTGGCCATGAATCGTAGGTTGAGATGTGCAAGGATCCAGAACAATGACGGCTTACTACCGACACATGCTATGTTTCCCTAAAACCACAAGTGCCAGCATCCTCCCCACATGCATGGTCTCACCACTACCGTCAACCACTCAGCAGTCAGCATTCCCATATTCCTAGAAATGTATGACCATTGTCAAGCACATTGGGTTCATCATTCTTGACTCGCACAACACCGACACCATCGCGACCAACTGATCCTATGTACATAATTCATTTTTTTCTCTTTTCCATATGGGAATACAATAGAACTTGAATATTTCCTGGCCTCTGCCTGGACAGCACACAACCTTATAAAAGGATAAAATAAAGAAGCAAAGCACACTAATGATCATCAATCCGAACACTAGACCGCCCCCATGTGCCTGAGTAAAAAATTCTTTGGCCACCTGTGCCAATAACAGAGATGCCTCCACAACAAAGCCCTGGTAAATAGGCCTATAAAGAATAGACCATGAATGAAGCCAATGGGTAATTGAGAAAAGATATTGGACGTGGTGATAGGCTGCGAAAGATCACAAGCCACATGAACACCCGCCCACACCATACAAGCAAACCGACACTCAAAAAACGATGTTGAATTTTTTCATCTTTGTGAAAAAAACATTATTGTTTATGTGACATCTCTGATGTCAAAAGAATTAAAAAGTGCAATTAAAATCAATACAACAGGGAATTGGGTTGAAATTCAAAAATTCGTCAAAAATTCAATTATAATTCAAAAACAAGGGTTATTTGGCACCCAACTAAAACTTAAACATCTCGGACAGCCCTTCGCGACAACCTCGCCACGGCGTTCGCGCCGATCGGTGACCCTCGAGCGGGAATGTCCGTCACGATCGAGGTTAGCCGTAAAAATCCGTCCCGATCGAGCTATGTCCGTGACGATCGAGCCTAGTCAGTATGTCCGTGACGATCGAGCCTAGTCAGTATGTCCGTGACGATCGAGCTATGACCGTGACGATCGAGCCTAGCCGGTAGTTTCCGTCACGATTCGAGGCTGCACGACAGGACCCTCGAGGCTCCGCAGCCAAGCTCGAGGGCTCACCCTCGAGCGACGTTCCGTCACCCTCGAGGCTCCGCAGCCAAGCTCGAGGGCTCACCCTCGAGCGACGTTCCGTCACCCTCGAGGCTCCGCAGCCAAGCTCGAGGGCTCACCCTCGAGCGACGTTCCGTCACGCTCGAGGCTTCGCAGCCAAGCTCGAGGGGGGCACTCACCCTCGAGTGGCGTTTCCGACCATTCGAGGCTCGGCAAGCTCGAGCTTGCGGTTCAAGCTCGAAGCGCCGTAGCGCCTGGTCGAAGTGCCCGGTCCAAGCTCGGAAGTTGTGTCCCGCACCTCAAACTCCAACTTTTAATTTTACACGTTTCGAAGTTCAGCTCAAATTTTTGGAGAAAGTTCAAAAGGGGCAAAGAGCTCCACGGGGCTGCCAGCTCGCCCCTGGCGCGCTCTGCTCCGGCCGGAGTCCGGCCGCCACGTGGCCGGCGTGTGGCGGAGACCGCGTCGGGTCGGCCGAGCTGTGGCGGCAGCTAGCTTTTGTCCTCACGCGTTTGTCCAAGCCTTCCGTACCGTCACTTCGCGGGCGACGGCGCACTGCTGCCTCGCGCCGCGGAGCGCCATCATGGCAAGCTCGCTCGGCACTGGTCGCAGCCGCGCAGCGCCGCCCCGCAGTCGCGATGCTCGCTCGCTACGCGCCAAGGAGCACTGTGGAGGATCCCCAGCGATCACGCCACAATCTTCCTCGCCCAATCGTGTCGCGCGCGCTCTGTTCGAGCTCGCCGCGCCATCAATGGCGACCGCGACAGCCACCCACGCGCTCGCACGCTCCCGAGGCCGCACAGTGCCTCCCTTGCGTGCCCAAGCACTCCACCGCGCACTCCCACCCCTCCTCTCACTCGCTCACTTGGTCATTTCCACTTCCCCGCGCTCGCTCGGTCTTCTTCCTCCTCGCGACGCGCAAGCCGAACCCAAGCTCTTCGCGAAATTCCTCGTCCACGCTCCACCATTCCCCAATCCATCCCGCACGGAGCTAGTCCACTCCACCAGCTCCAAAACCCCCAACTTTCCCCAAGCTATTGTCCCTTCTCCGGCGAGAATTTGCGATTTCCCCAAATCGCGAATTCCGGCCGTCGAAGCACCCGCACGTCGAGACCCTACTCCGAGCCGTCCCCGAGCTTCCTCGAGCACGCCATTAGCTTCCCCAAGCTCTGCTGGTGCTCAAGGACCTCTCCCCCCTCCGCGAACGACCCCGAGCTCGCCGGCGTAGAAGCCGCGGCGGCCGCGCCGCCACCACCTCGTCGCCGGCGAAACTCCGACCATCCCCGGCCTCCCAACCGTCCCCAAACGACTCGTGGTGAGCCCAGGAATCTTTTCCCCCACTTCCCCGAGCCTAGTTCGCCGCCATTTGGCCGGCGCAACTCCGGCGAGGTCCCAGGGACCCAAGTTCATCGTCTACCTTGTTTAGGGGTCTCTGCGCAAAAGTCCTGGGACTCGTTCGCGAAGTTTTGAAAGATCTAGGGTTCTCTGCGTAAACAGATTCTTAAGTCTAGGTTTGATTTTCCCGAAACTTGTAAAATCGATTAAAAATCGTACAAAAATCGGAAAAATGCACAAAAATACTCCCTGGATTCGTGAGAGTCTAAATTACAATCTCTATTAGACATGTTTGTACTTTTGACGAACTGTTTTTGAATTAAAATTCAAACAAGGAAAATCTAAAGTTATGCACCATTTCAAATCCATAGCTCCGCTGGGGTTGAGCTTTGGGTATGTTGTGCATATAGGCTTTGGACAGCTTGTGTCCAAAGGAGACTAAAAAAAATATGATGTGTAGCTCCAGTTATAGATTTAAATGTGTTTTCTGACTTTCTGCAGTAAAGAAATTGTTAAAAATAATTTGTGCAGCGAAAAATCATCATATTGCTCCTGAGAACTAAAAACTTGTTAGCACCCATGTTAAAAATGAGAAACTTAATTTTTTGCTCTGTTTAGGATGGCAAATAATTAAATATGTGTTTTTGGATAGAAAAATAATGAGGACTACCCAAGGGTTATTTTGAGCCACCACTTGGCCAGAGCCCTCCTCATGATATTGCTTAGCCTTGGTAGGAAGATCTCCTGAAATAGATGAAATCTCAATTTATTATGCCTTTAATTCACTTCCTGCAGCTAGCTGTTTATAGATTTTTAATAAATTATGTGTAACTCGAAATTAGCTAAATTTTGGAGTGAGCTTAGCTCTTATACTCCAGTAGCTGTCATAAAGTTTATGGCTAAAATTGATGAACAGAAATGAAGAAACAAAAATGGGAAAGAATCTAGGTGGAAATTGAAATGTATAAATGAATAAACCTTTTTGAGTAATTAATTGAAATAAAATGGTTAGAATCTGAAATTCAGAAACAGCCACCCTAACTTGTGAAGAAATAAATAAAATTCTTTTATATATGTACACAATCACCATCGAATTCAACTAAAACCTTTTTCACACCGACACCTTGCTTTGGTGGAGAAAATGCAAATATCTAAGTATGTCTAGGTGAATATGGCCTTCAAGGCCCTAGTCTTAGCATCAAAAGGGCAGCCGCCTTAAAATTATGCATATCATGTAGAAGGCGTTCTTCCGGACGGCGACTACACCCTCGTCCCCGCAGAAGAGGAGCGAGTTCCGGAGCCCGACGCCGGTGCAGACGTGACCAACGCAGGAGCTAACTCTCAGCCCGAGCAGGAAGGCAAGCCCCGGAGCATGACCTAAATCTTACTAAATTATGCACTTGAATTCTCTATGTTTGTGCATTTACGTTTCTAGGAGTTGATTGAATACCATAGCTGCAATATTTTCCTAGTACCTATGACTTGCAATACTAGTATGAAAGGTTCGGTAGAGCATTGCTGTAGGTTCGTTACAAGTCGAGTGATTTCCTGTCACTCGCGAGACATAGGAATTGTTCGTCTTTACTTATGTTGGAATCATAAGGATTGACGGGCGGGAGGATAGATGTAGATCTCCCGTCCGTGTTTGATAATTGGTTAAGGTCGGAAGGTGTGGATACTAAGTCAAGTTTTTGAACGTACCACATGCATGCCGGTATATGGGAGCCGGTAAGCCCGGTACCAGCTTGAAGCAGCTAGGGCCGATAGCCATCTCTCCTTGGAAACTCTGTTTTCCCTTGCCGTACACTCGTGGATGTATGCGTGATGCTGTGAGTGAAGCAGTAAACCTTCATCCTAAGGAAGTGGACCCGGTTCCGAATTGTGGATAGATGGGAAAGGTTGGGAAATGCTTGTACCTTTTATCTCAAGCAGAGTATCCGTGTGTGTTGGGTTTTCCCTGGCCAGGTAGCACAAATTCGGTTCGAACTGTCCGCTTCTCGCGGTTAATGAGACTGCTTGACCGTCACGTCACATCGAGTAATAAGTGGAATTTGAGATTATGAATTTGTTCTATGAATTAAATTGTATTGCTCCACTTGTATGCTTAGAGAGGATGCTAATCTAGAATGGTTAAATTTACTAGAATGTGATGCTAAAACTTGAAAGTAAGGACCTACTTCTAGTTGCTTTTTGGCAAACAAACCCACCAGCCAAAAGCCTTTCATTGTCTAGATGTCGGTGATGTAGTTTTCACCCGACGGGTAAGCCTTGCTGAGTATTAGTATACTCAGCCTTGCTTGTGGCATTATTTTTACAGGTATAATTCTGGATGTGGATGCTATGACTTGGCCTGCCCAGGTTCCACCTGGCTGGCACATCGAATGGGTCCCGTCCTCTGGCGAGGATCGGGAGGAGTAGCTTCGTGGCAGGCCTCATCACGGAGTTACTTGTTTCGTCGTTAGTTTATTTACTTCCGCTGCAATGAACTTCTAAATTTCAGTTGTTGAACTTTTAATTTCCGCTGCAAAAACTTGTGTACTCTGATTTTAATTTGAACTCAGTCTGTAATAACTTTGTACCCTATCTTTGTAATTTAATCTGTGGAATGTTGTAATCTCTTGAACTCACCTTCGTGTGGGCCTGCTGCTGTTACGATCTAGTTTAGTACGTGGTTTAATCGGGTTTAATCCGACGGCGCTCCAGCTTATTCCGAATTAAGTGCCTGACTACATGATTAGTGGTCTGAGGGTACTTAACTTGGAATAATTTCGGAGTGGTCCGCCACAGCTGGCATCAGAGCCGAAGCAGCAGCCCGGAGAGAGCAACAAACCTTAAACCACAATTTTTGAATAAAATTTGCCAATTCGTACTTCCGATGCGCTTTGCAAAGGAAGGATAAGTTAGGGTCGTTAAGGATGTTACCTAGAGCGTGAAGCCTATGTGGGTTAAGGGATCACGTTATGATAGGTGGCAAAGAATATATTATACTGACCTCCAGCACATTTCATTCTGTCATTTACTTTCCGCAATGGTGGGCGCAAGGTACGGCGATTGCTGTAACGTACCACGGCACTATATGAAAATATAGTGGCGGCACATAGTCAATACGCTGTGATGGCGTATGAAATTAGAATAGGATGGTGGGCGCAAGGTACGGCGATTGCTGTAGCGTACCACGTCATCATATGCAAATATGGTGGCGGCACATAGTCAATACGCTATTTCAATAGCGTATGAACCTGTCAATATGTTGCCTCGGTGACATATGAACATTGCCCGTTCAATGTTAAACGTTCGGGTGCCACCTCTATAGTGGGTGGTAATGAATGGAGACGCTTTCGTGAGTGCTGGCACGAAAGGTTGATTATACATGCTCTGGAATGAAAATTTTCTGCAGGTACACTAACCGCGATTCCGTACGTTGAAACGGTTAGAGAATTCCGACTAGATAATACAGCGAGAGACGAATATTGCCTAGCCACCGGCACTGACTCCGTAAGCCAAAAGTTATTGGCATGTGTGTTTGTGAGATCGAATAGGCCGCTCATGCATTGCATCTCACTGAATTAATTTCAAATTTAATCCTTGACCAAATTGAACCGCTGTCAAAGAAATTGAAATCACAATCTAAAATTCCTGCTGAGAACAGTCTGTTTGCACCCTTAATTCGAAACTGAAAACTTGGTCAAATGAAAAAGTGTTCAACATGAAAGTTGTCATAAATACTATAAAGTACATGCTGGAGAAATTTCAACTAAAATGGATCAGGGGAACTGGAGTTATGATAAAAATAGTAACCCCCTGTCTGCTGGAATTCCTGGAGACAGTGAGATAATAATTGAATTTTTACACTATCGTAACAACAGTTTCTGCCCAAACCTCCAACATGAAACTTGTTAGGAACTACTTAAACTATGTTCTGGCCAAAGTTGAGAATTTTTGAGCTTACAGATTTCGAGTTTTGTAATTTTACCACCCTGCACAGAATCTGTTCTTATTCTTTGGCCACTACCCGTGCTCCCACGTACGGTGATCTTGTCAACCTTGCCATTGCTCAAGAAGACGCCAATACGGTGCATAAGGCGGGAGAAGAAGAGGAAGGCTCCCGCTGGACCGTCTGGCTCGCAGCCCCAGAGGTTCCGCCTGGTTCCCCCGGCTGCACCGCAGGGACAGTCCAGGGCACCTCAGGGAGGTGGTTGGGTTGCTAGGCCGCCACAGCTTAACGCGCCTCGTTTCCCTCCACCGCCGCAGCAGCAAGCACCCAGGCAGAATACACCGCAGCCAACTCGTCCTGGAGCCGGCTATCAATGCTTCAAGTGTGGAAGCAAAGATCACTTTATCAAGGATTGCCCACAGAACAGACAGCAGAACCAGCGCCCTGGAAATCAGCAAGGCAAGGGCAAGCAGCAGCAGCGTGTGCAAGTTCGCCAAGGACGGCTCAACTACACCAACTTGGCCGACTTACCCGAGGGAGCCCCAGACATGACTGGTATCTTCCCTATCTGCACTCAACCTGCTGTGATATTATTTGATTCTGGAGCAACGCATAGTTTCATAAGCACAAGATTCCACGTGAAATGCGGATTAAAATCATACCATACCAAATCCTCCTTTGTGATATCAACTGCGGGAGGCAAAATTGCATCCAACCAAGTCACCCACAAAGTTCCGATCAGGCTGGGAAGTAAACATTCCCTACTGATTTGATTCTACTTGGTATGGAAGGGATTGACATTGTGTTAGGAGCCAATTGGATGACTCAGCACAAGGTTGTCCTAGATATGCGGAACGAGTTGTTGAGATAAACTCACCTACGCATGGCCGAGTGTGCTATATCTGCCACGACGGACTTGCGTTGATGCGTGTGCTTATTCTATGGGCGAAACCCAACTAAAGGACATTCCGGTGGTATGTGAGTATGCCGATGTATTTCCGGATGACTTACCAGGGATGCCGCCGGATAGGGACGTTGAATTTGTGATTGAATTGCAACCTGGCACAGCACCTATATCAAAGAGACCCTATAGGATGCCACCCAATGAATTGGCTGAATTAAAAATTCAACTCCAAGAATTGCTAGATAAAGGTTCATTCGCCCAAGTGTGTCACCGTGGGGATGTCCCGCTATCTTCGTGAAGAAGAAGGACCATTCCTTGAGGTTGTGTATTGACTACCGGCCTCTCAATGCGGTAACTATTAAGAACAAGTATCCGTTACCCCGAATTGACATCCTGTTTGATCAACTAGCTGGCGCCAGAGTGTTCTCCAAGATTGACCTCGCTCTGGCTATCACCAAATAAAATCAGACCTTGTGATATTCCGAAGGACTGCCTTCTCCACACGTTACGGACTCTATGAGTTCCTGGTCATGTCTTTTGGACTCACCAACGCCCCAGCCTATTTCATGTACCTCATGAACTCGGTCTTCATGTCTGAATTAGACAAGTTTGTGGTGGTTTTCATCGACGACATTCTTGTATACTCCAAGAATGAGGAAGAGCACGCTGAGCACCTTCGCATTGTTCTTCAGCGACTGCGAGACCACCAACTCTACGCCAAATTCTCCAAGTGTGAATTCTGGTTAGGGAGTGTGAAGTTTTTGGGCCACACGATTTCCAAAGATGGTATATCCGTAGATTCCATCCAAAGTACAAGAGGTACTAGATTGGCAGCCACCTACTTCCGTCCACGAGATTCGGAGTTTTCTTGGGATTAGCCGGCTACTACCGTCGCTTTATTCCGGACTTTTCTCGAATTGCGAAGCCTATGACCGAACTTTTGAAGAAGGGAGTTAAATTTGAGTGGAATGACAAATGTGAGGAAGCTTTCCACACTTTGCGAAGACTATTGACTTCAGCCCCAGTTTTGGCTCAGCCCGATGCACCAAGCCGTTGATGTTTATTGTGATGCATCAGGCACCGGTCTTGGTTGTGTTCTCATGCAAGAGAACCGGGTCATCGCTTATGCTTCGCGAGCACTCCGACCTCATGAGCAAAACTACCCCACGCACGATCTTGAGTTAGCAGCGGTCATTCATGCTCTCAAGATGTGGAGACCACTATTGATGGGTGTTCCCTGCAACGTATACACAGACCACCAAGAGCCTTAAATATGTCTTCACTCAGGCACATCTGAATATGAGACAGCGCAGATGGTTGGGTTAGCAAAGGACTATGACCTTAGTGTACATTATCACCCCGGGAAGCTAATGTAGTTGCGGATGCACTAAGCCGCAAGGCTCGTTGTCATTGTCTTCCGTGGAGTCTATGCCGACACCTGTGTCACGAAATGGCAAAGCTCAATTTGGAGATTGTTCCACACGGGTACTTCAACCATATTGCCGTGGAACCAACCGTGCACGATCAGATTGTTGCAGCCCAATTTAAATGATGCGGGCGTTAAAATCCTTAAAAGGAAATTGTCTAAGGAAAGGGTGAAAGAGAAGTACAAGTGTTCCGGTTGGTGGGCAGGAGTGATGTGGTATGGACATCGCCTTGTGTGCCCAAAAACATGGAACTCCGGAGGAAGATTATGGATGAGGCCTCATCTCTCCAAATTTTTATTCATCCCGGCAGCACCCAAATGTATCAAGACTTGAAGCAAAACTTTTGTGGACTCGAATGAAGCGAGAAATTGCCACATATGTGTCGGAATGTGACCACCTGCCAGCGGGTTTAAGCCAGCCACTTGAAGGTAGCAGGCACGCTTCAACCTCTACCTATTCCCTCATGGAAGTGGGAAGATATCAGTATGGATTTTAATTGTTGGACTTCCCAGGACCCCTCAGGGGCCACGATTCTATTTGGGTAATTGTGGATCGCCTTACCAAGACCGCCACATTTTATTCCAGTCAATACCACTTATTCTGCCTAAAAAGTATGCGGAGATTTATTTGGAGCGGATCGTTTGTCTACATGGGGTACCCAAGACGATAATTTCAGATCGTGGTGCTCTTTTCGTAGCACGCTTTTGGGAAGCAATTGCAAATGTCCTTAGGTACCCAAACTGATCCGCAGCTCAGATATCACCCACAGACCGATGGGCAAACAGAAAGGGTAAAATCAAATACTTGAGGATATGCTTCGAGCATGTGTTATCCATTATGGGAAAATTGGGAGAAATGTTTATCCCTGGCTGAATTCTCCTATAATAACAGCTACCCAAACGAGTTTAAAAATGGCCCTTCGAAGCCCTATATGGTAGGAGATGTCGGACCCCGTTGTGTTGGTCCCAGGGCAGGCGAGAGTACACTTATGGCCCTGACCTTGTGAAAGAAGCCGAAGAAAAGGTTGGGGATCATTCGGGAGAATCTGAAAACCGCCCAATCACGACAAAAGAGTTATTTTGATCAGCGGCGGAAGCCACTTCAGTTCGAAGTTGGTGATCACGTATATCTTAAAGTCTCCCCGACCAAGGGTGTGCAAAGATTTGGACTCAAGGGCAAGCTTGCACCTCGTTATATCGGCCCGTATGAAATTACTCAGCAATGTGGGCCGGTAGCCTATCAAGTAAAGCTTCCCGAGAAACTTTCAGCGGTACACAATGTATTCCATGTTTCTCAACTCAAGAGGTGTCTTCGTGTCCCAACCGAAGTTGTTGAACAAGAGGAACTCTCGTTGAACCGGATCTCTCTTATGATGAGCATCCCGTTAAGATCCTCGACGAGAAAGAGCGACAAACACGAAGGAAGGGAGTTAAAATGTACAAAGTTCAGTGGAGTCATCACTCCGAAGATGAAGCCACGTGGGAAACCAAGGACTATCTTAGGAAGAATTTCCCCGACATACTTTCCTAAGCCGAGGTATTTCTTTTCCCCTCTCTATCTCTAGGTTTAATCGAATCTCGGGACCGAATTCCTTTTAAGGGGGGTAGGCTGTGACATCTCTGATGTCAAAAGAATTAAAAAGTGCAATTAAAATCAATACAACAGGGAATTGGGTTGAAATTCAAAAATTCGTCAAAAATTCAATTATAATTCAAAAACAAGGGTTATTTGGCACCCAACTAAAACTTAAACATCTCGGACAGCCCTTCGCGACAACCTCGCCACGGCGTTCGCGCCGATCGGTGACCCTCGAGCGGAATGTCCGTCACGATCGAGGTTAGCCGTAAAAATCCGTCCCGATCGAGCTATGTCCGTGACGATCGAGCCTAGTCAGTATGTCCGTGACGATCGAGCCTAGTCAGTATGTCCGTGACGATCGAGCTATGACCGTGGCGATCGGCCTAGCCGGTAGTTTCCGTCACGATTCGAGGCTGCACGACAGGACCCTCGAGGCTCCGCAGCCAAGCTCGAGGCTCACCCTCGAGCGACGTTTCCGTCACCCTCGACGGGTCTCCGCAGCCAAGCTCGAGGGCTCACCCTCGAGCGACGTTCCGTCACCCTCGAGGCTCCGCAGCCAAGCTCGAGGCTCACCCTCGAGCGACGTTCCGTCACGCTCGAGGCTTCGCAGCCAAGCTCGAGGGGGGCACTCACCCTCGAGTGCGTTTCCGACCATTCGGGCTCGGCAAGCTCGAGCTGCGGTTCAAGCTCGAAGCGCCGTAGCGCCTGGTCGAAAGTGGCCGGTCCAAGCTCGGAAGTTGTGTCCCGCACCTCAAACTCCAACTTTTAATTTTACACGTTTCGAAGTTCAAGGCTTCAAATTTTTGGAGAAAGTTCAAAAGGGGCAAAGAGCTCCACGGGCTGCCAGCTCGCCCCTGGCGCGCTCTGCTCCGGCCGGAGTCCGGCCGCCACGTGGCCGGCGTGTGGCGGAGACCGCGTCGGGTCGGCGAGCTGTGGCGGCAGCTAGCTTTTGTCCTCACGCGTTTGTCAAGCCTTCCGTACCGTCACTTCGCGGGCGACGGCGCACTGCTGCCTCGCGCCCGCGGAGCGCCATCATGGCAAGCTCGCTCGGCACTGGTCGCAGCGCGCAGCGCCGCCACCGCAGTCGCGATGCTCGCTCGCTACGCGCCAAGGAGCACTGTGGAGGATCCCCAGCGATCACGCCACAATCTTCCTCGCCCAATCGTGTCGCGCCGCGCTCTGGTTCGAAAGCTCGCCGCGCCATCAATGCGACCGCGACAGCCACCCACGCGCTCGCACGCTCCCGAGGCCGCACAGTTGCCTCCCTTGCGTGCCCAAGCACTCCACCGCGCCACTCCCACCCCTCCTCTCACTCGCTCACTTGGTCATTTCCACTTCCCCGCGCTCGCTCGGGTCTTCTTCCTCCTCGCGACGCGCAAGCCGAACCCAAGCTCTTCGCGAAATTCCTCGTCCACGCTCCACCATTCCCCAATCCATTCCCGCACGGAGCTAGTCCACTCCACCAGCTCCAAAACCCCCAAACTTTCCCCAAGCTATTGTCCCTTCTCCGGCGAGGAATTTCGCGATTTCCCCAAATCGCGAAATTCCGGCCGTCGAAAGCACACCGCACGTCGGACCCTACTCCGAGCCGTCCCCGAGCTTCCTCGAGCACGCCATTAGCTTCCCCAAGCTCTGCTGGTGCTCAAGGACCTCTCCCCCCTCCGCGAACGACCCCGAGCTCGCCGGCGTAGGAAGCCGCGGGCGGCCGCGCCGCCACCACCTCGTCGCCGGCGAAACTCCGACCATCCCCGGCCTCCAACCGTCCCCAAACGACTCGTGGTGAGCCCAGGAATCTTTTCCCCCACTTCCCCGAGCCTAGTCGCCGCCATTTGGCCGGCGCAA
>JACEFO010001914.1:0-25268 GCA_015342445.1 Digitaria exilis
CGCGGGCTCCCATCCCTGGCCCCTAAACCCTAAACCCTAAACCTAACCCTAAACCCTAAACCCTAAACCCTAAACCCTAAAAACCCTAACCCTAAACCCTAAACCCTAAAACCGAAAGGCTAGCTTACTCCTCCCACAAAAGCAAGCTGGTGCGTACCGGGTTACAGTGATCACGAGGAATCGGTTCAACAAGGTTTAATGTGCCGGTACGGGTGGTTCATCGTCTCCAAAAGCGTAATCCACCGCAGTGGTCCGCAACCGTTACCATCTCAGGTAACCGCCATACTCCTAGCTCCCAATCACAATCATAAGTCACAACCGTGCCCACCACAGGCCACACAGGGCTTACTCAGAAGCTCGCCCCTGGCTCCACGAAAGCCTAAGTCGGGTGTTTAATACCCGCACCGACAAGGACTACTAAGGTCAAAATCACCATACTCCTTCCAGTTTTCCCACAACCCCACACAGAGAAATATCTACCAATCCCACAATCAGAAGCATGCGCAACAAATAAGCAAGATTTTCAAAGTCTATCACCTTAGGTGAGTCCGGTAGGTCATCAAGGGGTAAGAACAATATACAGGGCTATGCATGGCATATAATATCACGTGCAATGCACTAGCAGACTAAAGCATATGCCTAAATGGGCATGGTCATAAAGATGGGATGGGCGTGAACCTGGAGAGAGTGGGTAGTTGTCGAAGTCCTCGCCGGATCCTCAATCTAGTCTGCTCTCTGTCGTCGTCTCTGAACACGGAAGGTAGCGGTAAAACCTACGTAAAATGGCAAGAAATCCAAAGAACAACAATATAAGAAGATCAAATAACTCCAAAACCCTCCCAAATGTTTATTCATTTTTAGAAAATTATAGAAACTGGTTTTCATAATTTTCGACTTAATTTGAATTAGTTATGATTTCTAAGTTTTAATCATTTTCTGAAAAGATAACGAATTCCGAAAAGATTAAATCGGGAAAATCCAGAGTGGCGACAGTGGCCAGGCGCCAGAGCGCGTCACGCGGCCCTCTTCGATGTCAAGCATGAGTTTAAGCCTGACGTCAGCGCGAGGGGTCGGTAATGATGATGTCAGCGTGGGCCGGGATGACTGTCATACACCAAGTCAACTTGACAGGTGGGGCGCACAAGAGATTTGCGCGGTGGGCCCCGCCTGTCATGACTCGGCTCGGCGGTCTGCGCGCGTGGGGAGTCCACGTGAGCCGTGAGTGGCGGCTTCACGTGACGCGTCCACCGGATCGGTGCGGTGCGCGCCGATCGGTGTCGGGCTCGCGCCTGTGTAGCCAAATTGTTGTGCGGCCGGATTCAAATCGGATGGGGAAAAAGTTACGCGCGCGACGAGTTCAGAAATGCCGCAACGGGTTCGCGACGCGCGCGACGCGACGGCTCGGCGTGCGTGCGCGTTCGCTCGCACACGCGTGCGCGCGACTTGTGCTGCGGTGTACGTGTGGTCTGGCGTGCCCGCGCGTGCGTTCACGAACGCTTGCGGGCGCGACGCGGCGGCGTGCTCGTGCTGAGACGGCGAGCTCGCCGGCCGTGCGAGGCAGCGCCTCGTGGCCGGGGCTGCACGCGAGAGTGCGTGGCGTGCGTGCTGGTGCGCGAGCGTGAGCAAGTGTACGTGTGTGCGGGTGAGTGCGTGCGCGCGCGCCATGGCCGCGCCATGGCCGCGGCGAAGCCTAGCAGCCCGCGGGTGTCCGGCAGCCCGGTTCCACGGCTGCTAGCGCGTGTGTGCGTGCGCTAGGGTGCATGAAGGCTCCTGCAGAATAGAGCGGCACGAAGGCCGGGCAGATGGGAGGATGGCCCTAGCGGTGGCGCTACGGATTGCGGCGGAACGCCGGTGAGCGACGGCGACGGGAATCAAGAAGGGTTGAGGGGAATTGGCTCACCTAAGGTCTCGAGAAGGATTCGACGAGGCAGGGAGACCGTTGAGGCAGCGATGAGGCGACGCGGTGCCGGCTCGGAGCAGCGGTCGTCGTCGACGTCGGTGTTCGCGGCGGCTTCACGGTGGCACATGGCTCGGCGTTGTCGAGGTACGGCTTGGCTTCGTCTCCGTGCTCCCGTTAGCGGCGCGGTGTCTCCTCTCGCGACGGTGCTCTCCTCCTCCCTTCTTTCTTCCTCCTTCTCCCCTCCTCTTCTTTCCCCTTCTCACCTCTGCTTCTCGTTCGCGGCGGTGGAAAAAAGGGGATGAAACCCGTGAAGCGTTTGGGGTTCGAATTTGGAGGCGTGGGCAGCTACTTGTAGGCGTGGCAAGGGGTAGAGGTGGCTTGGGTGAGAGGAAGGGCGTAAACGTCACCGGGTCACGCGAATTGCGTGACCTGGCGTGACGATGGCCGAGCGCGTGCGCGCGTTCCGCGGCGTGGAGGCGTGGCCGCCAAGGCTTCTAGAGGCTTCTAGGGGCTTAGCTTGGGCGATGGGTAGGTCTAGCGGGCGTGGCGTGATCCCGCACGACAGCGCGCGCGGGCGCGGCGCGGGGCGTGCGAATCGGGTGACCGCGGCGGAGGAGGCGTGAGGAGCAAGATGAACTGTAGGAGTGAGGCTGATCGGTGCGGCCGGCTTGTTCAGCGCGGCGCGGCGAGGAGATGAGCGCGTCGCTGGCTGCGCGCAGCGAGCGAGTGGGCTGAGCGAGCAATTTGGGCCGTGCGCGGAGGAAAGGGAGCAAGAGAGTCGGCCCGTGCGGAGGGAAAGAGAGAAAAGAGAGAAGAGAGAGTAGAATGGCCGGGAGTCGGCCCTCAGCAGTTTCAGCCCATAGATTTGAATTTAAATTTATAATTCCAATTTCAAAAGTATATTTATATTTCAAATAAATCCCAACAATCCAAATAAAATCAAATGCCAGGTTAGATGTATTTATCCTTAAATAAAATATTTTTTGCTAGGATTTAGATGAGAAATGAACTGACCTTAGCAAATTTTAATTGTTGCACAGTTTCATTCAAAATTTTTAAAATCACATTTTTTAAACATTGCAAATTTTAGGATGTACAAGTTACACGTCATCCGTCATCACTTAATTGAAGCTGAACATTTGTAATTTTTTTCTTTCACGAATATCCTTGGTTGTGGATCGAGTCATAAGTATGGAGCATTTTTCTCTTGATAAACATGATGCAGGGTCAACCGAAACCGAAAAATGGAGGTACGTTATCAAGCTGATCAAAATCTTCTGACTTGTCCGTAATGTTCTAAGCCCGATGACTTTCCTTTTGCCAGGAAGCACTATGTGGCATTTGGCTCACCGCCTTTTGAACTTGGCCTTCTTTTTGTTTGCTTGACATATCCATCACATAGAAACTTGTGTCACATCCTTGCTAGAACAAATTGTTCATTATGTATCCATCTTGGCTAGGTCGACTATTGTCATTCCAATACCGATCCACCGTTACGCCTCCTCCAGCATTGTTCACCCATTGGGCAGCGAATAGAGAACCTTCAAGGGTCCATAGCCAAGTTCCCAATCCCTTCGATAACACCGTAATACGTCTCCTTTTTTTATGTTATTGTCAAGTGATCTATACGTACACATTGTTTTGGTTGGTACTACTTTTCATCTGTTTTCTCGTATGTAATGTGTTCCCATATGATATTGTAGCCTTGGTATTGCAACACTGTGATAGATGGTCCTCTAGCCAACCATTGAAGTTGTTTGTCAACTGTGTCGTTACCCATAGACAACGCCATCTGGCGAAATTTTCCCTGGGATGACGTGTGATCAACGCTTCACTCTTGTCGGGTTTTCTGATCGAATAATATGCTTGTGTTCTTCCTATATATGGAGCAACAACAAAGGAATTTTTGCAGAATGTTAAGTTAGTTTGACGGATATTCACATCTCAGGGATATGGATATTAGATTTGTTGCCAAGTGTTCCCTTTCCTTTTAGGCGACCCTCGTGGCGTGAAATAGGATGTCCGATTTGGATTAATGTCATCAATAAAGCAACACAAAACTCTATGACCTCATCAGTTGCGTAGCCCTTGGCGATGGATCCTTCGGGGCGGGAGGATTGCGAACGTACTTCTTTAGGACTGACAGTATCTCTCAAAATGAAACATGTTGTGTAAGAACACGGGACCCAAGATTGAATCTCTTTTTATAGGTGAACGTGGAGATGCGTCATAATATTAAAGAATGAAGGAGGAAAGACCATCTCAAAGCTGACAAGACATATGTTTGAGGTCTGCTTTTCCTCTTTGCTAAGAGTGTAGCTAGCAGGGACCTTAATAGTGATTCAAGCAATCAAACATGCTCTACTTTTCCTCTTTGCTAAGAGTGTAGCTAGCAGGCTGTAAGTAGTGCCGTCCGTTTTCTCTCTTTTCTGGATGTATTTCTTTTTGCAACCCCATATGTTTGAGGTCCTGCCGTGCTTGCCATGTATCTTTTGCTTTTCCATAGACACCAACAAAACCAAGCAAGTTAACACATAATTTTTTTGTCAGGTGCATAACATCGATACAATTGCAAACTTCTAAGACTTCCCAATAACGAAACTCCCAAAATATAGACTTCTTCTTCCACATTGGTGCTCGACCGTCGTATCTTTAGGAACAGGCATCTACCAGGACCCTTGCCATGTACTCTTCAATTCCGCGTAACATGGAGTGCACATGCTTCCAACTTCGGTGCAAGGGCTTAGGACACGTTTCACGCTACCCTCTCAAAATGCTTTCCATCCTTTCTTAGCGGTGGTTTGCGGTGAGAAACTGACAATGGCCCATATACACGTTCTTCCGCCATATTTTAAATATATGGTGTTGGTATATCTAAGCAGTGGGTGCAGCCTGTATCTTGTTACTCTGACCCGACAGTTTACTTAGTGCAGGCCAATCATTGATTGTTTACGAATAGCAAAGCTCGAAGGACAAATACTCCTGTTGGTCCTCGTCCCACATAATTTCTCCTTTATTCCAAAGTTTTAAAAATCATCAACCAGATGGCCTTAGGTACACGTCAATGTCGTTGCTAGGTTCTTTTTGGGCCTTGGATAAGTACGGGCATCATGATGAACTTGCGTTACAAGCAAATCCATGGAGGTTGGTTGAATATACATAGGGTGACAGGCCATGGGTTGTGGCTGCTGCTCATATCACCAAATGGGTTCATTCCGTCTGTACTTAGACCAAACCTTATGTTCCTCGCTTCCGCATCAAAGGCTGGATACTCCCAGTCAATGTTCTTTCCACTGGGACCCATCTGCGGGGTTGTCTAAGTAGCCGTCTTGCTTGCGTTCCTCTTTGTGTCACCTCATCAACTTAGCGTTTTCCTTGCTTCTGAACAAACGCTTCAGACGTGGAATTATTGGAAAATACCACATGGGCCTTAGCAGGAACTCTCTTCTTTAGAAGTTCTCCATCAACATCACCAGGGTCATCTCTCCGAATCTTATACCGTAGTGCGCCACAAACAGGGCAAGCATTAATGTTCTCATATTCACCCCGGTACAGGATACAGTCGTTAAAGCATGCGTGGATCTTATGGACCTCTAGTCCAAGAGGGCAAACTACATTTTTAGCCTTGTAAGTTGTTGAAGGCAGAACACTATCTGCGGGAGCATATCTTTTACAATAGTCAGTAGCTCCCCAATCATTTGTCGCTAACCCCATTGATTGCCTTCCATTGCAACAATTCAAGTGTGCTATGAAGTTTCTTGTGACCCTTCTGGCATCCTGGTACAACAATTTCTTGTGATCCTCCAACATCTTTTTAAACTTCTTTTCATCCAATGCAGATGTACTTTCTGTTTGGGCTTCTAGCACAACCTTACGAAGCTCGTCGAGTGTTTCCTCTTCTTGGAAATTTTTTTTCAGTCTCGTCCATTTGGTCGTCATCCTGAAAGGCACCGGCTTCATGCATGTGAACCCAGTCTGAAAGTTCTTCTTCTTCTTCTTCTTCTTCTTCTTCTTCTTCTTTCTTCTTCTTCTTCTTTTCTTCTTCTTCTTCTTCTTCTTCTTCTTCTTCTTCTTCATCATCTCCATCGAGACTGCAGGTTCACCGTGCTTGGTCTAGATATATAGTTTGGCATGAAACTTTCGCCAAAAATATGGGCGTGAAGAGTGCTTCGCTTTGAGTATTCTTTGCAATTCTGGCAAATTTCTGCAAGGACACCCTTTGCTGAACGGTTGGCCTCTGCAGCATTGAGAATTCCTTTAAGCCATTGATCCACGCAATGCAGCAACGATCGCCGTACATCCATTGTCGGTCCATCTGTAACAAGAGAAGGAATTATGGAATATTTTCTTTGGACAATACTTTTAATTTATAAATACATAACTAAAGAATTGAATCAAATAATAATATATGTAAATAGAATATTTCTTTGGACAATACTTTTAATTTATAAATACATAACAAAAGAATTATGAATTATATCCATGCATAGTCATATTGAAATAAAAGAATTGAATCAAATAATAATATATGTAAATAGCCATTCATATTTCATATTGAAATAATAAGAATTGAATCAAAGATAATATTAGCATGCATTAGATAATATATAATTATCTAGAGATAATATATGAAGTACCCATTACTCTCTAATTATTTTTCTCTAGATACAATAATTAATTCAATAATGTATGTTGAAGTAATATTCTCCTAACTAAAATAACAAATTTTACTAAACATTTCGCTAAGTAACTATTTCCACCTTAAATACACTAATCAAATAAATTTCTATAACAAATATACGAACTCTAGCCATTAATGAGATAATATTAGCATGCATTAGATAATATATAATTGTCGAGAGATAATATATGAAGTACCATTACTCTCTAATTATTTTCTCTAGATAAAATAATTAATTCAATAATGCATGGTGAAGTAATATTCTTCCTAACTAAAATAAAAAATTTTACTAAAGATTTCACTAAGTAACTATTTCTCCCTTCAATTGCACTAATCAAATAATATTCGAGAACCTCATATTGATTTATCTATAACAAAAAAGATGAACAAATCAAAAAGAGAGGTGAATTTCTCTCTACTCAACCTCAATCCAAGAATTTATCTAAGTTTAAAGCATCAAATGCAATCTACTAACCATCAAAGAGAGGAGAATCAAGCTACTAACCTTAGATACACTTAGATGCACGAAAATTTCCACAAAATGAAAGAAAAAAATGGGCGTCACCTCCCCTAGGACGCCATTCTCTTGGAGGAGGAAGAGCTTCTCTGCAGACTATGGTCGGGAGGAGGAAGAAGCCTTTTTTATAGCCGGCGAGTTGGTACCGGCTGTTTGCTTGCATTTCAGTACCGGCTGGTAACAACAACCGCTACTGATTTCTTGCATTCAGTACCAGCTGTGTTAGCAGCTGGTACTGTTTGCTTGCATTCAGTACCGGCTGGTTTTACCAACCGGTACCAAATGGCATCACGGGCGGCTGTAGCCGTTACCAACGGGCCCCGACTACCGAGGCTGATTTGCCCGTTAGTACAGGTTGGTAACACAATCGGTACTAACGGACATGGGACGAATGTGCCATTTTTCCTGTAGTGTGAAGAAGTATAGCCAGAGTCCACTTACCCTACTAAAGTATTTTTTTGGGTTTACCTTGTTGCCGTAAACTATGCCATTTGGTTTAATTTACCACCTAATACAATTTGGTCATTTTTAATTCTCCCAAACACAAGTATGGTATTAGGTTCAAATGTGGTGACATGATAGTGAACATCGATCGTGAGTCATATTACAAAAATACAACACAAATTTGTTGTCATTGATTTGATAAGCTGTGATATTTAATATTAAAATTAATCATTATGATACAATATTAAACAAATATAATCATAGAAAATTTATAACATATTTTTAACATACAATTGGGGTAAATTGAAATTGGTAACTACAACCTTGCATATTTTTAAATTGAAATTAAACTTGCATGTGGAGAAAAAGAAACAAACTATGCTAAGGGGTAAATTGAACCAAATAGCATAGTTTTTGAGGTGTTAATAGAACAAAGAAATAGTTTATGAGATTATGTGGACTTTGGGTATACTTGGATGAGTGCAGTAATTTACATTTTTCCTTTTTATTGTGCTATTTGCCAACCATAATTTTGCAAGCTCACTACTAGAGGTGAAAGGCAAGAGAGGCACTAAAGTAATTTGCAAGTTTCTTAATTCAAGATTGAGGACACCATTAATGCTTGGACAGTAGCAACTATGCATCCATCCTTCTCTTGGGCTAGTTCACGTCAAGTAAAGATCTTTGGTTGTTACCCTTGGTGATCTGTATCACCTAGACAGCTTAGTGGTGCTGATCTTAGTGAGCTCTCAAGGAGATTGTGGTAAGTACAAAAAGTTGTGCTCCTTACTAGAATCCAGGGATATAGAGATGGAGGACGGATATATAATTAGGACTGGACGAAAAGCTCGTAACTCGCTAGCTCGCTCGACTCACTCGTTAGTGGCTCGGCTCGAGCTCGACTCATTCTATAACAAGCCAACTCGTTTTATAATGAGCCAGCTCGAGCCAACTCACGAGTTGCTCGCGAGCCATAACGAGCCAGCTAATTATCAAGCCAGAAAATTTAAATTGGCTCGACCCATTTAATCTAGTGGAACAAATGATTGATTATATGGTTTTATATGTGTTTATTTTAAAGTTGTTTTGTTTCATAAATTGCTAAACAATACTTGTTCAAGGATGGAGGATGGAGGGGTCCAGGAAGCTCCATTGACAGACATGGATGGCCATGCGGAGCTCACCCCTGCTGACCATGGCGGGCGCCGGGCGCCATGAAGCTCGCCCCATCGGCTCTTTCCCGCTCACCCCTTCGACTCTTCCCTCTCGCCCTAAACTCTCTCGTTGTGCCAAACGGAGGTGATGCTATATAATTGGGATGACCATGTCCAATCATTTTTGGATCATTTTGGCGGACAGGGCCAACCACTTCTAAATGGCATACTCGCTTTTTGGCACCATCCCATCCGTAACGACTTCAAACAAAATGCTACAAAAATTGGGATTGTCCTGTTCCTTCACGTCTCCTCCCTCAAAACATACACACCATTGTCCTGATCCTTGTTCATTGTTTAGCAAGTGTCAGAACAACCCTTAATCATAACTACCATATACATCCACATACTCCAAATATTATCTATTTCCAATCCTATCCACATTACCCCTCCCGCTATGCACCCATAATTCTACAAAACCAGAAAAGGCCGCGGCGTTGCGGCGGATAGCCACTAGATGTACCTGAGTTTTTTTTAAGTGTATATTTGGGAAATGCTGTAGATTTGGAATATTAGATATTTTATGTTTTGAAGTGTATATTTTATTGAAATGTAAAAATATGCAAGAGGATAAGAAAGGAGCATTGAATTATATTTGGTACGTATTAATTTGTATCTTTTCATATTCACAGCAAATTTTTATGGGGAAACTTTTTTATTTGAGAAGTGTTTTGTGAGCCTCTTTCATGGTAAATTATTTTAAAAAAAAATCTAAAGATGTGTTTATGTCCAAATCATAGGTGCAACGTCTGATATTTGTGGGAACGAATTATGGAAACACTTTGAGTTTGAAATTTTGTTGCATATCGAAGATTTAAGTATTCGAATTTTGATTTCCTTTTGTATTGTCCACTTCTTAATTTAAGGATGTTATTATATTGGAATTGTAGTTATGATGGGTTGTAGATAAAAATTTGTGTGAATCTATGGCGAAAGTGATTTTGGCTTTTCGTATTTAGAGCATTTTTTACGTTGAAAAGTTGTTTATTTAAAAGCGATTAGTGTTAATTTAACAAAGTGAGTTAATTTTTAAGTTTTCACTATGGTATGTTTTTTATTTTTAAAATTTGAGCTTGTTTCGATGGCCAATGTGTCTAATTTTGAGATGTTTCGGTGTCTAATCATAGATGCAATGGATCTCATATAATTATTTGTGGGAAAGAAATCTGAGAACACTTTGAGTTTGAAATTTCATTGCATATCCAAGGTTTAGGTTTCTAATTTTGATTTTCTTATTATCCTTTTCGTAATTTTAGGACGTTCCAATATCGGAATCATGGGTACGACGGGTCGTAGTTTTGTGTGAATGAGTGGCGTAATTATTTTGGGTTTAAAAGTGTGCTCTATAATAAAGTTGTCGGTTTTGAAATTGTAAGCAAATTTTACGTTGTATATCTTTTGGTTCGAACACGTTTTTGATGGTCGAATTGTATGTGTGGTATTAAAGTATAATAGAATGTGTTGTTACATAATTCAAGTTAAAGCCGAGGATTTTTTGAAGAAAATTGATGTGAGGAAAAAGGACAGCGTGTTGATTCTAAGAAAAGTCTGGGGTGTTTGTTGAAAAATGTGGTGGGTAGTTGGGGTGGATTGCGGGTTAATTCCAATGTTATTCGAGGGCCTTATCACAAAAATTCCTGAGAGAGGGGAGTGGACGGTGGGTTCTATTCCGATGAAGTTTGAGGGTCTTTTTCCTAAAATGGCCAAGAAACTCCCAGTCTCAACTGTCCAGTCGCTCAATTCAACGGCCGGTTGGCCGGCGATGTGGCCACTCTCCCCGCCCTTGGAATTGGCCATGAATCGTAGGTTGAGATGTGCAAGGATCCAGAACAATGACGGCTTACTACCGACACATGCTATGTTTCCCTAAAACCACAAGTGCCAGCATCCTCCCCACATGCATGTCTCACCACTACCGTCAACCACTCAGCAGTCAGCATTCCCATATTCCTAGAAATGTATGACCATTGTCAAGCACATTGGGTTCATCATTCTTGACTCGCACAACACCGACACCATCGCGACCAACTGATCCTATGTACATAATTCATTTTTTTCTCTTTTTCCATATGGGAATACAATAGAACTTGAATATTTCCTGGCCTCTGCCTGGACAGCACACAACCTTATAAAAGGATAAAATAAAGAAGCAAAGCACACTAATGATCATCAATCCGAACACTAGACCGCCCCCATGTGCCTGAGTAAAAAATTCTTTGGCCACCTGTGCCAATAACAGAGATGCCTCCACAACAAAGCCCTGGTAAATAGGCCTATAAAGAATAGACCATGAATGAAGCCAATGGGTAATTGAGAAAAGATATTGGACGTGGTGATAGGCTGCGAAAGATCACAAGCCACATGAACACCCGCCCACACCATACAAGCAAACCGACACTCAAAAAACGATGTTGAATTTTTTCATCTTTGTGAAAAAAACATTATTGTTTATGTGACATCTCTGATGTCAAAAGAATTAAAAAGTGCAATTAAAATCAATACAACAGGGAATTGGGTGAAATTCAAAATTCGTCAAAAATTCAATTATAATTCAAAAACAAGGGTTATTTGGCACCCAACTAAAACTTAAACATCTCGGACAGCCTTCGCGACAACCTCGCCACGGCGTTCGCGCCGATCGGTGACCCTCGAGCGGGAATGTCCGTCACGATCGAGGTTAGCCGTAAAAATCCGTCCCGATCGAGCTATGTCCGTGACGATCGAGCCTAGTCAGTATGTCCGTGAGACGATCGAGCTTATGACCGTGACGATCGAGCCTAGCCGGTAGTTTCCGTCACGATTCGAGGCTGCACGACAGGACCCTCGAGGCCCCGCCGTCCGTCGCGCTCGAGGCTCCGCAGCCAAGCTCGAGGGCTCACCCTCGAGCGACGTTCCGTCACCCTCGAGGCTCCGCAGCCAAGCTCGAGGGCTTCACCCTCGAGCGACGTTCCGTCACGCTCGAGGCTTCGCAGCCAAGCTCGAGGGGGACACTCACCCTCGAGTGGCGTTCCGACCATTCGAGGCTCGGCAAGCTCGAGCTTGCGGTTCAAGCTCGAAGCGCCGTAGCGCCCTGGTCGAAGTGCCCGGTCCAAGCTCGGAAGTTGTGTCCCGCACCTCAAACTCCAACTTTTAATTTTACACGTTTCGAAGTTCAGCTCAAATTTTTGGAGAAAGTTCAAAAGGGGCAAAGAGCTCCACGGGGCTGCCAGCTCGCCCCTGGCGCGCTCTGCTCCGGCCGGAGTCCGGCCGCCACGTGGCCGGCGTGTGGCGGAGACCGCGTCGGGTCGGCCGAGCTGTGGCGGCAGCTAGCTTTTGTCCTCACGCGTTTGTCCAAGCCTTCCGTACCGTCACTTCGCGGGCGACGGCGCACTGCTGCCTCGCGCCGCGGAGCGCCATCATGGCAAGCTCGCTCGGCACTGGTCGCAGCCGCGCAGCGCCGCCCCGCAGTCGCGATGCTCGCTCGCTACGCGCCAAGGAGCACTGTGGAGGATCCCCAGCGATCACGCCACAATCTTCCTCGCCCAATCGTGTCGCGCGCGCTCTGTTCGAGCTCGCCGCGCCATCAATGGCGACCGCGACAGCCACCCACGCGCTCGCACGCTCCCGAGGCCGCACAGTGCCTCCCTTGCGTGCCCAAGCACTCCACCGCGCACTCCCACCCCTCCTCTCACTCGCTCACTTGGTCATTTCCACTTCCCCGCGCTCGCTCGGTCTTCTTCCTCCTCGCGACGCGCAAGCCGAACCCAAGCTCTTCGCGAAATTCCTCGTCCACGCTCCACCATTCCCCAATCCATCCCGCACGGAGCTAGTCCACTCCACCAGCTCCAAAACCCCCAACTTTCCCCAAGCTATTGTCCCTTCTCCGGCGAGAATTTGCGATTTCCCCAAATCGCGAATTCCGGCCGTCGAAGCACCCGCACGTCGAGACCCTACTCCGAGCCGTCCCCGAGCTTCCTCGAGCACGCCATTAGCTTCCCCAAGCTCTGCTGGTGCTCAAGGACCTCTCCCCCCTCCGCGAACGACCCCGAGCTCGCCGGCGTAGAAGCCGCGGCGGCCGCGCCGCCACCACCTCGTCGCCGGCGAAACTCCGACCATCCCCGGCCTCCCAACCGTCCCCAAACGACTCGTGGTGAGCCCAGGAATCTTTTCCCCCACTTCCCCGAGCCTAGTTCGCCGCCATTTGGCCGGCGCAACTCCGGCGAGGTCCCAGGGACCCAAGTTCATCGTCTACCTTGTTTAGGGGTCTCTGCGCAAAAGTCCAGGGACTCGTTCGCGAAGTTTGAAAGATCTAGGGTTCTCTGCGTAAACAGATTCTTAAGTCTAGGTTTGATTTTTCCCGAAACTTGTAAAATCGATTAAAAATCGTACAAAAATCGGAAAAATGCACAAAAATACTCCCTGGATTCGTGAGAGTCTAAATTACAATCTCTATTAGACATGTTTGTACTTTTGACGAACTGTTTTTGAATTAAAATTCAAACAAGGAAAATCTAAAGTTATGCACCATTTCAAATCCATAGCTCCGCTGGGGTTGAGCTTTGGGTATGTTGTGCATATAGGCTTTGGACAGCTTGTGTCCAAAGGAGACTAAAAAAATATGATGTGTAGCTCCAGTTATAGATTTAAATGTGTTTTCTGACTTTCTGCAGTAAAGAAATTGTTAAAAATAATTTGTGCAGCGAAAAATCATCATATTGCTCCTGAGAACTAAAAACTTGTTAGCACCCATGTTAAAAATGAGAAACTTAATTTTTGCTCTGTTTAGGATGGCAAATAATTAAATATGTGTTTTTGGATAGAAAAATAATGAGGACTACCCAAGGGTTATTTTGAGCCACCACTTGGCCAGAGCCCTCCTCATGATATTGCTTAGCCTTGGTAGGAAGATCTCCTGAAATAGATGAAATCTCAATTTATTATGCCTTTAATTCACTTCCTGCAGCTAGCTGTTTATAGATTTTTAATAAATTATGTGTAACTCGAAATTAGCTAAATTTTGGAGTGAGCTTAGCTCTTATACTCCAGTAGCTGTCATAAAGTTTATGGCTAAAATTGATGAACAGAAATGAAGAAACAAAAATGGGAAAGAATCTAGGTGGAAATTGAAATGTATAAATGAATAAACCTTTTTGAGTAATTAATTGAAATAAAATGGTTAGAATCTGAAATTCAGAAACAGCCACCCTAACTTGTGAAGAAATAAATAAAATTCTTTTATATATGTACACAATCACCATCGAATTCAACTAAAACCTTTTTCACACCGACACCCTTGCTTTGGTGGAGAAAATGCAAATATCTAAGTATGTCTAGGTGAATATGGCCTTCAAGGCCCTAGTCTTAGCATCAAAAGGGCAGCCGCCTTAAAATTATGCATATCATGTAGAAGGCGTTCTTCCGGACGGCGACTACACCCTCGTCCCCGCAGAAGAGGAGCGAGTTCCGGAGCCCGACGCCGGTGCAGACGTGAACAACCCGGAGGCTAACTCTCAGTCCGAGCAGAAGGCAAGCCCCGGAGCATGACCTAACCTTTACCAAAATATGCACTTTGAATTCTCTATGTTTGTGCATTTACGTTCAAGGAGTTGATCGAATACCTTAGCTGCACATTTCCTAGTACCCATGACTTGCAATACTAGTTGAAAGGGATCGATAGTGCATTGCTATAGGTCCGTTACAAGTCGAGTGATTTCCTGTCACTCGCGAGACATAGGGATTGCTTGTCTTTACTTATGTTGGAATCATAAGGATTGACGGGCGGGATGATAGATGTAGATCTCCCGTCCGTGTATGATAATTGGTTAAGGTCGGAAGGTGTGGATACTAAGTCAAGTTTTTGAACGTACCACATGCATGCCGGTATATGGGAGCCGGTAAGCCCGGTACCAGCTTGAAGCAGCTAGGGCCGATAGCCATCTCTCCTTGGAAACTCTGTTTTCCCTTGCCGTACACTCGTGGATGTATGCGTGATGCTGTGAGTGAAGCAGTAAACCTTCATCCTAAGGAAGTGGACCCGGTTCCGAATTGTGGATAGATGGGAAAGGTTGGGAAATGCTTGTACCTTTTATCTCAAGCAGAGTATCCGTGTGTGTTGGGTTTTCCCTGGCCAGGTAGCACAAATTCGGTTCGAACTGTCCGCTTCTCGCGGTTAATGAGACTGCTTGGACCGTCACGTCACATCGAGTAATAAGTGGAATTTGAGATTATGAATTTGTTCTATGAATTAAATTGTATTGCTCCACTTGTATGCTTAGAGAGGATGCTAATCTAGAATGGTTAAATTTACTAGAATGTGATGCTAAAACTTGAAAGTAAGGACCTACTTCTAGTTGCTTTTTGGCAAACAAACCCACCAGCCAAAAGCCTTTCATTGTCTAGATGTCGGTGATGTAGTTTTCACCCGACGGGTAAGCCTTGCTGAGTATTAGTATACTCAGCCTTGCTTGTGGCATTATTTTTACAGGTATAATTCTGGATGTGGATGCTATGACTTGGCCTGCCCAGGTTCCACCTGGCTGGCACATCGAATGGGTCCCGTCCTCAGGCGAGGATCGGGAGGAGTAGCTTCGTGGCAGGCCTCATCACGGAGTTACTTGTTCCGTCGTTAGATTATTTTACTTCCGCTGCAACGAACTTTTAAATTCAGTTGTTATGAACTTTTAAATTCCGCTGCAAGACTTGTACTCTGATTTTAATTTGAACTCAGTTTGTAATAACTTTGTACCCTATGTTTGTAATTTAATTGTGGAATGTTGTAATCTCTGGAACTCACCTTCGTGTGGGCCTGCTGCTGTTACGATCTAGTTTAGTACGTGGTTTAATCGGGTTTAATCCGACGGCGCTCCAGCTTATTCCGAATTAAGTGCCTGACTACATGATTAGTGGTCTGAGGGTACTTAACTTGGAATAATTTCGGAGTGGTCCGCCACAGCTGGCATCAGAGCCGAAGCAGCAGCCCGGAGAGAGCAACAAACCTTAAACCACAATTTTTGAATAAAATTTGCCAATTCGTACTTCCGATGCGCTTTGCAAAGGAAGGATAGTTAGGGTCGTTAAGGATGTTACCTAGAGCGTGAAGCCTATGTGGGTTAAGGATCACGTTATGATAGGTGGCAAAGAATATATTATACTGACCTCCAGCACATTTCATTCTGTCATTTACTTTCCGCAATGGTGGGCGCAAGGTACGGCGATTGCTGTAACGTACCACGGCACTATATGAAAATATAGTGGCGGCACATAGTCAATACGCTGTGATGGCGTATGAAATTAGAATAGGATGGTGGGCGCAAGGTACGGCGATTGCTGTAGCGTACCACGTCATCATATGCAAATATGGTGGCGGCACATAGTCAATACGCTATTTCAATAGCGTATGAACCTGTCAATATGTTGCCTCGGTGACATATGAACATTGCCCGTTCAATGTTAAACGTTCGGGTGCCACCTCTATAGTGGGTGGTAATGAATGGAGACGCTTTCGTGAGTGCTGGCACGAAAGGTTGATTATACATGCTCTGGAATGAAAATTTTCTGCAGGTACACTAACCGCGATTCCGTACGTTGAAACGGTTAGAGAATTCCGACTAGATAATACAGCGAGAGACGAATATTGCCTAGCCACCGGCACTGACTCCGTAAGCCAAAAGTTATTGGCATGTGTGTTTGTGAGATCGAATAGGCCGCTCATGCATTGCATCTCACTGAATTAATTTCAAATTTAATCCTTGACCAAATTGAACCGCTGTCAAAGAAATTGAAATCACAATCTAAAATTCCTGCTGAGAACAGTCTGTTTGCACCCTTAATTCGAAACTGAAAACTTGGTCAAATGAAAAAGTGTTCAACATGAAAGTTGTCATAAATACTATAAAGTACATGCTGGAGAAATTTCAACTAAAATGGATCAGGGGAACTGGAGTTATGATAAAAATAGTAACCCCCTGTCTGCTGGAATTCCTGGAGACAGTGAGATAATAATTGAATTTTTACACTATCGTAACAACAGTTTCTGCCCAAACCTCCAACATGAAACTTGTTAGGAACTACTTAAACTATGTTCTGGCCAAAGTTGAGAATTTTTGAGCTTACAGATTTCGAGTTTTGTAATTTTTACCACCCTGCACAGAATCTGTTCTTATTCTTTGGCCACTACCCGTGCTCCCACGTACGGTGATCTTGTCAACCTTGCCATTGCTCAAGAAGACGCCAATACGGTGCATAAGGCGGAGAAGAAGAGGAAGGCTCCCGCTGGACCGTCTGGCTCGCAGCCCCAGAGGTTCCGCCTGGTTCCCCCGGCTGCACCGCAGGGACAGTCCAGGGCACCTCAGGGAGGTGGTTGGGTTGCTAGGCCGCCACAGCTTAACGCGCCTCGTTTCCCTCCACCGCCGCAGCAGCAAGCACCCAGGCAGAATACACCGCAGCCAACTCGTCCTGGAGCCGGCTATCAATGCTTCAAGTGTGGAAGCAAAGATCACTTTATCAAGGATTGCCCACAGAACAGACAGCAGAACCAGCGCCCTGGAAATCAGCAAGGCAAGGGCAAGCAGCAGCAGCGTGTGCAAGTTCGCCAAGGACGGCTCAACTACACCAACTTGGCCGACTTACCCGAGGGAGCCCCAGACATGACTGGTATCTTCCCTATCTGCACTCAACCTGCTGTGATATTATTTGATTCTGGAGCAACGCATAGTTTCATAAGCACAAGATTCCACGTGAAATGCGGATTAAAATCATACCATACCAAATCCTCCTTTGTGATATCAACTGCGGGAGGCAAAATTGCATCCAACCAAGTCACCCACAAAGTTCCGATCAGGCTGGGAAGTAAAACATTCCCTACTGATTTGATTCTACTTGGTATGGAAGGGATTGACATTGTGTTAGGAGCCAATTGGATGACTCAGCACAAGGTTGTCCTAGATATTGCGGAACGAGTTGTTGAGATAAACTCACCTACGCATGGCCCGAGTGTGCTATATCTGCCACGACGGACTTGCGTTGATGCGTGTGCTTATTCTATGGTCGAAACCCAACTAAAGGACATTCCGGTGGTATGTGAGTATGCCGATGTATTTCCGGATGACTTACCAGGGATGCCGCCGGATAGGGACGTTGAATTTGTGATTGAATTGCAACCTGGCACAGCACCTATATCAAAGAGACCCTATAGGATGCCACCCAATGAATTGGCTGAATTAAAAATTCAACTCCAAGAATTGCTAGATAAAGGTTTCATTCGCCCAAGTGTGTCACCGTGGGGATGTCCCGCTATCTTCGTGAAGAATAAGGACCATTCCTTGAGGTTGTGTATTGACTACCGGCCTCTCAATGCGGTAACTATTAAGAACAAGTATCCGTTACCCCGAATTGACATCCTGTTTGATCAACTAGCTGGCGCCAGAGTGTTCTCCAAGATTGACCTTCGCTCTGGCTATCACCAAATAAAAATCAGACCTTGTGATATTCCGAAGACTGCCTTCTCCACACGTTACGGACTCTATGAGTTCCTAGTCATGTCTTTTGGACTCACCAACGCCCCAGCCTATTTCATGTACCTCATGAACTCGGTCTTCATGTCTGAATTAGACAAGTTTGTGGTGGTTTTCATCGACGACATTCTTGTATACTCCAAGAATGAGGAAGAGCACGCTGAGCACCTTCGCATTGTTCTTCAGCGACTGCGAGACCACCAACTCTACGCCAAATTCTCCAAGTGTGAATTCTGGTTAGGGAGTGTGAAATTTTTGGGCCACACGATTTCCAAAGATGGTATATCCGTAGATCCATCCAAAGTACAAGAGGTACTAGATTGGCAGCCACCTACTTCCGTCCACGAGATTCGGAGTTTTCTGGGATTAGCCGGCTACTACCGTCGCTTTATTCCGGACTTCTCTCGAATTGCGAAGCCTATGACCGAACTTTTGAAGAAGGGAGTTAAATTTGAGTGGAATGACAAATGTGAGGAAGCTTTCCACACTTTGCGAAGACTATTGACTTCAGCCCCAGTTTTGGCTCAGCCCGATTGCACCAAGCCGTATGATGTTTATTGTGATGCATCAGGCACCGGTCTTGGTTGTGTTCTCATGCAAGAGAACCGGGTCATCGCTTATGCTTCGCGAGCACTCCGACCTCATGAGCAAAACTACCCCACGCACGATCTTGAGTTAGCAGCGGTCATTCATGCTCTCAAGATGTGGAGGCACTATTTGATGGGTGTTCCCTGCAACGTATACACAGACCACAAGAGCCTTAAATATGTCTTCACTCAGGCACATCTGAATATGAGACAGCGCAGATGGTTGGAGTTAGCAAAGGACTATGACCTTAGTGTACATTATCACCCCGGGAAGGCTAATGTAGTTGCGGATGCACTAAGCCGCAAGGCTCGTTGTCATTGTCTTTCCGTGGAGTCCTATGCCGACACCCTGTGTCACGAAATGGCAAAGCTCAATTTGGAGATTGTTCCACACGGGTACTTCAACCATATTGCAGTGGAACCAACCGTGCACGATCAGATTGTTGCAGCCCAATTAAATGATGCGGGCGTTAAAATCCTTAAAAGGAAATTGTCTAAGGAAAGGGTGAAAGAGAAGTACAAGTGTTTCCGGTTGGATGGGCAGGGAGTGATGTGGTATGGACATCGCCTTGTGGTGCCCAAAAACATGGAACTCCGGAGGAAGATTATGGATGAGGCTCATCTCTCCAAATTTTCTATTCATCCCGGCAGCACCAAAATGTATCAAGACTTGAAGCAAAACTTTTGGTGGACTCGAATGAAGCGAGAAATTGCCACATATGTGTCGGAATGTGACACCTGCCAGCGGGTTAAGGCCAGCCACTTGAAGGTAGCAGGCACGCTTCAACCTCTACCTATTCCCTCATGGAAGTGGGAAGATATCAGTATGGATTTTATTGTTGGACTTCCCAGGACCCCTCAGGGCCACGATTCTATTTGGGTAATTGTGGATCGCCTTACCAAGACCGCACATTTTATTCCAGTCAATACCACTTATTCTGCTAAAAAGTATGCGGAGATTTATTTGGAGCGGATCGTTTGTCTACATGGGGTACCCAAGACGATAATTTCAGATCGTGGTGCTCTTTTCGTAGCACGCTTTTGGGAGCAATTGCAAATGTCCTTAGGCACCAAACTGATCCGTAGCTCAGCATATCACCCACAGACCGATGGGCAAACAGAAAGGGTAAATCAAATACTTGAGGATATGCTTCGAGCATGTGTTATCCATTATGGGAAGAATTGGGAGAAATGTTTATCCCTGGCTGAATTCTCCTATAATAACAGCTACCAAACGAGTTTAAAAATGGCACCTTTCGAAGCCCTATATGGTAGGAGATGTCGGACCCCGTTGTGTTGGTCCCAGGCAGGCGAGAGGTACACTTATGGCCCTGACCTTGTGAAAGAAGCCGAAGAAAAGGTTGGGATCATTCGGGAGAATCTGAAAACCGCCCAATCACGACAAAAGAGTTATTTGATCAGCGGCGGAAGCCACTTCAGTTTGAAGTTGGTGATCATGTGTATCTTAAGGTCTCCCCGACCAAGGGTGTGCAAAGGTTTGGACTCAAAGGCAAGCTTGCACCTCGCTATATCGGCCCGTATGAAATTACTCAACAATGTGGGTCGGTAGCTTATCAAGTGAAGCTTCCCGAGAGACTTTCAGCGGTACACAATGTGTTTCATGTTTCTCAACTCAAGAGGTGTCTTCGTGTTCCAACCGAAGTTGTTGAACAAGAGGAACTCTCGGTTGAACCGGATCTCTCTTATGATGAGTATCCTGTCAAGATCCTCGACGAGAAAGAGCGACAAACACGAAGGAAGGGAGTTAAAATGTACAAAGTTCAGTGGAGTCATCACTCCGAAGATGAAGCCACGTGGGAAACCGAGGACTATCTTAGGAAGAATTTCCCCGACATACTTTCCTAAGCCGAGGTATTTCTTTTCCCCTCTCTATCTCTAGGTTTAATCGAATCTCGGGACGAGATTTCTTTTTAAGGGGGGTAGGCTGTGACATCTCTGATGTCAAAAGAATTAAAAAGTGCAATTAAAATCAATACAACAGGGAATTGGGTTGAAATTCAAAAATTCGTCAAAAATTCAATTATAATTCAAAAACAAGGGTTATTTGGCACCCAACTAAAACTTAAACATCTCGGACAGCCCTTCGCGACAACCTCGCCACGGCGTTCGCGCCGATCGGTGACCCTCGAGCGGGAATGTCCGTCACGATCGAGGTTAGCCGTAAAAATCCGTCACGATCGAGCTATGTCCGTGACGATCGAGCCTAGTCAGTATGTCCGTGACGATCGAGCTATGACCGTGACGATCGAGCCTAGCCGGTAGTTTCCGTCACGATTCGAGGCTGCACGACAGGACCCTCGAGGCCCCGCCGTCCGTCGCGCTCGAGGCTCCGCAGCCAAGCTCGAGGGCTCACCCTCGAGCGACGTTCCGTCACCCTCGAGGCTCCGCAGCCAAGCTCGAGGGCTCACCCTCGAGCGACGTTCCGTCACGCTCGAGGCTTCGCAGCCAAGCTCGAGGGGGGCACTCACCCTCGAGTGGCGTTTCCGACCATTCGAGGCTCGGCAAGCTCGAGCTTGCGGTTCAAGCTCGAAGCGCCGTAGCGCCTGGTCGAAGTGCCCGGTCCAAGCTCGGAAGTTGTGTCCCGCACCTCAAACTCCAACTTTTAATTTTACACGTTTCGAAGTTCAGCTCAAATTTTTGGAGAAAGTTCAAAAGGGGCAAAGAGCTCCACGGGGCTGCCAGCTCGCCCCTGGCGCGCTCTGCTCCGGCCGGAGTCCGGCCGCCACGTGGCCGGCGTGTGGCGGAGACCGCGTCGGGTCGGCCGAGCTGTGGCGGCAGCTAGCTTTTGTCCTCACGCGTTTGTCCAAGCCTTCCGTACCGTCACTTCGCGGGCGACGGCGCACTGCTGCCTCGCGCCGCGGAGCGCCATCATGGCAAGCTCGCTCGGCACTGGTCGCAGCCCGCGCAGCGCCGCCCCGCAGTCGCGATGCTCGCTCGCTACGCGCCAAGGAGCACTGTGGAGGATCCCCAGCGATCACGCCACAATCTTCCTCGCCCAATCGTGTCGCGCGCGCTCTGTTCGAGCTCGCCGCGCCATCAATGGCGACCGCGACAGCCACCCACGCGCTCGCACGCTCCCGAGGCCGCACAGTGCCTCCCTTGCGTGCCCAAGCACTCCACCGCGCACTCCCACCCCTCCTCTCACTCGCTCACTTGGTCATTTCCACTTCCCCGCGCTCGCTCGGTCTTCTTCCTCCTCGCGACGCGCAAGCCGAACCCAAGCTCTTCGCGAAATTCCTCGTCCACGCTCCACCATTCCCCAATCCATCCCGCACGGAGCTAGTCCACTCCACCAGCTCCAAAACCCCCAACTTTCCCCAAGCTATTGTCCCTTCTCCGGCGAGAATTTGCGATTTCCCCAAATCGCGAATTCCGGCCGTCGAAGCACCCGCACGTCGAGACCCTACTCCGAGCCGTCCCCGAGCTTCCTCGAGCACGCCATTAGCTTCCCCAAGCTCTGCTGGTGCTCAAGGACCTCTCCCCCCTCCGCGAACGACCCCGAGCTCGCCGGCGTAGAAGCCGCGGCGGCCGCGCCGCCACCACCTCGTCGCCGGCGAAACTCCGACCATCCCCGGCCTCCCAACCGTCCCCAAACGACTCGTGGTGAGCCCAGGAATCTTTTCCCCCACTTCCCCGAGCCTAGTTCGCCGCCATTTGGCCGGCGCAACTCCGGCGAGGTCCCAGGGACCCAAGTTCATCGTCTACCCTTGTTTAGGGGTCTCTGCGCAAAAGTCCAGGGACTCGTTCGCGAAGTTTTGAAAGATCTAGGGTTCTCTGCGTAAACAGATTCTTAAGTCTAGGTTTGATTTTTCCCGAAACTTGTAAAATCGATTAAAAATCGTACAAAAATCGGAAAAAATGCACAAAAATACTCCCTGGATTCGTGAGAGTCTAAATTACAATCTCTATTAGACATGTTTGTACTTTGACGAACTGTTTTTGAATTAAAATTCAAACAAGGAAAATCTAAAGTTATGCACCATTTCAAATCCATAGCTCCGCTGGGGTTGAGCTTTGGGTATGTTGTGCATATAGGCTTTGGACAGCTTGTGTCCAAAGGAGACTAAAAAAATATGATGTGTAGCTCCAGTTATAGATTTAAATGTGTTTTCTGACTTTCTGCAGTAAAGAAATTGTTAAAAATAATTTGTGCAGCGAAAAATCATCATATTGCTCCTGAGAACTAAAAACTTGTTAGCACCCATGTTAAAAATGAGAAACTTAATTTTTGCTCTGTTTAGGATGGCAAATAATTAAATATGTGTTTTTGGATAGAAAAATAATGAGGACTACCCAAGGGTTATTTTGAGCCACCACTTGGCCAGAGCCCTCCTCATGATATTGCTTAGCCTTGGTAGGAAGATCTCCTGAAATAGATGAAATCTCAATTTATTATGCCTTTAATTCACTTCCTGCAGCTAGCTGTTTATAGATTTTTAATAAATTATGTGTAACTCGAAATTAGCTAAATTTTGGAGTGAGCTTAGCTCTTATACTCCAGTAGCTGTCATAAAGTTTATGGCTAAAATTGATGAACAGAAATGAAGAAACAAAAATGGGAAAGAATCTAGGTGGAAATTGAAATGTATAAATGAATAAACCTTTTTGAGTAATTAATTGAAATAAAATGGTTAGAATCTGAAATTCAGAAACAGCCACCCTAACTTGTGAAGAAATAAATAAAATTCTTTTATATATGTACACAATCACCATCGAATTCAACTAAAACCTTTTTCACACCGACACCTTGCTTTGGTGGAGAAAATGCAAATATCTAAGTATGTCTAGGTGAATATGGCCTTCAAGGCCCTAGTCTTAGCATCAAAAGGGCAGCCGCCTTAAAATTATGCATATCATGTAGAAGGCGTTCTTCCGGACGGCGACTACACCCTCGTCCCCGCAGAAGAGGAGCGAGTTCCGGAGCCCGACGCCGGTGCAGACGTGAACAACCCGGAGGCTAACTCTCAGTCCGAGCAAGAAGGCAAGCCCCGGAGCATGACCTAACCTTTACCAAAATATGCACTTTGAATTCTCTATGTTTGTGCATTTACGTTCAAGGAGTTGATTGAATACCTTAGCTGCACATTTCCTAGTACCCATGACTTGCAATACTAGTTTGAAAGGGATCGATAGTGCATTGCTATAGGTCCGTTACAAGTCGAGTGATTTCCTGTCACTCGCGAGACATAGGGATTGCTTGTCTTTACTTATGTTGGAATCATAAGGATTGACGGGCGGGATGATAGATGTAGATCTCCCGTCCGTGTATGATAATTGGTTAAGGTCGGAAGGTGTGGATACTAAGTCAAGTTTTGAACGTACCACATGCATGCCGGTATATGGGAGCCGGTAAGCCCGGTACCAGCTTGAAGCAGCTAGGGCCGATAGCCATCTCTCCTTGGAAACTCTGTTTTCCCTTGCCGTACACTCGTGGATGTATGCGTGATGCTGTGAGTGAAGCAGTAAACCTTCATCCTAAGGAAGTGGACCCGGTTCCGAATTGTGGATAGATGGGAAAGGTTGGGAAATGCTTGTACCTTTTATCTCAAGCAGAGTATCCGTGTGTGTTGGGTTTTCCCTGGCCAGGTAGCACAAATTCGGTTCGAACTGTCCGCTTCTCGCGGTTAATGAGACTGCTTGACCGTCACGTCACATCGAGTAATAAGTGGAATTTGAGATTATGAATTTGTTCTATGAATTAAATTGTATTGCTCCACTTGTATGCTTAGAGAGGATGCTAATCTAGAATGGTTAAATTTACTAGAATGTGATGCTAAAACTTGAAAGTAAGGACCTACTTCTAGTTGCTTTTTGGCAAACAAACCCACCAGCCAAAAGCCTTTCATTGTCTAGATGTCGGTGATGTAGTTTTCACCCGACGGGTAAGCCTTGCTGAGTATTAGTATACTCAGCCTTGCTTGTGGCATTATTTTACAGGTATAATTCTGGATGTGGATGCTATGACTTGGCCTGCCCAGGTTCCACCTGGCTGGCACATCGAATGGGTCCCGTCCTCAGGCGAGGATCGGGAGGAGTAGCTTCGTGGCAGGCCTCATCACGGAGTTACTTGTTCCGTCGTTAGATTATTTTACTTCCGCTGCAACGAACTTTTAAATTCAGTTGTTATGAACTTTTAAATTCCGCTGCAAGACTTGTACTCTGATTTTAATTTGAACTCAGTTTGTAATAACTTTGTACCCTATGTTTGTAATTTAATTGTGGAATGTTGTAATCTCTGGAACTCACCTTCGTGTGGGCCTGCTGCTGTTACGATCTAGTTTAGTACGTGGTTTAATCGGGTTTAATCCGACGGCGCTCCAGCTTATTCCGAATTAAGTGCCTGACTACATGATTAGTGTTAATCTTGAAGGGTGCTTAATTTCCAAAGTCGTTTGTTGACATTTGGAACATCA